>JAPXFY010000029.1:28524980-28557480 GCA_030674185.1 Monoplex corrugatus
CTGTGACGGAAGATACGGTTTCCAAATTTGGCAGCTGGAGGGAAGGGCGGTGGGGCCAGTCTACTTCCACTTCCCACCCGCCTCCACACCCCCACCCGTACCTGCTCCTGTTAATAAAAAAAAAAAAAAAAACCACTGAATGGGGTGAGGGGAGGGAACTTTGCGAAAAGGAAGTGTGTGTACTTTGTGAGGCCCTGTAAGGGATACGTTATACCGTGGAGTTTTGTAGTTTATTCACAAAAGACTCATCTGCTTGGGCAATTCCATATGCGCTTCGCCCAGTCGTTTTGAGGCGGTTTGCAAGGGACACACGGTGCCTTGGAGTTTGTTCAGGACTCGCCACACTCGGACAGTTCCATATGTGCCCCGCCCAAATTACCATATGCGATCAGGTAGACTCCTTGAATAAGAAGAGGAAGGAAATGAAAAAGAAGAAGAAGAGGACGAAGATGGAAGAGGAGGAGGAGGAGGAGAGAAAGAAAAGAGAAGAGAAGGAAGAAAGAAGACGAAAGAAGGAGAAAAGGAAGGAGGAGGACGAGGAAGGAGAGAGAGAGAGAAGAGAGGGGAGGAGGAGAGAAGAGAAGGAGAAGAGAGGAAGAGAGGAGAAAGAGAAGAGAGGAAGGAAGAAAGAAGTGAGAAGGAGGAAAAGGAGAAGAACGAAGAAGGATAACGAAGAGAGACGAAGAAGGAAAACGAACGAAGAAAAGGAGAGAAGGAAAAAAGAAAAAAAAGAAGAAGACAAGAAGAAGAGGAAGAAGAAAGAAGAAGAGGAAGAAAAAGAATGGAGACGAAGAAGAAAAAGAGGAGACGAAGGAAGAAGAAGAAGAGAGACTACTACTAACAGTAATGATAATTATTTCTATTTTTGTGGACGGGAAAGATCTTGAAATAGGGAGGATAGTGAGCAGGGGGTGGGATGGGTGGGGGAGGGGGCGAATCTATCAAACACAAAATTGAAACTACCAGAATGATTGGAGGATTAATTAAAATGGGCAGCGAACAGGCCTGTGTGTGTGGTGGTGTGTGGTGTGTGTGTGTGTTGTGTGTGGTGTGCGTGGTGTGTGTGCGTGCGTATTTACGAGCTGGGATTAACTCGAGACATCTAGAAATCTGGAGTCCACAGCTTTTGTTAACCCTTTGGCTTCTACACTTTATCCACCAACTGCAGAAACGTAACTTTTTGACTCCCTCACCCTATTCACCAGCTTCCTGGGCAGGAAGCAGGTGGATAGATGAGGGAGTTAAAGGGTTAAGTTTTTTCCTTTGCTAGCATAGATAAAAATGCAGGATTGCTGGTGGACAGGGTGCGGGAGTCAAATGGTTAACAAGAAGCCCGTCAGCTCTATTAAAAGACTTGTGGCCAGCCCGAAGATACAACCTGGGCGTTATGAGCGTGGTACTGTAACCAACTGAGCTATCGGGGTTGCTTCATTATGAAAAATGGATTACATGTATTCAGATTTAAAAAAAAAAAATTCTATCGTTCTAATCATAATGGATTTACAGGTATTCATAAGTTTTTATACTTTTTTTTTTTCCTCAAAAAATTCTATCATTCTAATCAAAGCGGATTTATCATGTGACATTCGACACGTAATTACCGGGATTGCGCGACCGCGGTGCAACGATCCCTGTTATAATCTCCCTTGATTTGTGTTTTAGTTTTTGTTGTTTGTTTGTTTGTTTGTTGTGTTTGTTTGTCACAGTGTATTTATCTTGTGAAATTCGGGCTGCTTACTCAGTGGAAGAGCGCTTCGCCGAAACGCAGCGCCCCCTATAATTCCTTCTTTTTTTTTTAACCGTATGCGTGTAGGCCTATATATCTATTAGACAATTGGACTTTTTTTCTTCCCCCCTCCCCCCCCCCCCCCCCCCGGGACAACTCTTGTCTTGTCGCGGGGTCTCTAACGTACGCTAAGTGTGTGCTCCTCACAGGAACCTCGGTTTATTGACTCTCCGAAAGACCAGTACCTATACCATCACAAGACATTCTCCCTTTCGTCTGTCACCTACCTACCCTTTCTGCTTTTAAATCCTATTTGAAAACCCATTTCTTTTCCTTACTATGAATCATTCTGCAACTGCTTCTTTTCATCAGTGTGTGTGTGTGGTGGTCATTGGTTTAATGTCTATTCACTTAAATGATTCTAGACAAATGATATAATAACAATAATAATAATGATGATGATAATAATAATGATGATGATGATGATGATGATGAATAATGATAAGGAATACTTATATATGTGTGTGTGTTTCTGAATTGATGGGGGCGGGTGTGGTGTGTGTGTGTGTGTGTGTGTGTGTGTGTGTGTGTGCGTGCGTGCGTGTACGCGCTTGGATGTTAATCCATTTCACACCAAAACAAAAAAACAAAACAAAAACATGAGCGTACGTTTGTTTCGTTTTGTTTTTGTTTTTGTTTTGTGCGTATGTTTTTTGTTTTGTTTTGTTTTTTTGTTTTGTTTGTTTATTTTGCGATTTGTTTTGTTTTTTGTTTGCTTGTTTTTATTGTTTATTTATTTATTTATTTGTTTATCTGTTTGTTTGTTTATCTGTCTATTATATTTTGCTAAATAACTTGAAATGTGGTCAAAGACTCAGTTATATCAGGGTGTGTGTTGGCGTGTTTACAGACGGGCCAATTGGTCAGAACGGAGTACCCCCCCTCACACCTGGCACCACTCACAACCTGTCCCAGGTGCTGCAAGAGAGCTTCCGGTCTTTTGACAAAGAGCAGCAGAGGCTGGACATTCCGAAAGGTGAGTTGTGGAATAACTATTTATTTATTTACTTATTTATTTATTATTTATTTATTTATTTATTTATTATTTATTTATATATTTATTAAAATTTATTTATTTATTTATTTTATTAGTTTGTTAATTTAATTACTTACTAATACACATACACACGCGCACGCACACACACACACAGCACACACACACATCACACACATACACACAGCACACACACACACACAGCACACATACACAGCACACACACACACACACACACACACACACACACACACACACACACACACACACACACACACACACACACACACCTGTTTCCGGTAGATATGAAAAATCCTTTTTTCCCTCAAAAAATAAAGGGAAAATTATAAAATACAAGAACATTTTAAAAACAGAAAAGAAAAAGAAAACACACAAATACAAACACACACATACACACACACACACACACACACACACACACACACACACACACACACACGCACACGTGTGCGGCGCGCGGAGAGAGAGAGACAGACAGACAGATAGACAGACAGACAGACAGAAACAAGGAAAAACAAGACAAAGACACACCAGAGGAAGCATGGACCAAGTCACCAAAGGAGAACGCGAAAGAAGACACATCTTCAATCCCCCCCCCCTTCCCTCCCTCCCTCCCTCCCACACACCACACACACACACACACACACACACACACACACAGCCCGGCTTTCGTACACAGATTTGAAGGCGAAAGGAAAATCAATTAGTCTAATTGGTCGTCAAGCTTCGCCCTGGCGCGTGCAACGAAACAGGGGCGACCAGAGGTTGTGGCGGTCTGAGAAAAATGGGTTTTCCTGCTTATGGTGAGATTTTTTTTAAAGGGGGTGTTAGGATACGGTAGAGATGCGTGGGGGAGGGGGGAGGAAAGGGGGGGGGGAGAGAGACAGACACAGAAATAGATAGAGGAGAAAGAAAGAAAGAGAGAGAAAGTGTGTGTTTGTGTGTGTGTGTGTGTGTGTGTGTTGACAAAGACGAGAGAGAGAGAGAGTATGTGTGTGTGTGTGTGTGTGTGTGTGTGTGTGTGTGTGTGTGTGTGTGTGTGTGTTGGGAGATATATGAGAACGAGGAAGAGAGTTAGAGAGAGTGAGAGGGGGGAGAGAGAGAGAATGTGTGTGTGTGTGCGTGTGTGTGTGTGTGCGCGCGCGCTCGTGTGTGTGTGTGTGTGTGTGTTGGGAGATATATGAGAGCGAGGAAGAGAGAGAGGGAGAGAGTGTGTGTGTGTGTGTGTGTGTTGGGAGATATATGAGAGCGAGGAAGAGAGAGAGAGGGAGAGAGAGAGTGTGTGTGTGTGTGTATGTGTGTTGGGAGATATATGAGAGCGAGGAAGAGAGAGAGAGGGAGAGAGAGAGTGTGTGTGTGTGTGTGTATGTGTGTTGGGAGATATGAGAACGAGGAAGAGAGAGAGAGAGAGAGAGTGTGTGTGTGTGTGTGTTGACAAAGATGAGAGAGAGAGAGTGCTTGTGTTTGTGTGTTGATAAAGGCACAAGAGAGAGAGGGGGGGAGAGAGAGAGGGAGAGAGATTATTGGAAAAATACGAGAGAGAGAGAGAGAGGGCGATGGAGGGAGGGAGGTAGAGAAAGAGGGACAAGACAAAACATGTATTTTCGCAGTAATCATCTAAAAAAAAACGACTAAGACAGACAGACACGCACACCTACACCTCCACTCATACGCGTGCGCACACACACACACACACGCACACACACACATACGCACACACACACATGCACGCACCAACGCATGCATAAACGCACACACACACCAATCACAAAGGTGTGGTGTTCAGATGACCATGATAACGACGGCGATGACAACAATGATGCTAATGAAGATTAATTAATTATCTATGCAGACCCCGCCCACTGGAGCCCCATGCACGTGCAGCAGTGGTTGTCATGGGCGACAGCAGAGCTGAGCCTGCACGGAATCGAAGGCAGTCACTGGGCCATCAAAGGGACGCAACTGTGTAAATTGGAACGCGAAGAGTTTCTGCAGCGCTGTCCTCCCTTCGTGGGTGACATCCTCTGGGAGCATTTGGATATTTTAAAGAAAGGTAAATAATCTAGGATGTTGGCAATGATGTCGATTTAACTTAAATGTAATAGCTGATGCAGTATAGCATCTACCCCCCCCCCCCCCCCCATTCTCCATCCATTGCCTGCATGATGATCTCACCTGTCGGCGTCACCGGGTTGGGTGTTGGCCGCTGCACATCTGGATGCCACCATGTCCCCCAGGATGCCTCGTCTTGATCTCCGTGGACAACTTCCAGAATACCCAGGCCACCGAGACTGGAGACTGAGAGACACTGGAAGTCTGCCTTTCTTCCTTTTTGTCACTGTTTTTCCTTGAAAGATGGTTGCCATGAGGTCCGTGTTCTTGTTGCGTGACACATGGCCATTGTATTTTAGTCTTCTCTTGATGTCTAGTAGTAGTTACCTGGTGGTATCAAGTTCTTCCAGGACACTTTCATTAGTTCTTCTGTCTGTCCATTTGATGCATAGTAGTCTCTGATAAAAACCACATCTCTGCTGCCTCGACTCTTCTGCAGCCAGTTTTTCCCAGAGTCCAGGCTTTGCAGCCCATATAAGTCATGGCTGGCCAGATCAAACATTTTAGAAGTCCAACTTCAGGCCATTTGGTATGCCTCTGTCTTTCCAGATGCCGTCGAGTTCGACCATCTTCTGCCTTGCTGTTCCAACTCCCATTTCGATGTCTTTGGAGCAAATGCTTGATGATATTGTCATGAAATTGTCTGAAAGCACTGACATGAATAGATGTTGAGAAAAGTAATGACTGAACTGTTTCTGGACTATGCATACCACAATTTCTGATGGCAGATTATTTGAGTGACTGCATGTCTGTGTGTATTCATTTTTCTTTCCAGTTTCTTTTTTCGAGGGTCGTCATGATGCTGTGTACAGGTAGTGACGGTTATAGCCCTGAGATGGGTCTGTTTTGCTGGCTGCGCTATAAACAGTGACAACAACACAACAACAATAAGAACTTGTAATAATAATGGTAATAATATAATAATAATAATAATATAAATAATAATAATAATAATAATGATGATGATGATAATAAAGATGATGATAATAATGGTAACTACTACTACTACTACTGATAAAAATGAAGATAATAGTAAATACTACTGCTACTGCCGCTTGCTACATTACTACTACTACTACTACTACTACTACTACTACTACTACTACTACTGATAAAAATGAAGATAATAGTAAATACCACTGCCGCTTGCTACATTACTACTACTACTACTACTACTACTACTACTACTACTACTGATAAAAATGAAGATAATAGTAAATACCACTGCTGCTGCTACTACTACTACCACTACTACTACTACTACTACTACTACTACTATTACTGATAAAAATGATGATGATAATGATAATAGTAAATACTAGTACTACTACTACTACTACTACTCATAATAATAATGGTGATAAAAACAATAATAGAATGATGATGATGATGATGATGATGATGATACTTTTAACAATAATAACAATGATAAAAATGACGATGATGGTGGTGACGGTGATGATGATGATGATAATAATGATGATGATAACAATAATAACAGGAAGCAGAAGAGGAAGAAGTATGATATTTATATATCTGTTTGTTTGTTTACCCGTTGCTTGTTGATATTTCACCAACAGAGGCAGCCCTGGCCCAGTCGTTGCTGTGCTACAGCGATCCCATGTGTGTTCCGGAGTTAGGGGACTACCAGCAAGGCTACCCCAGTCCTGAATCGGCTCTGGCACCCACCCCCAATGGACACCCTTTTATGGACGGTGAGACAGACAGAGAGAGAGAGAGAGAGAGAGAAAGAGAGAGAGAGAAAGTGTGTGTGTGTTTCTCTTGTGTGTATGTGTGTGTGTGTGTACCTGTCTGAATATCTTCAACTATACGTTCCATCTCGTCATCTTCGTACCTCAGCCGATACCCGCTTATTTCGAATCCCAACTTTTCGAACAAAATCATATGGTGAGCGATCCTTTTCTTTTCAAGCCCCTTCCTCATGGAATTCACTTCCCTACCCGCTGAGGCACAAAACAAGTCTTCAGTCATTTAAATCTGGCTTGAAAACGCATCTCTTTCCTCTCTGAAATTTATTAACCTAAAAGAGCTATGCTGTCTGCGCGCTAGCGTGCTTCTGTGTATGTTATTGCTGTGCGCCTATAGATATGTCTCGGGGTGGGAGGAGGATATGTGTGTGTGTGCCAGAGAGTAGGTACTAATATTTGATATTATTAACGGTGTGTATGTGCTTGTGGGATGGAGTGACAGAGGTCCGCCATGTATGATGAAAATTATATTAGGCCTATGTTTCTATGTTCGATGTAATGTGTATTGTACAGTTTGTAAGCGCTTAGGGCTTTCCAGAAAGATTAGGCGCTCTAAATGCCCTTAATAATAATAATAATGTGTGTGTGTGTGTACCTAAGTGTGAATGTGTGTGTGTATGTGAGTGTGCGTGTGTGTGTCTGTGTGTGTTTTTCTGCGTGCATGCGTGTGCATGTATGCATCCATGTGTGTATGCATGCGTGTTTCCGGTTGCGTCTACAGAATAACACACAAAAAAAAGGTCCTAAGTTGTTAAGCGCTTTGTGCTTGAAAAACGGCACTGTATAAATGTCCAGTTATTATTATTATTATCGTTATCATTGTTATTATTATTCAGTATTTTCGGTGGCCCTGCTAGATTTGTCCGGAGTGCATAAGGAATTGTTTGAATGCGATGAATCCCAGCTAAATAAAATGCAAATGGCAATATTTTTGTGTATTTGATATAGAATAAGAGGATTGTTATTTATGTATTTATTTAGTTATTTATTGCAAATTGTAGACGGCAGTAGTTTTGTTCATTTAATTACAGAATAATAGTATTTCTTAAAATCTGTTTTATTTCTTTATTCAGAATAACAGGATTGATTGATTATTGATTTATTTGTTTATTGATCTATTTATTTATTCATTCATGTACATGTACACTGTATTTGTTTATTTTTGTAAACTTTATGATTAATTATATATTTGGCTTATTTAGTCAGTCATTTATATATTTGTTTATGTATTATTTATTTATTTGTTCATTTGGATTTTTCCCCCAAGGTCATTACCACATTCCAGAGACCATGCACGCCATGGGGGACCCCCATAATCGCTCCCCCATCAACACCACCGGCACCACCAACAACACTAACAACAACAGTGGTGGAGGGGGGGCGGGATGTACGGGGGCGGAGAGGAGGGGGCGGCAGGGGGAGATTACCAGACCTTGGAGCGGAGTCACTGTTATTACGAGGGGAGGCAACCGGAGCTGTACTCTCTGCACCCGCCCTCCAAGTATCACCACCATCATCAGTCGTCTCCCTTGCCTCACGGTGCTGAAGTTATGGGGCTTGGTGAGTCTGTGTGTCTCTCTCTCTGTCTCTGTCTCTCACTCTCTATCTCTTCTCTTTTCCTCTCTCTCTCTCTCTCTCTTCTCTTTCCTTCCTCTCTCTTTCCCTTTTCTCTCCCCCTCTTTCTCTTTCTCTGTCTGTCTCACGCTGTCTGTCTGTCTCTCTTTTCTCTGTCTTCTCTTTACCTTATCTCTCTCTTTCTCTTCTCTGTCTTCTCTTTTCCTCTCTCCTTTCTCTCTCTCTCTGTCTCTCTCTCTCTCTCTCTCCTCCTCTTTTTCTCTTTCTCTCCTTTTTCTTCTCTTTCCTTATTTGTCTTTCTGTCTGGGTTTCTGTCTGTCTGTCTCTGTCTGTCTGTCTCTCTGTGTCTCTCTAACTCTGTCTCTCTCTCTCTCTCTGTTTCTTCTCTTCTCTTTCTCTCTTTCTCTTCTTTTACCCATCCCCCTCTCTGTCTCTCTCTCTCTCTCTTTTTCTCTCTCTCTTTCTACTTTGGTCAGTCCACCAAATTTTGTCCTTACAAGTTTCGATCTTTCTGCTTTGGTCTGTTCAATTTGCTCTTCTCTTGAAGATTCTACTCTTATGGTGGATGTAATGTTTCAGGTCCTTACGTAGGGGAAAGCAGCAGCTACGAAGGACCTCACGCCTACCACACCGTGCCTAGCATCAAGGCGGAGATGCCCTGGTCCCCACACGACTACGGAGAAGGAGGGGGAGAGGCGTGGTCAGGAGGTGACCTTCACGGACCCATGAGAGGGGGGATGTCTGGGGGGTACCGCCCCCTACCCCCTTCCTCCCCTGACAGTAACTGTGGTGACCAGGTGTCTAGGCCCATGCTTCAGGCTGCCGCCCTGGCTGGCTATTCTGGTGAGTCGGGTTGCTTTCAGGGAACTCTCTACCTTTTCTTTTTTCTTGTCTCTCTTTTTGTGGCCCATTAGTTCAGTTGTCAGAGCCCCCCCCCACCCCCACCCCACCCCTGCGGGGATCCCGGGGGCTCTTTTAGAATAAATGGTATCCCTACCTTCTGGACATTCTGTATTAAAATTTCCTCTTTGCTGTCACTCTTTTTGTGTCTGTCTGCATTGTTCCTTTGCTTTCTGTCCTCTCTTCCTATCGTTTTCTGCCTTGCTGGTCCATTGACCTGTATATGTTCGATAAAATCTTACGTACTTTCCCTTAGGACTGATAATTGGGTACATCTGTTAAGCGCATATTTAGCTCTAGGCAAATATGATATGCGGAAGCAGTTTTAGGTAATTTAGACCCTTTGTGTGTATGTTTTGGTGTCCTTAGTTGTGTTTAAATTTGTTTTCACATATGATTTTTTTAAATCCCCTGTGTGATAAATCGGACGGTGTGGTCCACGAATGCATTGATATCTGCCCGGGGATGCCGGGGGGCTCTTTCAGTATAAACAGTATCCCCACCTTCTGGAAATTCTGTGCTAGAAATGCCCTCTTTTCTGTCACTCTCTCTGTTTCTGCCTTGTTCCTTTGCTTTCGTTTGTTCCTATCATTTTCTGCCATGCTGGTCCATTCACCTGTATGGTGTTCGATAAAGTCTTACGTACTTTTTCTTAGGACTGGTAGTTGGGTGCTTTTTTTGGCTCTGGGGAGGTGCGATATGTGGAGGCGGTTTTGGGTGGTTTGTGCCCGTTCTTAGATGTTTTGATGTCCTTGGGTATGCTTAATTTTGTATTCAGGTGTGTTATTTGGGGTCCCCTGTGCGATAAATTGGACTGAGTGGTCGGTGCTGGGGGCGTGTCTTTAAATTGTATGCGCGAATACATTGACATGTGTACTTAATTTTCTTCTCTTTTTTTTTCTCCTGTTGAATTTTTTGTATGTTTTGAAGCGGTTATAGCCCTGACATGGCTCTATGCAGTCGGCTAGGCTTTAAACAACAGTAACAATAACAATAAGTGTGTTCTTAACTTTTCTTTTCCATTATTTTTTTTTAGGTTTAAAGAGATGATGAGACAATTGTAGCCCTTAAATGAGTCTGCACAGTCAGCTGGGGTTTTAAACGATAGTGATAATGATAATAATCTTGGAGACCATCTGTCATGATTTAACGTCTGTCCATCATGGTGTGTGTTCTGTCCACAGGCAGCGGACCCATACAGCTGTGGCAATTCCTGCTGGAGCAGCTCATGGACAACTCCTGCCAGCACTTCATCAGCTGGACCGGGGATGGCTGGGAGTTCAAGCTCTCCGACCCCGACGAGGTCGCCCGCCGATGGGGCATCCGCAAGAACAAGCCCAAGATGAACTACGAGAAGCTGTCGCGAGGTCTACGCTACTACTACGACAAACGCATCATCCAGAAGACGGCAGGGAAACGCTACGTCTACCGCTTCATCCTTGACCTTGAAAATATCCTGGGTCGCACTCCAGAACAGCTCTTCGAGGCTTGTGAAGTCACGCCTCAGAAGGATAAGGACGATGAGTGAAGATGGTTCCAGTGTTTGAGTGCTTCCTTTGGTATTTCCAGGGACAAGGACTGGGCGTATCGGCTCTTTGAGAGAACTGGGTGTGAGTTGAGTGTTTTCACTCTTGATGCTCCCCTTTCAGACAGATTTCATTGACTGAGTGGTACCACTTTTACTCCAAGAGAATTCGTGGGTGGGTCGGTAATCACTGATTTGTTTGAACGTCACCGATCTTCCTTCAAGTGATTTTGTGGGTGATCATTTCCCTCTCGGTCAAAAGAGCAACAGTGCACATAGCATTTAAGACTTCATCGGAACTTGAACTTGTTGAAGAAGAATTCGCTCACGCTATTGAAAATAATTGTACAGCATTTGGAGATGTCAATGTTGAGAATATCTTTACAGCATTTTGGAGATTCCAGTGCCCTTTTTGTGTTGACTATAAACCCCATTTGTTGACAGTGATTTTTTTGAATGAGATGGAGAATTTTTTATATAAATGTTGGACGGTGAAAAAAAAAAAGAAAATTTGGAATGTTTTTTTTTAGAAAGAAGTGTTGGAACTTCCATTGACTTGTTGACGGAAAATGATAACGTAATTAATTGTTTTTATTCACAGCGGGAAGACAGTGTTAACTTGTTCACGGACTTGACTGTCACATTGTCCACTTATTCACAGCGATGACGTCACTACTTGACGTGTTTGGTGACGTCATTTCGTTCCCCGTATTCACAAGAGTGAGGTCACATCATAGACGTGTTTCAAAGAAGTGACTAACACTGTTCTACTTGTTCACAATAGTGAATAACTTTGTTGACTTGTTGTCAGAAGCGAGATCACACTGTTGCACCCTCATCACATAGTTGCCTCCCTTTTAACATTTTGTACAAAAATCAATAAATTAACCAAAAAAAAAAAAAAAGAAAAAAGAAAAGAAAGAAAAACAGAAGTTCAGAGACAAAAATGTGTTTGCATTGAACTCCTTGATAATTGAATGTTTTACCAGAGTTTATATACATTTAATGACTTGTGTACATTATGATTTTATTTTGTTATTACCAGAGCGTATATGGTAAGAATGTACGCTGTGATGTTGGTGTTTGTTTTTTTTCCCATGTTGTTTATAGTGCTAAATAAAAATGATGGCTCAGAATATAATTGTTATAATTATTTACCAAATTATTTTTGCCTTAAAGATGAATGACTGTTGAGGATGAAACTTGCTTCAGTGGTGGAGAAAGACATTTTTGTCATACTGAGAAGGTTTGGACCATAATTTTGGTGTGTGCTCTGCTTCCTTAGTGTCTGAGGTTTGAAAAGAATATTGAATATATTGGCTTATTGTTTAACATATTTGTCGAATGTCTGTTGTTTGAAGTAAACAAAAATATTAAAGATCTTGGCTCTTTCATTTTACGCATTGAAATTGTTTTATCTTACAGAATCGCTGATGGCCTTGGCTGTGAGTTTTGAATTTAAATTTGGAATCTGGTCAATTTTATGTTCAGTGATAGTTTCAGTTTCAGTTTCTCGAGATAAGCGTCTCAGCGCTCAGAATTATTTTAACTGAAATTTCAAATGTGGTCAGATTTATCATAGGTTATGTTTTCAGTTTAGGTTTCTCAAGATAAAAATCTCAGCATTCAGAATTTTTAACTGAAATTTGAAATGTAAAATTTTTCTTAGATTATATTTTCAGTTCAAATTTCTCAAAATGAGTAACTCAGCACTCAGAATGTTTTAAGCTGAAATTTGAAATGAGGTCAGATTTTCTTAAGGTAGATTTTCAGTTTCAGTTTCTCAAGATAGGTGCCACTGCTTTCGGAATAAACGACATATGTATTGATGCCACATATGTCGAGTGATGAAGAAGATCCAAAATGGTCATGGCCCAGGGCGTAAACCTGTAAATAAGCCCCACGTGCTGTTAGAGTCTTAGATTATCAGCACAGCAGTCTAACTCAGCTGTCAGTGTGGAATCGAAATTTGAAATCTATTGAACCCTTGGAGTTCCACACACTGTCCACCAGCATTCTGTACTGCCAACCATGCTAGAAAAGCAAAAACTTAACTCTTTGATGCCCTCGCCCTATTCACCATCTTCCTGCAGAAAAAAACTGATGGATAGATTGAGGGAGTCAGAGGTTTAAGTTTTTGCAGTTGTGGGTAGGTTGCAGGAGTAAAAGGGTTAAGGACTCATTGCACGCGGGCATTTCCATATGCGCTTCATCACACAAATCAAGTTCATCTGGTAGATTCTTCATCCTATACAGAACTGAAAGTATTGGCAAGCTGAACTTTAGAAAATAGTATCTGGTTTTAATGAAACGTTTTGTTAATGTCACAGGATATTATGTCACAGGACATTATTAAGCCATGTGGTGAACAGGCCAAATTTTTATGTTGTGGGCTGAGATTAAACTGAGGACATCAGATCTGAGTTAACAGATCTTTGGGCTAATAAACCAACAGCTTAACTTTGAGCGAAAGACAAGATTGACAGAATACTTGGATTGCGTTAAAACTATATCGGGCAAAGAAAAAAGTCTTCATATTATTCGTACCAGAATGTCTTGAAGATGAGTTGAGGGATTTTGTTTGTATGTTTGTTTGTTTATTTGCTTTGTTTGTTTGCAAATGGATGCCTTCTGATGTGATCGGATATCTTTCTTGCAATGTGTCATTTTATGATTGGTTGTCTTGTGTGACGTGTTTTGTGATTGGTTGCCTGGTGTGACGTGTCTTTTCGTGATTGGATGCCTCTTGAGACATGTTTGTTTTGTGGGTGGGATGCTTTGTGTGATGTGTCATTTTCTGTGTCATTGGATGTCTCGTTAGACATGACATTGTGATGTGTCATTTTCTGTCATTGGATGTCTCCTTAGACATGACATTTTATGACTGGATGGCTTGCTTGAGATCACATGTTGTTTTATTTTTATTGTTTTTTAATTGGATACCCTGTGAGACGTACTGTTCTACGATTGGATGCCTTGTGTGATGTGTCGTTATGTGATTGGATACCTTGTGTGACGTGTCGTTATGTGATTGGATGCCTTGTGTGACGTGTTGTTATGTGATTGGATGCCTCGTGTGACACGTCGTTATGTGATTGGATGCCTTGTGTGACGTGTCGTTATGTGATTGGATGCCTTGTGTGACGTGTCGTTATGTGATTGGATGCCTTGTGTGACGTGTCGTTATGTGATTGGATGCCTTGTGTGTGACGTGTCGTTATGTGATTGGATGCCTTGTGTGACATGTCGTTATGTGATTGGATGTCTTGTGTGACGTGTCGTTATGTGATTGGATGCCTTCAGTGTTGGCCTTACCTTACATCAGGTGCTAACACTACATCTGTTACTACAGTGTCTCGTCTTTCCTGTTACTCTTTGTCATTTTTCACTGAAAAACGGTTACCCATGGTTCTCCCCCCCCCCCCCCCCCCCCTTCCTCTTTATCAATAATATTGATTGTGCTTGATTAAGCCACACTGAGGTAGTGTCTTGATTATTTTTTCAATAATTTCTAAACGTGTAAGCAGCTTAATCCCCTTGCCTGAGTAAAGTTGTACGAATTGAAGTGATCTAATTTTATTGGCTGTTTGTTAGTAGACACTCAAAAAGTATAGGGTTTTTTTCTCCCCATACATTTGCTTGTTTTTGTTATTGTGAATAAGTAGTTTTAAATAATTGAACAATTAAAGCTAGTGTGCGTTTTTTGTGGTTTTGATTTTTTGCAGATCCCCCCCCCCCCCCCCACGTCCCTGAATGTTTCAGTTCATTGGCTTTTTGTCATTTAACTGATTTTTTTTTTGTCATCAGATATGTATTTTTATTTGCCAGCTAAAATTCTGTCATAACGTACATTCAATAGATAAGCATAAATCTCACCAAATATTGGGTCTCAAAGCGATATTTCTTGTATATTTTGTAAAGCCTTCGACTCTTACATCCTATCTGCCAACTGCAAAAACTTAACTCTTTGACTCCTTCACCCTATCCACCAGCTTCCTGTAGGAAGCTGGTGGATAGGGTGGGGAATCAAAGGGTTAAGTTTTTGCTTTGCTAGCGTAGTGGACAATTCAGGATGCTGGTGGACAGGGTGTTGGAGTCAAAAGGTTAATAGGCGGATACATCGTTGTAAGCTGGTTGTATTGCTCATTTATCTTTGGTCTCACAAATTCTAAACGACAGTATTGATATATACCTTGAGTGTTCATTTATATCATAAGGCTTGGACTTAATTTTTTTTTCTTTTTTTTTTCTTTTTTCTTTTTGTATTAGATCTGAAAATCACACTCTTAGTGAAAAGTTATTAAATTCGAATCTCAAACATTATCAGATATAGCTTTTGTCTTGAGTTGTATTTTCTCCCTTTTTTAGAAAAGGTTCTTTTCTTTCATGATTAAAGAATTGTTGGATAGTATTTCATTTGATAGACCATTCGTAGAAGATCACACATAATATTATTGTGACAGTGAGTGGCAATCT
Source organism: Monoplex corrugatus (assembly GCA_030674185.1). Taxonomy (NCBI): domain Eukaryota; kingdom Metazoa; phylum Mollusca; class Gastropoda; order Littorinimorpha; family Ranellidae; genus Monoplex; species Monoplex corrugatus. The sequence goes on from JAPXFY010000029.1 coordinate 28,540,139, forward strand.
TGTTTTCGGATAGTATACTTTGATAAACAAGACCATTCATAGAAGATCATACATACTATTATAGTAACAGTGAATTGTAATCTAGTTTTGGGATAGTATGCTTTGATAAGCTGTCAGCATAAAAACTGTTGTGTGTGTCAGATTTTTTTTATTCGAAAAACAGTTTGGATGATAACGAATTTGGTCTGATAAGAAGAAGAATATTTTTAAAGGTAAACTTGGGTAGAAGTGATTTAGTTGTATTCACGGCTGAAGGTTTTACCACTTGTCTTTGCAGTGCCAGTTTGTAGCTGATATGTTTTGATGGGTCTTTCATTGAACGTTTTTGTTTTTGGTAGTTTTAGACACAATTCAAATCTCTAGTGTGCCTTGGATTTTGTGTGTGTGTTTTGTTTTGTTTTGTTTTGTTCTGTTTTTGTTGTTGTTGTTGTTGTTTTTTCATTTGTTGAGAGTTCCATGGACAGCAAAGAAAACAAACGAGACAGTCTTGATAGAGGCAGACACAAGAAGATCATTGATAAGGAAGATTAGGAAAAGACAAGCAACACTTATAGGCCATTTTATGAGGAAGGGGGATTAGAGCACCTGGTCACAACAAGAAAGCTGGAGGGAAAGAGAACACCAAGCAAACCCAAGGAGAAAATATTGGACTGATTTGCAGGGTGGCTGAGGACAGAGAGAGTGGAAGATGTGCTTGCGGCAATTAGGGATAGATGCATATGGAGGGCCATGATCGCCAACGCCATTTGGTAGGGTACATGATGACGATGATGGTTTGACGTACTGGAATAGTTATACTATTAGAACAGTGTTTTTAGTTCGCTGGCTTCTATGGATATTGGGGTTTTAGGCTTAACTGACTGATTTTTTTTCTTTGGCGGTACAGTGAGGATCTGAAATTGACAATGTGAGGACAGTGCCATTAAAGCTGTATTGAAGATGTTGTGCTGTCCCCTCCTGTAAAAATATAGTTCTTAGTATTTACCAGTTTGTGACTGTAGACCCCCACCCCCACCTCCCGTGGGGATGCTGGGGGCTCTTTCAGTATGAATCCGCACCTTCTAGAAATTCTGTGCTGGAAATTTCCTCTTTTCTGTCAATCTCTTTGCTTCTGCCTTGTTCCTTTTGCTTTCTGTCATTTCTTCCAGTTATTTTCTGCCCTGCTGGCCTATTCACCTGTATGTGTTCGATAAAGTCTTACATACTTTCTCTTAGGATTGATAATTGGATACACATATTGAGTGCATTTTTGGCTGTAGGAAAATGAGATATGTGGAAGCAATTTTAGGTAATTTAGGCCTTTTTCGTGTTTGTTTTGGTGTCCTTAGTTATGTCTGATTTTGCATTCAGGTTTGTTTTTGCAAATGCTCTCTGGTGATGAATAAGATTATGTGTGCGAATGCATTGATATGTTTTTGATTTTCTTTCAATTTTTTTTCTGATGAAGGTGTATATATAATGTTTTGAAACGGTTATAGCCCTGATATGGCTTTACTCAGTCGGCTGGGCTTTAAATAGAAATAAGAATAATAATAACTGTAGGGCCCAAGATATTTCACGCACAGCCACTTGTGAAGCTTTGCAAATAGTGATCCTTTCACAGCCTCCCCTCCCCCTTGCAGTCCCCCCCCCCCCCCCTTTTTTTTTTTTTTTTTTTTTTTTTTAACGCGTGGATGCTTTCTGTCATCTTGTCTTTTCTCATTTTCTTCCTTGTTGATCCATTCACCTGTAAGTGTTCTGTATAAAAACACACTTACAGACTTCCTATTAGGATTGATAACTAGGTGCACGTATGAAGTGCATTTTTGTTTGTTTATTTGTTTTAAGGAAATGTGCACAAGCAATTTTAGTAAGTTAGGCTGGGTTTTAAATACAAGTACGTATTATAGTGTCCTTAGTTATGTTTGAATTTGTATTCTTTTTTTTTTAACTCCTCTAGTGATAAATTAAATGGAGTGGTCAACGCCAGAGGAATATCCTTAGATTATGTGCAAGCATGCATTGATATGTGTACTTAATTTTCTTTTTTGCATTTTTTTTCCCCAAATGAGATATTGGGTAGATTTTGAGATACTTATAGCCCCTGATATGGCTCTGTGCAGTCGGCTGGGCTTTAGACAAAAATAACGAGCTACGTCTGTTGAAGATAATGTGTGCCTGCATTGCATAACTTTTCTTCATAATCATGATGACTTTTTTTGTACGGTTTTCTACATGTTTCAGTATATATATATACATAAAAAATATTGCCTTGAGTGAGACAGTAATAATCTATCTTGTGCCTAGAACTGTTGTTTGTATAGTGTTAAAACGTTTGGGACGTGCTCTTGTCATGAAACGTGTGTGTGAGAGAGAGGGTTGGGTAGTGAAAGAGAGAGACAGAAAGACAGACAGAGACAAGGAAGAGAGAAAGAAAGAAAGAGAGAGAGAGAGAGTATGTGTGTTATATGTGTGTGAAAGAGAGAGGGGGGGGGGGGAGATGAGAGAGAGAGAGACAGAGTGTGCGTGTATGTGTGTGTGTTTCTCTCTCTCTCTCTCTCTCTCTCTCTCTCTCTCTCTCTCTCTCTCTCTCTGTCTCTCTCTCTCTCTCTCTCTCTCTCTCTCTCTCTCTCTCTGTGTGTGTGTGTGGAGAGAGAGAGAAAGAGAGAGTATGTGTGTGTAAATCGGTGTTTGTGTGGGTGTGTGTTTGTGTGTGTGTGTGTGTGTGTGTGTGTGTGTGTGTGTCAGTCTAAATGGTTGTACCTGTGTGCGTACGTGCGCATATATGTGTACGTATGTATGTGTTTGTGTGTGTATGTATGTGTGTGTGTGAGAGAGAGAGGAGAGAGAGAGAGAGAGAGAAGAGAGAGAGAGAGAGAGAAGAATATATAATTTTTATGTACCTGTTTAAGAAAATACATGTACATACTCGCTCTTTTGTCTATTTTCTTAAGTTCCAGTCACTCTCTGCCCCATTCACATTCTTGCAATCCGCACATAATGAATATAATCGATATACGTATATATATACATATATTATGTATATATATATAGATATATATATACATGTATATATATACATATATATAACATAGATAATATGTGTGTGTGTGTATACATATATATCTATATGGATATTCATGTATATATGTAGGACATCATTGTAAGCCAAAAGAAAGTGTATGAATTTGAGCTTCCTCATACCTATTTTTAGTTGCTCTCGTATTCGTTATTGGGTTCTTATTTGCTGTTGCTGTTGTTGTTGTTGTGTAATGTTGTTATTATTGTTGTTGCTGTCGTCGTTGTCGTTTCGCCTTAATCAGATTATGAATATGAGTATTGAGATCGACGCAAGACGAGGTTGTGTGGTGTGTGTGTGTGTGTGTGTGTGTGTGTGTGTGTGTGTGTGTGTGTGTGTGTGTGTGTGAACAACATTCGCATGGCCAAGGTGTCTGGTGTTTTGAAACTGATTTACTCTTTCAACAAAAAATGTTCATCAGGGGCTCATTAGAAATTGACAATTGTGTAAATTTCAAAGGGTATGACATGACATTTTTGAAGGTGACAATTTTTTGTAAGGTCACAAGAACTTTAGGTATAAACATTTTTAATTGCCGACTGTATTTGTTTTTTTTAAGGTCAGTGCGATTTGAGAAATGGGACATATTTGAACCAGTAATGATCTCGTGTTGTTTGTGAATATGAAATTTTGACTTTGTTAAATGAGAGAGTTCATTTTCAAAGGTCAGTTGGAAGAGGAGGAGAAAAAGAGAAGATTAAAACAAAGAAGAAAAAGAGAAGATGAAAACAAAGAAGAAAAAGAGAAGATAAAACAAAGAAGAAAAAGAGAAGATAAAACAAAGAAGAAAAAGAGAAGATAAAAACAAAGAAGAAAAATAGAAGATAAAAACAAAGAAGAAAAATAGAAGATAAAAACAAAGAAAAAAAAGAAGATAAAAACAAAGAAGAAAAATAGAAGATAAAAACAAAGAAAAAAATGAAGATAAAAAAAAAAGAAAAATAGAGATAAAAAGAATAAAAATAAAGATAAAAAAGAAAAAATAGAAGATAAAAACAAAGAAGAAAAAGAGAAGATAAAAACAAAGAAGAAAAATAGAAGATAAAAACAAAGAAAAAAATAGAAGATAAAAACAAAGAAGAAAAGAGAGATAAAACAAAGAAGAAAAATAGAAGATAAAAACAAAGAAAAGAGAAGTAAAAAAAGAGAAAATGAAGATAAAAACAAGAGAAAAAGAGTAAACAAAGAAGAAATAGAGATAAAACAAGAAAGAGAAGCAAGGAGAAGGAGTGAGGAAGAGAAATAAAGGATAGAAGAATAGAAAAGCACTAGATAATGTAAAGGAGACCAGAAAAGGGAGAATATTAGTATAGCATGACAGTTAGATTTCATTTTTTTTTTTGTTTTGGTGAAGGTCATTAATTTGGTGTTTACGTTTCAGTGTTGTTTTTGCCAGATATTAGATATTTTGTTTTTCAGAGGGTACATAGTGAGTTGTGTATTATTTTGTACTGTGCTTGATATGATTTCCATACTGTCACCACCGCCAATGTAGCGCACAGCATGCACGTTTCCATTGTTCTTATTCAAGATATTTTTGTTGTGAAAATTGCCACATTTTGTTTTCGTTTTCTTTCAGAATATTTTTTTGTAAAATTTAACAGTTTGTTTTAATTTTTATCTCGATTTTTTTTTTAAACTGCAACATTTTATTTTCATTTTCATCTCAATTTAATTTTTTTAAACTGCAATATTTTGTGTTTATCTCTCTCTTCCTCTCTCTTTCTCTCTCTCTTTCTCTCTCTCTCTCTCTCTCTCTCTCTCTCTCTCTCTCTCTCTCTCTCTCTCTCTCTCTTTCTCTCTTTTTTTTAACTGCAACATTTTGTTTTCATTTTCATCTCAAAATATTTTTGAAAACTACAAAAGTTTATTTTCGTTTTATCTCACATTTTTTGAGGGGGGTGGGGGTGGGGGGGGATACAACTGTGTTTTTTTTATATTTGTATCTCTGTTCATTTGTGGAGACAAGATTTTGTTTTTATTCCTATCTCGAAGTATTTTTTGAAACTTTTGTTTCTGTTGTTTTTTTTTTGTTTTTTTTTGTTTTGTTTTTTCTTTTTCTTATCTCAAAAATGTTTTTGTGGAAAACTATATTTCAGCTTCTTTTGGGTGCCGCCTAGTCAGTGCCACCTCACTGTGTTCAAAGTTTATAGCTTTTTTTTTGTGAAATATGTTTTTCATCCTTATTGAAAAAAAAGTACTTACTTATAGCTCAATATTGTACATTCACTTAGTCGATAGTCTTGTTTCTTTTACTTTTTCTGTTTTCTTTCTTTTTTTCTTTTCTTTTTTCTTTGTTTTATTTTTGTTTTTTGTCTTATACGTAGCATTTCTCTTTGTAATCATTTTAATTATAGTGCACATAGTATTGCAATATTACTCTAGCTCTGTGTGTTGAGTTTGCGAGAAGAAAGAAACTCATAAAAACAAAGGGAATGAACAATGAATAGGGGGAAGGGGGGAAGAGAGAGAGATATGTGTGTTTGCGTGTGTGTGTGCATGTGTGTGTGTGTGTGTGTGTGTGTGTGTGTGTGTGTGTGTGTGTGTGTGTGTGGGTTTTCAAGTTTGTTAAAAGGCCTTGTTGATTGGCGAATATATTTTGGTTGTTATAGGCCTACGTAGTGTGTGTTTTTGTTTCAATGATATGACGTCGTTCTGTGTTTCTCCTCTCTCTGTCTCTGTCTCTGTCTCTCTCTCTCTCTCTCTCTCTCTCTCTCTCTCTCTGTCTCTCTCTTGTGTCTGTCTGTCTTGTCTCTCTCTCTCTCTCTCTCTCTCTCCTCTCTCTCTCTCCTCTCTCTCTCTCTCTGTTTCTATCGGTCTCTGCCTCTCTCTGTGTCAAGGTTTACAGGGTTAATGCACACTTATACACACATGCGCGCGCACACACACGTGCGCATGCACACACGCACACACACACACACGCACACACACACACACACACACGCACACACACACACACACACACACTTTCTCTTGTTGTTTAGTTCCATTCTTTGCCTCAAAAGCGTCTGTCTCTCCCATTTTCAGTTACGCATGTTTTATCGGTGTTTGCCAAGCTGTTTATAAATTCTTTTAGTATTTATTTATGTATTTCTATATGCATTTATTATTGTATTTACTTATTTATTTTATTTGTTCGTTTATATATTTCTTTATTTGTTTGTGTGTTTGTTTGTTATTCATTGATTTATTTATTCATGCATTTTATATTTATTTGTTTATTTTTGTTTATTTATTTACTTATTTCTTTTTTTCTTTCTTTATTTATTTAGTTGTTTGTTTATCTATCTATCTAATTAATTAGTTAGTTAGTTATTCATTTATTTATTTATTTCATTATATTATTTAATCGTTTATTCATTCAGCTACACCATTTGTTTATTAAGTAGAATTAACGTGTTATTTATTTGTTGTTCTTGTCTATTCTTAATTGTGTTTCTTTTTATTGTATTTTTTGTTCTTTTATTTGGAATTGTTATTATTATTAGTAGTAGCAGTAGTAGTAGTACTATTGTTATTGTTGTTATTTCATCATTTATTATTATTATTATTATTGTTTATTATTATTATTATTTTGTTGTTGTTGTTGTCGTTACTATTACTGTTATTGTTTTATCGTTAATATTATTATTATCATCATTATCATTATTATTCATTTCTGTCCACCGTTAAATATGGGATCTGATCCGTTTATCAGCTTAGTCTTATATATATATATATATATATATATATATATTATATATATATATACTTTTTTTATTGTGGTTTTCAGTATATGTATTATGATTATCTCCCCCTTCCCCCGCTGTTACTGTTAAATGTTGGATCTTAACCATTTTTTTTACAGCTTAATGTATCTTTTATTTAAGAGCAGTAGAAATATATCTTAGTGTTTGCGTACGTACACAAATTCTTTTTCTTTGGGCACTCACCCCACCCCCCACCCCTCTCCTCGTCTACTTCGTCATAAGTGACGTCAGACGTGCTTTCCACGTGTCTTAGTTGGATGACGTCATATCTTGAGTGATGACGTCATCGCTATGACGCAAGCACGACCTGAAGCGTCATTATGTTTTGTGGTTTTTACATTCAGTGTTTTCGTATACATGAGCAGTCAAGATCTCGTAAATTGATGTCTGGAGAGATAACTATATACAAATAAAGTCAATCCTATTGTATGGGTATGGTGTTTTGTGTGTGTGTGTGTGTGTTGTGTGTGTGTGTGTGTGTGTGTGTGTGTGTGTGTGTGTGTGTGTGAGTGTGTGTGAATGTGTGTGTGTGTGTATGTGTGAGTGTGTGTGTGTGTGTGCATGTGTGTGTGTGTGAGAATGTGTGTGTGTGTGTGTGTGAGAATGTGTGTGTGTGTGTGAATGTTTGTGTATGTATGTGTGTGTGTGAATGTGTAAGTGTGTGTGTGTGTGAATGTGTGTGTGTGCGCGTGTGAATGTGTGTGTGAGTGTGTGTTAATGTGTGTGTGTGTGAATGTTTGTGTATGTGAGTGAGTGAATGTGTGTGTGTGTGAATATATGTGTGTGAATGTGTGTGTGTGCGAATGTGTGTGTGTGAGAATGTGTGTGTGTGAGAATGTGTGTGTGTGAGTGAGTGAATGTGTGTGTGTGTGTGTGAATATGTGTGTGTGTGAGAATGTGTGTGTGTGAATGTTTGTGTGTGAATGTTTGTGTGTGTGTGCGTGTGTGTGTGTTGATTTAATGCGCGCGCGCGCGCGTGTGTGTGTGTGTGTGTGTGTGTGTGTGTATGACTATGTGTGTGTCTATGTGTGAGTGAATGTGGGAGTGTGTGTGTGTGAATATGTGTGTGTGAGAATGTGTGTGTGTGTGAATGTGTTTGTGTGTGAATGTGTGTGTGCGTGTACGTTCTCAAGCGAGTGGATGAAGACAAAAAGGGTGGCAGATGTTCTTGCAGCGATAAAAGATTCGTAAGGAGGGCCGTGATCGCCAACGCCATGCGGCAGGGCACATGATGTATGTATGTATGTATGTATGCGTGTGTGTATGTATGCATGTATATATTTATGTATGTATGTATGTGTGTATGTATGCATGTATGTATGTATATATGTATGCAGGTATGTGTGTGTGTTTATCTGTGTGTGTGCGTGTGTCTAACAGGGGGTTGGGGATAGAGAGTGATGATTCTTGGGTCTGTTGTGTGTGTGCGCGTGCGCGCGCACGCCGTGTGTGAATGTTCGCACAAGTGTTTAAATGTGCAATGTTTGTGTGTGCGCGGTGGAAGATGAAGGAAAAGGGGATGGGGGATGGTGAGGGTTATGTTTGTATGTGAGAGAGACAGACTCGGAGAGAGAGAGAGAGACAGACAGACAAGAGAAAGGGCGAGGGGAATAATCACTACGACATCTGTAAGAGTGTACCACGACGATGCACGCACAAACGCAAACACACAAATGCATGCTCTTACATAAACACACGCACACACACACACAACAACAACAAACACAACCACAACACACACACACACACACACACACACACACAAACACACACAACACAAACACACACACACACACACAACACAACCACAACACACACACACAACACACACAACAAACACAACCACACACACACACACAACACACACCACACACACACACACACACACACAACACACACACACACACAACAAACACAACACAATACACACACACACAACAAACACAACACAACACACACACAACACACAACACCACCAACACACACACACACAACACAACACACACACACGCACGCACACACACACACACACACACACACACACACACACACACACGAACACACACACAACAAACACAACACACACACAACAAACAACACAATACACACACACACACACACACACACACACACCACACAACACACACACACGAACACACACACACACACACACACACACACACACAACAAACACAACACAACACAACACACACAACAACACACACAACACAACACACACACACACACACACACACACACACACACACACACACACACACACACACACGAACACACACACCACTCAAAACAAACAAACGAATATGCTGTCATGATTCATAATCTTTATTTTTCTCATTATCAGCATTCTCTTCCACACTGTATATCAAGACGGAAACCAAAAACAGGCTAAAAAACATATCAAAGTAAAAATGTGGGGAAAAGGACTTCCAAAACAAAAGCCAAATAAATTGAGCCAAAAAAACATGCAAAGACAATGAACGTGCGAAATTAGCAGCATAGTGGACACAACTAGCATAATTTGAAGGCACAAGTCTTCATGTGCTTTTTCTTCTTCTTTTTCTTCTTTCTTCTTCTCCTTCTTCCTCCTCCTCTTCTTCTTCTTTCTTCTTCTTCTTCTTGTTCTTCTTCTTTACTTCTTCTTCTTCTTTGCTTTCTCTTTCTCTTTGTTCTCCCTGTGTCCCTTTTGTTCTCTTTGATTCTTTCCCCTCCCTTTTCCTTTGTTCGCTCTTTGTATTTGTTTTTTGGTTTGTTTTCTTCCTTTTCTTTGTTCGCCTCTTTCTCCTCTTGTTTTTCCTTTTCTTTATTTTTCTCGTCTGTCTTCTCCTTCTGATCTCAATCCTTTTCTTCTTCTCCTTCCTTCTTCGCTTTCTTCTCCTTCTTATATCTTTTTCTATCTACTTCTTTTTCTCTCTCTTGTCCTTATTCTTGAGCTCTTGCTTCTTCTTTTCCATCTCCTTTTCCTTCTCCTTCTTTTCCTTCTCTATCATCTCTTTATTTTCCTTCTTCTTTTCTTCTTTCTGTTTCTTTTTCCCTTTTTTGTTATCTTCGCTTGGCCTTTTTTGTTTTCCTTTTTTCTTCTCTTATTCATCTTTTTTCTGTTTTTTTTTTTTAAAGCAGAAAGGAGAATATTCATATATAAACCGGGCGAAGGTGGTACGTGTGAAGAGAGGAAGCGACAGATTTGACTTAAGTGTTTACTATCCACATCTTTCATGCAGTAATTATGAGCATATCATTCGTCCATCCTCTTCTTTCAGAGGAATATAATTTGGCATATAGAAACACTGAACAATGCATAAAACAATGTGTTGCTATGCCCTTTCACTCAGGCATTTGTTTCATATCAGTTTAACATCAGTCATTCATCTGTTTTGTCTTTGACCAATCATCTGGATCATCACAAACCAATCGCTCTCTAACTTTTATAAGCCACTCCTACGTGCGTATGTCGTCATCCAATCGGTGGCATATCTTCATCAACCACCAGTCAATGCCACTGTTTCATCGACCAATCACAGCCAATTATTTAAAACAACCAATCGCTGTCATAATAACATTTCACCAACCAATCACAGACAAGTGTGTATCTCCAAGCAATGAATTTTTCTTTGTTTTATTTGTTAAATCGTTTCAGATCATTTCGTCAAATTTAAATAAAACGTGTACACAAAGCATCCATATACCTTAGTGTCTGTTGACAGATGATCCCATCCTTACTGTATACACGCACGAAATCAGGCAAGAGAACATCTCATTGTCATACTGACTGCTTCAAAGAAAGAGACACTAACGTTAACACAGTCGTCCTCTTTCTCTGGAATACAGGCAGTTGATGATTGTGGAACCAGTTTACATGACCAAGCTTAACTCTTTGACGACGGGCTACTTCGATCGAAGTAACAGCTGAGCTCTCACTGAGGACGGGCTACTTCAGTCATAGTAACAAGACGGTCTAGGGTATATAACTCCCTCTACTTTTGTTATGCTAATGATTTAGTAGTTGGCAGTTGCTTCCCTTGTGGAGGGAACTTCCGTTGAACGCTTCAGCTACGTTTTGCCTGTATCTTTGTCTAAACACGATGGATAAGTTCACTTGCACCCAGTTCTCAGTGATTTCACTGTGGCAGCCCTAGGCCATCAGGAGAGCTCAGCTGTGGCAAGTGCAATCACAATAGAGTTAACCACCAGTTTTGACACAATGTAACGTAGGGCTGACTGATCTGACAAAGCATGATGCATTTATGGCCAATTTGGTACAGTCTGATATCAGTTCAGCTCTATAATTTGGCACAATGCGATATACAGTTGCCCATTTTGGCACAACGAAGCAAATCACGTCCATAGTTAATTTGATACTTGTGGGAATTTGGAGTAAACTCACATCCACTCACTTAACGTGGTTAGATAAACTAGCATCATTTTCAGGTTAGCAGACGAGTTGAAAACAGCTTAAACCACAATATGGAAAATCTCACAAGATTGAAGCAGATGAAATGTGGTTTCTAAGAAGAATGTTAACAATTCCATAGACAGCAAAGAAAACAAATGAGACGGTCTTGAAGGAGGCAAAACACAAAAAAGAACATTGATGAAGAGGATAGGAAAAGATAAGCAAAATATCAGGACATTTTATGAGGAAAGAGAAATTTGAAAACCTAGTCACAACAGGAAAGCTGGAGGGAAAAAGAGCACCAGGTAGACCCAAGAAGAAAATATTGGACGGACTTGCAGGGTGGATGAAGACATAGAGAGTGGGAGATGTACTTGCAGCGACAAAGGATAGATTCGTATGGAGGGCTATGATTGCCAACTCCATGCTGCAGGGCACATGGTGATGATGACGAAGATCTCAACACAAACTGATTAGTGACTGAATTCCACATCGTGACTGAAGTTGATTTGGCACAAAATAAATCACAGTCATTGCTAAACCAGTGTTCTTCTACACAAAGAACACAAAGCAGTACACGATTTGAGCTCAAGTCGTGAATTTGGCAATACATAGTTAAATCTGATATTTTGTTTAACTTTGTTGCAGAAAAATTATGTACTTAATTATAGTCATCTGTAACTTCTATAAATTGGCACGACGTGATAGATACATGGCTACAATTTGACGGCTACAATATACGTCTACAACTCTCACTCAAGATAAATACAAATAAAACATACATTCCAGTGACTCAAAAACACCTGTCATACTAACATGTCGAAATTTATGCTACCTGTTAACCCTTGGACTCCCGCACCCTATCCACCAACTGCAAAAAAAAAATTAACTCTTTGACTCTCTCACCCTTGGATAGGGAGTGTGGGTGTCAAAAGGTTCAGTTTTTGCTTTGTTAGCATGGTTGACGATGCAGGATGCTGGTGGACAGGGTGCGGGAGTTAAAGGGTTCAAATCATCTCAAGCATGGGCTACCAGAAAGTGAAGGAGTCACCCCGGAGAACAAAGGGAGATCTACAATAACCACATCTTGCAAAAATCAGCATAAAGCGTTTGAGACCTTGCATATATACTTTGTATCACATCACAAGCATTTTATAGAAAAAAAGACACATCCAAAATCATAGCTAAACTCATACTGTAGAAGGTTAGTCTTATATGGTAAAGCTTCAACCGAAGGAAACTGTCTTAAAAGTGAGCCACGCAAAAACACATTTCAAAACTAATGCGCTAAAACAAGACAAACTATTTAGCACACTTTGTCAGAAATCAGCATACCAGTGCTTAAAGCAAACATGATATTCTACAGCCTCACAAAGCAGTGCAACTCGCAAAGCAAGGCAAACTATATTACTAACATTCACAGCCAAAGAGTGAAAAAGATTCACCCAGAATTTAAAAGATGCCACACAAAAGACAAATGTAAACTGGAAATACCTATGCAAACCTACAAACGTACATTGGAGATACAAAGTAAATGTACACATGTACATCGGAGATACAAATGTAAACTGAAGACACAACGTAAATCTACAAATGTACATCGGAGATACAAGTAGACTTACACAAATGTACAACTGGAGATACAGATGTAAACCTACAAATGTACATTGGAGATACAAATGTAAACTGAAGACACAAACGTAAACTACAAATGTACATCGGAGATACAAATGTAACTGAAGACACAAACGTAATCTACAAATGTACATTAGAGATACAAATGTAGATTACACAAATGTACACTGGAGATACAGATGTAAACCTACAAATGTACATTGGAGATACAAATGTAAACCTACAAATGTAAACTGCACACACAAATGTAAATGTACAAATGTACATTGGAGATACAAATGTAAATCCACAAATGTACCTGAAGATACAAATGTAAACTGGAGACAAATGGAAACCTACAAATGTAAACTGGAGATACAATGTAAATCCACAAATGTAAACTGGAGATACACGTGTAAATCTACGAATTCAAATCTACACAGGCACACAGGCAGATAATATAATCACTTCAAATCACCGCCTGATAAGACTACCTCTCTCAGACTGCAGGGCGTTTCTTAGCTGCTGGCTTCTGCGACTTTTGTAACGTTTTCTGTAAGAAACGTTGCGCTACGCTGAGGCAATGGAAACGCCCCAAAACAGGCCATTTAAGAGGCCGAAAGTTTAACTGATGACTATCTCTGGTTCTTTTCTGGACTTATAAGTCTGCATGTTGCTGTCCCAATTGTTCTTCTTACATATGAGCATGTTCTCGATATCTCCAAACATATTGCACGTGTCTTAGAATAAGAGAAAAATATCCTTGGGATGAGCTATCGAAATCAGTCCAGTGTGTTGTTAAGTATTCCTTATACGTTTATGTGTATACCTGTTTGCGTTTGACATTGTATTCTTGATTGATTGAATTCAAATACTTCTATCATTCATCAGCTGACGAAATCAGTACAGTATGTTGTTAAGCATTCCTTATATGTTTATATGTATACCTGTTTATATTTGATGCTGTATTCTTGTTTGGTTGGGATCAAAAGCGTCTATCGAGTAAACTTTCTGTTTTAGATGTGTTTTATACACTTGCGTCTTTGTGCCTTACCATATTGTTTGTGTCTTCAACACAACATTAAAATGTCAGTGTTTGTATATATATGTGCAATGTGTGTTGTGTGTGTGTGTGTGTGTGTGTGTGTGTGTGTGTGTGTGTGTGTGTGTGTGTGTAGTATGTGTATGTGTGTGTGTTAGCATGTGTGTGTTGTGTGTTTGGGTGTTATGTGTGTGTGTGTGTTAGTGTGTGGATGTGTGGGTGTTAGAGTGTGTGTGTTTGTGAGTGTGTGTGTGTGTGTGTGTGTGTGTGTGTGTGTGTGTGTGTGTGTGTGTGTGTGGTGATCATAAATGAACACATAAGCCTACACTTAATCATACATTCTGCATGGTCATTTTCATTCAATTCTTCGTGCGTGTATATACCATAGAAATACCAGATTTCCTGAGCCTGCACAAAAAAATATGTGCTGGCAAGGTCTTAAAAAAAACACAACAGAACACAGACCAGTGAAAGCAGAACCGGAAGCGGCAAGACTTCTTTACATCCAGTACCTGCGGAGGAAGAACTTGAACCTCCAGGATTAGTCTTGTGTCTCACTTGAAGACCCACACCAGACGCTGAAGGCCAGTATGGCTGTTCATCCGTTAGATTGTCTGGAGATTCCATCATCATCATCAGTATCACACGTCGAACCAACGGAAAACAGCAGCTAAGGAACGTCCCCGCAATATGAAGACTAAAAACTACATCTATAGCCATGATACATAATTATTCATAAATTATGTACACGTCATAAAAAAAATCAGTATCACAAACAATTAAAGACGTCATTACAAAATAAAAATAAAAAATCCAAATTCTCCGTTGCACAAGATGGCCGGCATAAATATGCAGGCTGGCAGCCTTCCCATCATCCTTTGCTCTCTTCCTGTCCATGTGCGTGGGATTTCCTGTCAGTTGACTCTTCGTTATTCCGCTCACGTGACCTTGACCTTCGGTGTTTCGTCAACAGCTTTTTGAGGCTGCCCCCCAGTGATCTTGACTTCTTGAGGTCAGAGACCTCCAGCCCCTGAGGTCGAACAGGTTCAAGGTCGTCTGTAAATAAAGCTCTCCCGGCTCTCGATTTATCTATTTATTCATCTATCCATCTATTTACTTATTTATCTAAATATGTATCTGTTATGTACTTATTTATCTAAATATTTATAACTCTATTTATTTGTTCATGCATTATAATCTGTCTTTTATTCTGTTTACCTTTGTGCACTCTCCTTTCTTCTTCTCTCTTTCTTTCTTTCTTTTTCTTTCTTTCTTTCTTTCTTTTTTCCATTCTTTCGTTTTTCATTCATTCATTCATTCATTCATTCATTCATTTCATTCATTCATTCATTCATTCATTCATTCATTCAATCAATCATTCATTCATTCATTCGGTCGTTCACTCATTTATTTTATTCATTCATTCGTTCTTTCGTTCCTTCGTTCGTTCGTTCGTTCGTTCAATCATTTATTCATTAATTTATTCTTTTGCTCTTTAATTTATTCATTCATTCATTCATTCATTCATTCATTCATTCATTCATTCATCCATACTCTCTCTGTCTCGGTAATCTCATCCATTTATGCACATGTTAATTCAAAAATGATATAAATAAACTATCCATGTCTAATAATTAATAAATCATGATATGAATAAACTATCCATGTCTAATAATTAATAAATCATGATATGAATAAACTATCCATGTCTAATAATTAATAAATCATGATATGAATAAACTATCCAAGTCTAATAATTAATAAATCATGATATAATAAACTATCCATGTCTAATAATTAATAAATCATGATATAAATAAACTATCCATGTCTAATAATTAATAAATCATGATATAAATAAACTATCCATGTCTAATAATTAATAAATCATGATATAAATAAACTATCCATGTCTAATAATTAATAAATCATGATATAAATAAACTATCCATGTCTAATAATTATTAAATCATGATATAAATAAACTATCCATGTCTAATAACTAATAAATCATGATATAAATAAACTGTCCATGTCTAATAATTAATAAATCATGATATGAATAAACTATCCATGTCTAATAGTTAATAAATCATGATATAAATAAACTATCCATGTCTAATAGTTAATAAATCATGATATAAATAAACTATCCATGTCTAATAATTAATAAATCATGATATAAATAAACCATCCATGTCTAATAATTAATAAATTATGATATGAATAAACTATCCATGTCTAATAATTAATAAATCATGATATAAATAAACTATCCATGTCTAATAATTAATAAATCATGATATGAATAAACTATCCATGTCTAATAGTTATTAAATTATGATATAAATAAACAATCCATGTCTAATAATTAATAAATCATGATATAAATAAACTATCCATGTCTAATAATTAATAAATCATGATATGAATAAACTATCCATGTCTGATAATTAATAAATCATGATATAAATAAACAATCCATGTCTAATAATTAATAAATCATGATATGAATAAACTATCCATGTCTAATAATTAATAAATCATGATATAAATAAACTATCCATGTCTAATAGTTAACAAATTTGTGTCCTAAACACTTGAAAAGTGCTGAATACTGTGATTCAAGAGGAAGATGACTTCAAATAAAAATTCACCACTTACTTTATATTCTGACATTTATCTGCTTCCATTGTAAAACATGAGCACGAAAACATTTCATTAAAGATTAATGGTGGCGATATACCGTGGCAACACTCATGCTATCATCCCCAGGGAATTGCAGGTTAGTGTACAAAGGGAGATTTCTTTGTTACAATATACATTTATAAGCAACATTCTTAACACTGCATTTCAGAAAGAACAGATAAACGAAGTACTGTTGTCTCCATGAATGTACTTATTGTTTGTTTGTGTGTTTGTTTGCTTGTTTTGTTTGTGTATTTGTTTGATGTTTTTAAGTGCTTTGTTTCCTTTTTTTTCTTTGTTGTTGTTGTTGTTGTTGTTGTTTTTGTGTGTTTGTTTTGTATGTTTAGTTGTTTTTCTTGCTTGTCTATTTGCTGTGTTTTGTTTGTTTGTTTGCTTGGTTTTGTGTGTTTGTTTGTTTGTTTGTTTAGTTTTGCTTCTTCTTTGATACTTATTTTTCTCGCTTGTTTGTTTGTTTGTTTGTTTTGTTTCTTCGTTTGTTTGTTTTGTATATTTTTGTTTGTTTTCTTTGTTTCGTATGCTTATTTGTTTTGTTCATTTACTTGCTTTTTTTGTTTGTTTCTTTGTTTGTTTTGTTTCTTTGTTTGTTTCTTTGTTTGTTTGTTTCTTTGTTTTGTTTATCTACTTGTTTTTCTTGTTTGTTGGCTGGTTGATTGATGGTCGATTGCTGGTTGGTTGGTCAGTCAGTCGGTTGGTTTGGTTGGTTGATTGGTTGGTTGGTTGGTTGGTTGGTTGGTTGGTTGGTTGGTTGGTTGATTGGTT
>JAPXFY010000029.1:28562480-28564980 GCA_030674185.1 Monoplex corrugatus
TGTGCAGTGAAATAGAGAGTTTCAGTGCTTTGTGCAGTGAAGTAGAGAGTTTCAGTGCTTTGTGCAGTGACAGAGTTTCAGTGCTTTGTGCAGTGACATAGAGAGTTTTAACGCTTTGTACAGTGTAATAGAGAGTTTTTACGCTTTGTACAGTGTAATAGAGAGTTTCAGTGCTTTGTGCAGTGACATAGAGTTTCAGCGCTTTGTGCAGTGACATAGAGTTTCAGTGCTTTGTGCAGTGGCATAGAGTTTCAGTGCTTTGTGCAGTGACATAGAGTTTCAGTGCTTTGTGCAGTGACATAGAGTTTCAGTGCTTTGTGCAGTGAAGTAGAGAGTTTCAGTGCTTTGTGCAGTGAAGTAGATAGTTTCAGTGCTTTGTGCAGTGAAGTAGAGAGCTTCAGTGCTTTGTGCAGTGAAGTAGAGAGTTTCAGTGCTTTGTGCAGTGAAGTAGAGAGTTTCAGTGCTTTGTGCAGTGACATAGAGTTTCAGTGCTTTGTGCAGTGAAATAGAGAGTTTCAGTGCTTTGTGCAGTGACATAGAGTTTCAGTGCTTTGTGCAGTGAAGTAGAGAGTTTCAGTGCTTTGTGCAGTAACATAGAGTTTCAGTGCTTTGTGCAGTGAAGTAGAGAGTTTCAGTGCTTTGTGCAGTGAAGTAGAGAGTTTCAGTGCTTTGTGCAGTGAAATAGAGAGTTTCAGTGCTTTGTGCAGTGAAGTAGAGAGTTTCAGTGCTTTGTGCAGTGACATAGAGTTTCAGTGCTTTGTGCAGTGAAGTAGAGAGTTTCAGTGCTTTGTGCAGTGTAATAGAGAGTTTCAGTGCTTTGTGCAGTGAAGTAGAAAGTTTCAGTGCTTTGTGCAGTGACATAGAGTTTCAGTGCTTTGTGCAGTGACATAGAGAGTTTTAACGCTTTGTACAGTGTAATAGAGAGTTTTAACGCTTTGTACAGTGTAATAGAGAGTTTTAACGCCTTGTACAGTGTAATAGAGAGTTTTAACGCTTTGTACAGTGTAATAAAGAGTTTTAACGCTTTGTATAGTGTAATAGAGAGTTTTAACGCTTTGTACAGTGTAATAGAGAGTTTTAACGCTTTGTACAGTGTAATAGAGAGTTTCAGTGCTTTGTGCAGTGAAGTAGAAAGTTTCAGTGCTTTGCGCAGTGAAATAGAGAGTTTGCGCGCTTTGTGCAGTGAAATAGAGAGTTTCAGTGCTTTGTGCAGTGAAATAGAGAGTTTGCGCGCTTTGTGCAGTGAAATAGAGAGTTTCAGTGCTTTGTGCAGTGAAATAGAGAGTTTGCGCGCTTTGTGCAGTGAAATAGAGAGTTTGCGCGCTTTGTGCAGTGAAGTAGAAAGTTTCAGTGCTTTGTGCAGTGAAGTAGAAAGTTTCAGTGCTTTGCGCAGTGAAATAGAGTATCTGTGCTTTGTGCAGCGAGATAGAGAGTTTCAGTGCTTTGTGCAGTGAAATAGAGAGTTTCAGTGCTTTGTGCAGTGAAATAGAGAGTTTCAGCGCTTTGTGCAGTGAAATAGAGAGTTCAGCGCTTTGTGCAGTGAAATCTAGAGTTTGCGTGCTTTGTGCAGTGAAATTGAGAGTTTGCGTGTTTTGTGCAGTGAAATAATTTCCGTGCTTTGTGCAGTGAAATCTAGAGTTTGCGTGCTTTGTGCAGTGAAATTGAGAGTTTGCGTGCTTTGTGTAGTGAAATTGAGAGTTTGCGTACTTTGTGCAGTGAAATAATTTCCGTGCTTTGTGCAGTGAAATATAGAGTTTCCATACTTTGTGCAACGAAACAGTTTCCATGCTTTCTGCACTGAAACAGAGAATTTCCAAGCTTTCAGCTGTGAAACAGAATTTCTATACATCGTGCAGTGAAACAGTTTCCATGCTTTGCGCAGTGAAAAGAGTTTCCATGCTCTGTGTAGAGAAACAGAGTTTCCATGCTTTGTGTAGAGAAACAGAGTTTCCATGCTTTGTGTAGAGAAACAGATTCCATGCTTTGTGTAGAGAAGCAGTTTCCATGCTTTGTGTAGAGAAACAGAGTTTCCATGCTTTGTGCAGTGAAACCGAAAGTTTCCATGCCTTCTGCAGTTCCCATGCTTCGTGCAGTGGGACAGAGTTTCCATGCCTTCTGCAGTTCCCATGCTTTGTGCAGTGAGAGAGTTTCCATGCTTTGTGCAATTGTGCAAAGAGAGAGAGAGAGAGAGAGAGAGAGAGAGAGGAGAGAGAGAGAGAGATATTACATGCCAAGCACAAAGAGAGAAAGAAAAATGAAAGAGAGACAGAGAAAACACAGAGAGAGAGAGAGAGGGGGGGGGGAGAAACACAGAGAGTTAAAGAGAGAGGGGGAGGGAGATGGGAATAGGCAGAGTGTATGAAAAAAGGAGAGAGAAAGGTGGGGTGGGGGAGACAGAAACAAACATACACACACATATGTCACCACTACGACCACCGTCATCACCACCACAACACCCTCACCTTCAGAATCACCACAAATACACACACACCACCACAAC
>JAPXFY010000029.1:28569980-28574980 GCA_030674185.1 Monoplex corrugatus
CACCCACACACACACACACCCCACCCACAACCACACACACCACACACACACACACACACACAAACACCCCAAACACACACCACACACACACACACACACACACACACACACCACACACCCCACAACAACACACAGCGAAGAAACCACAGCCCAACAAGGAAACAACAGAGCCCATGGTACAACAAATGTGTCAAACCCATGCCAAACAAAGCACCCAACACCCAACATAAAACCCAACACCCACACCAAACACTCCAACATTCAACACCCAACATCCAAGCACTCCAACATTCAACACCCAACAACCAAATCCAAACCCGACATCCAACACCCAACATTCAACACCCAACGTCCAAAATCCAACATCCCACACCAAACATCCAACACCCAAAACCAACACCTAACACTCAACATCCAACACCTAACACTCAACATCCAACACCTGAGAGGAACAGAGAGCACGAATACAACAAAAAAGTCACATCCAGGCCCAACACCCAACATCCAACACCAAACACCCAATATCCAACACCCACATTCAACATCCAACACCCAACATTCAACACCCAACATTCAACACCCAACATTCACCACCCAACATTCAACACCCAACATCCAACACCAATATCCAACATCCAACACCCAATATCCAACACCCAATATCCAACACCCAATATCCAACACCCAACATTCAACACCCAACACCCAATACCCAACATTCAACACCCAACATTCAACACCCAACATCCAACATCCAACACCAAACATCCAACACCAAACACCCAATATCCAACACCCAACATTCAACACCCAACATTCAACTCCCAACATTCAACACCCAACAACCAACATTCAACACCCAACATTCAACATCCAACACCCAACACCCAACACCCAAGGGGAACAGAGAGCATGGATACAACAAAAAAGTCACACCCAGGCCAAACACCCAACATCCGACACCTGAGGGAAACAGAGAGCATGGATACAGCAACAACAACAAAAAAAAAGTCACACCCAGGCCCAACACCCAACACCCAACACTCAACCCCCAACCCCCAGGGGAACAGAGTGCATGGATACAACAATAACAAAAGGTCACACCCAGGCCAAACATCCAAAATCCAACACCAAACACCCAAACACCCAACACCAAGCTCTCCAAGATGCCCAGGCCAAACACCCAAACACCCAACACCAAGCTCTCCAAGATGCCCAGGCCAACAGACAGAGACCTGGTTGAGTAAAGCAATATCACGGGAACTCATGCCCCATCCAGCATCGGAGGCCCTGACCCTGATTTCTCCTGGCTTGGCTGGAGCAACCTTCTCCTCCTCTGGACACTCCCCAGGGATGGTGGACAGGTCCCCAGGCATCAGCAGCTTGGTAATGGTGAAGGTGGTCACGGCCAGAGCCAGAGCGTTGCGGACGTTTCGCTCCACCACGCCGAGGTCCACCAAGGTGGACGGATCCTGGAAGAGGACGGTAAACGTATTAGATTAAAACCGTGTTTTACACACACACACACATACACACTCACACACACACACACATATTCTCTGTCTGTCTGTCTGTCTGTCTGTCTTGTCTGTCTGTCTGTCTGTCTGTCTGTCTGTCACAAAACACACACAAAACACAACACACACACACACACACACACACTCTCTCTCTCTCTCTCACACACATACACACACACACACACACACACACACATACACACACACTCACACTGTCTGTCTGTCTGTCCGTCTGTCTCACAAACACACACACACACACCCTCTCTCTCTATCTCACTCTCTCTCTATCACACATACACATACACACACTCTCTCTCTCTCTCTTCTCTCTCTCTCACACACATACACACACACACACACACACACTCTCTCTCTCATACACACACACACTCTCTTCTCTCTCTCGCACACACACACACACACACACACACACACACACACACACACACACACACACACACACACACACACACAACACATCTACTACTATTCGAACCAGTCGCCGTGGTGTAGGGGTTAACGCAACAGACTACCGACTGGAAGGTTGTGGGTTCGAATCCCCTTCAGTCCCTTAAAAAAAAATAATTGTGGGATTTTTCGGCTCTAACCGGGTCCTACCCAGAGTTGGGCGTGCTATGAGCTCATTGGGAAGTCTGGGACCACACAGTCGAGTCTAATCAACTTCACGGATGCGTCATTGAGGGTGTTATTCAAACCTTTTAACCAGCACCGCATGTGTCTGTATCTCTCGGGCCTGGTTGACGCCAGGATATGTAATGATAGTAAGCGTAGAGTACAGCCTTGTCACACGCAGTCTCAATACTAGATGGAACTCCACATCATTATGATTATCATTCTCATCGACATCATCATCATCGCATTATCAAAAAATGTTCCAGCTTCTATGACTATCAAGGTGGTGTAGAAAATGGAACTAAAAAAATGTGAGCACAAAAGTAGCCTCCCTTTAATCCGATGATCCGTTAAAAAAATCTACTACTATTCATAAACAATGTCGAATGGCATTTGCTGGAAGGGTAGATGTCAGTCTGTGAGCAACTCTGTTCAAGCCTAACACAATATCAACTTTAATCAAAACAACAATACATTTTTTTCTTTCTTTTTTATCTTTTTTTTTTTTTTTTTTTTTTTTTTTGATGGTATCATCTTTGCTCCCTTTACTAGCCACAACGTCTTTTTAACAGGATCTCTGTGATGGTGCCTGACGATGAGGTTTCAGTTTCAGTTTCAGTTTCTCAAGATGACGTCTCCGCGCTCGGAACGAATTCCATACGCACTAACGTCACAGATGCCATGTGTATGGTGATCATGACACATGCCTTAAACCTGCACATAAACCCATGAGCTGGCCAGGTCCTGAGGCCCTGCCTAGACTATGTTTTGCCTAGTTTTTATATTATCATCATCATCATCACCATCATCATCAGGTGCCCTGCCGCATGGCGTTGGCGACTATGGACTTCCAACCATCTCTATCTCTCGTTGCCCCCAGCATCTCCCCCACCCTCCTCATCCCCAGCCACTCCGCAAGTCCGTCCAGCATTCTCTCCCTGGGTCTACCTGGTGCTCTCTTTCCCTCCAGCTTCCCCGTTGTGACCAGGTGCTCCAAAACCCCCTTCCTCATAAAATGGCCTATAAATGTTGCTTGTCTTTTCCTAATCTTCCTTATGAGTGATCTACTTGTGTCTGCCTCCATCAAGACTGTCTCGTTTGTTTTCTTTGCTGTCCATGGAACTCTCAACATTCTTCTGAGAAACCACATCTCGGCTGCCTCGATCCTGCTCTGGCTTTGCTTGCTGACTGTCCACGCCTGGCATCCGTACAACAGTATTGGTTTTATATTATATTGGTATTCTATCAGCCTACTACTGGAATAATCTTGTTTACATGTAAATGACATGTGTATCTGTGTATCTTATCTCAGAAGAATCGATAATCATGATGATATGGAACTCCATTCTAGATGGAGACTGCGAAACGAAGCTGTACCCCACGTGTCCTTTCCATAATATATCCAGGCATGGACCAGGTCCGAGACATGCACACACCTGCAGCGTTGGTCAGCAAAATTTGAGTAACAATCTCAATGATTCATTCGTGACGTGGGTGATGCTCAATTGTGTGGTCACAGTCTTCTAATTGAGCCTAAAGTATGCTCAGCTCTGGGTGGCAGCTGGTTGGAGCTGAAAAATCCCACAATGATATTTGATAGGATCAATGGGACTCGAACCCACAACCATCCAGTCAATACTCTATTCTGCAATCTATTGCGCCACGGTGACTGGTTTTATTATCTTTAAATCGAGGGAGCAATTGAAAACACACACACACACACACACAACACACACACACACACACACACACACACACACACACATACACACACACATACACACACACACACACACACACACACACACACACACACACACACACACACACACACACACAAGAAAACAACAGAAAACAAATAGACACAAATAAAAAAGAAACAAAATGGCAAAAAAGAAATAAACAAGCCAACAAACAAAACAAAACAAAGAAACGAACAGAAAATACACAAAATAACAGAAAACACAGAAAAAACAAAACAAACAAATGAACAAAGAACCAAACCCTCTCAAAACAGACAAAAAGAAAAGAAAAAACAGAAAAGAAAACAAACAAAACAACAAACACCCCCCATCCCCCCCCCAAAAAAAAACCCCAACAAAAAACAACAACAAAAGAAAATAGTAAACAAACAAAAACAAACACAAACATACAAACAAACGGAGCAAACAAAAGCAAACAAACCAACCTTAACCGTGAACTAAGAAACAGACAAACAAACAAACAAAACAAAGAAAATTAAACAAACAAACAAAAACACACGGTACAGAAGAAGTCAACACTCCCACTCACAAACCTGATAGGGATTGGTGGGGGTGACCTCGACCTTGACCTCAGGTCGACTGTCAAATGTGGCCCTGACCTTGACATCTTTATTCTCTCGGTAGATTTTCAGTCTCAGCTGTAAGTAAAAAACAAAAAAATTGATCATTGAAAGCGTTCCCGTCATCATTGTCGTTGTCGTCATTGTCATCATCGTCCAAGTCGTCGTCATCATCATCGTCGTCGTCGTCATGATAAACATCATTCTCGCCATCGTCATTATCGTCACCGGTATCCGTCGTCGCCATCGTCTTCATCATCTTCATCGTAATCATTGTCCTCGTTGTCGTTATCATCATCATCATCATCATCATCATGATAATCTTCATCTTCATCATGATCATCATGATCATCATGATCTTCTCTTCTTCTTCTTCTTCTTCTTCTTCTTCTTCTTCTTCTTCTTCTCCTCCTCCTCTTTCAAACCCTTCTTCCTCGTCAAGTCTTCTTGTTCTTGTTCTTGTTCTTCCATTTCTTCCTCAAATTCTTCTTTTTCTTCAAATTCTTCTTCTTCAAATTCTTCTTCAA
>JAPXFY010000029.1:28579980-28582480 GCA_030674185.1 Monoplex corrugatus
TAGAGAAAAACTATCTGAAGTCTGAAGTCCCTCACTTTCTCTCTACACCCTTTCCTCCCATCCCTAGACACATACCCCTCCCCCTCACCCATCACCCACGTAATTCCTTACCCCCTCTCTTCATCTAAGTTACTAGAAACAGTTCAGTTCATTTTTTCTAACTTAGAAGAATTTCTTTCCAATTTCCATTCCGACCTTTCGTCCTATTGCATAATAAACGCCCTCTAGCAGACGCCCAGGGGCGAAAGGGAGATAATTACCGCAAACTAAGCTATTAGCGTCTTTTAGACGGGCGGATTGTTCTAGTTTAACGCCCTCTACAGGGTTTCCACTGATTCCCAACACCTTGGCTGTGCACGTTACACACCAATGGACAGTTAACCAGTCTGCTAATTGCAGTGAACGATTGGCCCCACCTGCTGTTTTCAACACTGAAAACACCTGTGAGGAACAGCCACACATGTTATATTGCAGAAATCGACAAGATTTTTACCTGTTTCTAATTACAGGTATCTAAACTTTGTGTACAGGAAAGCTGGAAGGAAAGAGCACCAGGTACATGTAGACCCAGGGAAAAAAACTATTGGACAGACTTGCAGAGTGGCTGAGGACAGAGAGGGTGGTAGATGTGTTTGCGGCAACAAGGGACAGATGCATATGGAGGGCCATGATCGCTAACGCCATGTGGCAAAGCACTTGAATGATGATGATGATGGATGATAATGATGATGATGAAACTTTGTGTATAGAATGTTTCACATAGAGTGTGCGTCTAGCGTTATGAGTTAAACTTATCGTTGCTGTTTTACAGTTGGTTTTTGTTGTTGGTAGTTTTGTTGTTGTTTTTGTTTGATATTTTGTCATCTTTGTTGCTGTTGTAGCAGTTTCGTTTGGTTGGTTGGTTGGTTGGTTGGTTGATTGGTTGTTGGTTGCTTGCTTGCCTGGTTGGTTGTTGGTTGGTTGGTTGGTTGGTTGGTTGGTTGGTTGGTTGATTGGTTGATTGGTTGGCTGGTTGGTTGGTTGGTTGGTTGGTTGATTGGTTGGTTGGTTGGTTGGTTGGTTAGTTGCTTGCTTGCTTGCTTGCCTCGTTGCTTGTTGCTTGCTTGCTTGCTTCTTTGCTTGGTTGGTTGGTTGGTTGCTTGTTTGGCTGCTTGCTTGCTTGGTTGGTTGGTTGGTTGCTTGGTTGGTTGCTTGGTTGGTTGCTTGGCTATTTGTTTTTTCTCTTTTCTTTTCTTTTTTTTCTTTTTATTTATTTATTTTTTTTTTTTTTTTTTTTTTTTTTTTTTTTTTTGCTTTGTGATTTTGCTGTCGCATTTTCCCACGCCACTCTCATGGCCACAAAAGCTGAGACAACAGTTTTCACAATCCTTTGATGATGATGACGATGATGGGCACGATGATGATCATGACGCCATGGAGTTCCACCTAAGACTGAGACTGTGTGACAGGGCTGTACTCTCTGCCTACTATCTACAATATAATTATCTTGGCATCAGCAAGTCCTGAGGCATGCAGACACCTGCGGTATTTGTCAGGAAATTTAAGCCACACGCTTAAATGACGCATCCATGAAGTGGATGAGGACTCGACTGTATGGTCCCAGTCTTCCCAATGAGCCATAGCACGCTTAACCCTGGGTAGGAACTGGTTGGAGCCGAAAAATCTCACGATGATTTTTGAAGGGACTGATGGGGATTCGAACCACAACCTTTCAGTTGGTGGTCCGCTGCATTAACATCCGTACCACAGCATTTGGAGTAGCAGTGGTAAAAGTAACAGTGGTAGTAATACTAACAGCAGCAGTAACAGCATTAGCATCAGCATTAGTAGCAGCAGCAGCAGCAGTAGTAGTAGTAGAAGTAGTGGTAGTAGTAGTAGTGGTAGTGGTGGTGGTAGTAGTAGTAGAAGTAGTGGTAGTAGTAGTAGTGGTAGTGGTGGTGGTAGTAGTAGTAGAAGTAGTGGTATAGTAGTAGTGGTAGTGGTGGTGTAGTAGTAGTAGAAGTAGTGGGAGTAGTAGTAGTGTGGTAGTAGTAGTAGTTGTAGTGATGGTGTAGTAGTTGTGTAGTAGTAGTGTTGTGGTGGTGGGTGGAAGTAGTAGTAGTAGTAGTGGCAGCAGCAGTAAGTGAGTAACAGTAGCAGTAGTAGTTGTAGTATAGTAGTGTGGTGTGGTGGTGGAAGTAGTTATAGTAGTAGTAGTGGGTGGTGGTGGGAAGTAGTTATAGTAGTAGTAGTGGTGGTGGTGGTGGTGGAAGTAGTTATAGTAGTAAGTGGTATGGTGGTGGTGGAAGTAGTAGTAGTGTTGTGGTGGTGGTGATGGTAATGGAAGTAGTTGTTGTAGTAGTGGTGATGGTGGTGGTGATGGTTGAAGTAGTAGTTGTAGTAGTAATGGTGGTGGTGGTGAAAGTAGTAATTGTAGTAGCAGCAGCAGCAGTAGCAGTAGCCGCAGTAGTAGTAGTTGTAGTAGTAGTGGTGGTGGTGGTGGTGGTAGTAGTAGTAGTTA
>JAPXFY010000029.1:28587480-28589980 GCA_030674185.1 Monoplex corrugatus
ACAGCAGCAGTATTAGCAATAACAATATAACAGACAGTAGCAGCAGTAACAATAACAGCAGCAGTATTAGCAATAACAATAACAGCAGCAGTATTAGCATAACAATAAAGCAGCAGTATTAGCAGTAACAATAACAGACAGTAAGCAGTAACAATAACACAGCAGTATTAGCAATAACATAACAGCAGAGTATTAGCAGTAACAATAACGCAGCAGTATTAGCAATAACAATAACAGCAGCAGTATTAGCAGTAACAATAACAGCAGCAGTATTAGCATAACAATAACAGCAGTATTAGCAGTAACAATAACAGCAGGTATTAGCAATAACAATAACAGCAGCAGTATTAGCAGTAACATACAAAGTATAGCAATAACAATAACAGCAGTATTAGCAGTAACAATAACAGAGTATAGCAGTAACAATAACAGCAGCAGTATTAGCAGTAACAATAACAGCAGCAGTATTAGCATAACAATAAACAGCAGTATAGCAATAACAATAACAGCAGCAGTATTAGCGATAACAATAACAGCAGCAGTATTAGCAATAACAATAACAGCAGCAGTATTAGCAGTAACAATAACAGCAGCAGTATAGCAATAACAATAACAGCAGTATTAGCAGTAACAATAACAGCAGCAGTATTAGCAGTAACAATAACAGCAGTATTAGCATAACAATAACAGCAGCAGTATTAGCATAACAATAACAGCAGTATTAGCAGTAACAATAACAGCAAGTATTAGCAATAACAATAACAGCAGTATTAGCAGTAACAATAACAGCAGCAGTATTAGCAATAACAATAACAGCAGTATTAGCAGTAACAATAAGAAGTACAGCACAATAACAGCAGCAGTATTAGCAATAACAATAACAGCAGCAGTATTAGCAGTAACAATAACAGCAGCAGTATTAGCAGTAACAATAACAGCAGCAGTATTAGCAGTAACAATACAGCAGTATTAGCAATAACAATAAGCAGCAGTATTAGCAGTAACAATAACAGCAGCAGTAATAGCAATAACAATACAGCAGATATTAGCAGTAACAATACAGCAGCAGTATTAGCATACTAACAGCAGTATTACGCATAACATAACGCGCAGTAGTAGCAATAACAATAACAGCTGCAGTATTAGCAGTAACAATAACAAGAATAGCAGCAGTAACAATAACAGCAGTATTAGCAGTAACAATAACAGCAGTAATAGCAATACAATAACAGCAGCAGTATTAGCAAGTAAACAATAACAGCAGCAGTATTAGCAATAACAATAACAGCAGCAGTATTAGCAGTAACAATAACAGCAGCAGTATTAGCAGTAACAATAACAGCAGCAGTATTAGCAGTAACAATAACAGCAGTATTAGCAGTAACAATAACAGCAGCAGTATTAGCAGTAACAATAACAGCAGCAGTAATAGCAATAACAATAACAGCAGTATTAGCAGTAACAATAACAGCAGCAGTATTAGCAATAACAATAACAGCAGTATTAGCAATAACAATAACAGCAGCAGCAGCAGCAATAACAACAGCAGTAGTAGCAGTAACAATAGTAGCAATAGTAGTAGTAGCAGCAGCAGTAGTAGTACTAGTAGCAGTAACAATAGTAGTAGTAGCAGCAGCAGCAGCAGCAGTAGAAGCAGTAGCCATGGAAGTAGTAACAGCTATCATGAAAACAAGACGTAATTCGTACTATGTAGGCGTTATAAAGCTACACAGGCTGCATAATCTTTCTCCTGTGGTATGCATTGCATATACATATAGCTATGCTCGTAATGCGCACATAGACAGACGTACCTACATATATTGAGGCAAACGCGCACACACAAACGCACTACTAGCATGCACACATGCGGAGAGAAACTTGATCGCTTAATAACGTGATAATAATTATGAACAGTACAATGGTGTATTTACAGCAGAAAATAAAAGAATGCTTCTTTCTTTTTATGTCTGTCTGTCTGTCTGTCTGTCTGTTTGGCTGGCTGGCTGGCTGGCTGGCTGGCTGTCCGTCTGTCTGTCTGTCTCCCTCTCTCTTCCTCTCTCTCTCCCTCTCTCTCTCTCTTCCTTTCTCTCTCTCTCTTCTCTCTCTCTCTCTCTCTCTCTCTCTCTCTTCCTCCCTCTCTCTTCCCCTTTTTCTCTCACACGTACACACACACACAAACAAGATATTTATCTCATGTCGTACGAGCATCTACGAGCATAAAACAAATAGCCACAGACATTCCTATGCACATACCTACGCACGCATACTCACACACGCACACACAGTCACGCACAGACACTCACTCACACACACACGCGCGCTTGCGCGCGCGCATGTGCACACGCATACACACACATACATACACGAAAACACACACACACACACACACACACACATACTAATAGCATACCCACACACTCACACACACCAGCACACGCGCGCATACACATTCACACACACATGTCAAGAGAGAGAGAGAGAGGAAGGCAGAGAGAGACAG
>JAPXFY010000029.1:28597480-28602480 GCA_030674185.1 Monoplex corrugatus
AGAGAGACAAAGGCAGAACAAAGAGTGACAAAAAGAGCAGGGTTTAGAGGGTACTAAGTGTGTACATGAACAGAGATAGGGAGACAGACAGACAAAGGCAGAACAAAGAGTGACAAAAAAGAGCAGGGTTTTGAGGGTACTAAGTGTGTACATGAACAGAGATAGAAGACAGACAAGGCAGAACAAAGAGTGACAAAAAAGAGGGTTTTGAGGGTAAGGTTACTAAGTGTGTATATGAACAAGATAGACAGACAGACAGAGAGCTAGAAGTAGGCAGAAACAAAGATAGAGAGACAGACAAAGGCAGAACAAAGAGTGACAAAAAAGAGCAGGGTTTAGAGGGTATTAAGTGTGTACATGAACAGAGATAGACAGACAGACAAAGGCAGAACAAAGAGTGACAAAAAAGAGCAGGGTTTTGAGGGTACTAAGTGTGTAAATGAACAGAGATAAGGAGACAGACAGACAAAGGCAGAACAAAGAGTGACAAAAAAGAGCAGGGTTTTAGAGGTAGGCTACTAAGTGTGTACATGAACAAAGATAGACAGACAGACAGAGAGCTAGAAGTAGGCAGAAACAGAGACAGGGAGACAGACAAAGGCAGAACAAAGAGTGACAAAAAAGAACAGGGTTTTTGAGGGTACTAATGTGTGTACATGAACAGAGATAGAGAGACAGACAGACAAAGGCAGACAAAGAGTACAAAAAGAGCAGGGTTTTGAGGGTACAAGTGTGTACATGAACAAAGATAGACAGAAGACAGAGACTAAAGTAGGCAGAACAAAGATAGAAGACAGACAAAGGCAGAACTCAGAGTGAAAAAAAGAGCAGGGTTTTGAGGGTACTCAGTGTGTACATGAACAGAGATAGACAGACAGACAAAGGCAGAACACAGAGTGACAAAAAGAGCAGGGTTTTGAGGTAGGCTACTAAGTGTGTTACATGAACAGAAGAGACAGGACAGACAGACAGATGCAAGAGCTAGAAGTCAGGGTTTAGAGTACTAATGTACATGAACAGAGATAGACAGACAGAAAAGGCAGAACTAAGAGTGACAAAAAGAACAGGGTTTTAGAGGGTACTAAGTGTGTACATGAACAGAGATAGGAGCAGACAGACAAAGGCAGAACAAAGAGTGACAAAAAAGAGCAGGGTTTTGAGGGTACTAAGTGTGTACAACAAATGAGAACAGAGAGTAGATAGGAGAACAGTAGAAGACAAAGGCAGAACAAAGAGTGACAAAAAAGAGCAGGGTTTTGAGGGTGTTACTAAGTGTGTACATGAACAAGATAGACAGACAGACAGAGACAAGAGAGTACAGAAACAAAGATAGAGAGACAGGACAAAGGCAGAAACAAAGAGTGACAAAAAAGCAGGGTTTGAGGGTAGTTACTAGTGTGTAGACATGAACAGAGATAGAATGAGACAGAACAAAGGCAGAACAAAGAGTGACAAAAAAGAGCAGGGTTTAGAGGGTACTAAGTGTGTACATGAACAGAGATAGAGACAGACAGACAAGGCAGAACTAAGAGTGAAAAAAGAGCAGGGTTTAGAGGGTACTAAGTGTGTACATGAACAGAGATAGGAGACAGAAGACAAAGGCAGAACAAAGAGTGACAAAAAAGAGCAGGGTTTTAGAGGTACTAAGTGTGTACATGAACAGAGATAGAGAGACAGACAGAGGCAGAACAAAGAGTGACAAAAAAGAGCAGGGTTTTGAGGGTATTATAAGTGTGTACATGAACAAAGATAGACAGACAGACAGAGAGCTAGAAGTAGGCAGAAACAAAGATAGAGAGACAGACAAAGGCGGAACTAGAGATGACAAAAAGAGCAGGGTTTTGAGGGTACTCAGTGTGTACATGAACAGAGATAGACAGACAGACAAGGCAGAACAAGAGTGACAAAAAGAGCAGGGTTTTGAGGGTAGTACTAAGTGTGTACATGACAAAGATAGACAGACAGACAGAGAGCAGAGTAGGCAGAAACAGAGATAGGGAGACAGACAAAGGCAGAACTAAGAGTGACAAAAAGAGCAGGGTTTAGAGGGTTACTAAGTATGTACATGAAACCCAGAGATAGAAGACAGACAAAGGCAGAACAAAGAGTGACAAAAAAGAGCAGGTTTTAGAGGGTACTAGTGTGTACATGAACAGAGATAGAGAGACAGCGACAAAGGCAGAAACAAGAGTGACAAAAAGAGCAGGGTTTTGAGGAGGTACTAAGTGTGTACATGAACAAAGATAGACAGACAGACAGAGAGCTAGAAGTAGGCAGAAAAAAGAGATAGGAGACAGACAAAGGCAGAACTCAAGAGTGACAAAAAGAGCAGGTTTTGAGGGTACTCAGTGTGTACATGAACAGAGATAGAAGACAGACA
This sequence comes from Monoplex corrugatus, assembly GCA_030674185.1. Taxonomy (NCBI): domain Eukaryota; kingdom Metazoa; phylum Mollusca; class Gastropoda; order Littorinimorpha; family Ranellidae; genus Monoplex; species Monoplex corrugatus. Next base: position 28,599,861 of record JAPXFY010000029.1, read on the forward strand.
AAGGCAAGAACTAAGAGTGACAAAAAGAGCAGGGTTTGAGGGTACTCAGTGTGTACCAGAACAGAGATAGAGAGACAGACAAAGGCAGAACACAGAGTGACAAAAAGAGCAGGGTTTTGAGGGTACTCAGTGTGTACATGAACAGAGATAGAGAGACAGACAAAGGCAGAACAAAGAGTGAAAAAAGAACAGGGTTTTGAGGGTACTAAGTGTGTACATGAACAGAGGTAGAGAGACAGACAAAGGCAGAACAAAGAGTGAAAAAAGAACAGGGTTTTGATGGTACTAAGTGTGTACATGAACAGAGATAGACAGACAGACAAAGGCAGAACTCAAGAGTGACAAAAAAGAGCAGGGTTTTGAGGGACTCAGTGTGTACATGCGGTAAGGGTGTAGAGTGGGGATGGGGAAGGACGGGGCGGTGTAGCATTATATTCCGCTGATTGCACTGCTAGGTAAACAGCCAAAAACACGAAATTCACTCTGATGAAGAAAAACGACGGGGGTGGAAGGAGAGAGAGAGAGAGAGAGAGAGAGAGAGAGAGAGAGAGAGAGAAAGAGAGAGAGACAGACAGACAGAGACAGACAGACAGAGACAGAGAGAGACAGAGACAGAGGCAGAGACAAAGAGACAGAGACAGAGACAAAGAGAGAGAGAGAGACAGACAGAGACAGAGAGACAGAGACAGACAGAGAGACAGACAGACAGAGACAGACAGACAGAGACAGACAGAGAGACAAACAGAAACAGACAGAGACAAGAAGAGAAAGAGATGGGAGAAAGAGAGACAGAGAAAGAGCGAGGACAGAGGAGAGGGAGAGAGAGGGGAGGGAGGCACAGAGAGAGAGAGACAGAAAGTCACACACACACATAGAGACAGAGAGACAGACAGACAGACAGACAAAGACACATACAGAGAGACAAAGACGGTGACAGACAGATAGAGAAAGGGAGAGAGTCAGAGAGAGAGAGGAGATAGGAGAGAGAGGGGGGAGAGACAACTCAGAGAGAGCAAGAACGTGGAGAGAGACCGACAGAGACAGACAGACAGAGAAACAGACAGACAGCGAGAGAGACAGACAGACAGAGGCAGACAGAGAGCGAGGGACAGGCAGATACACGTAAAGTGAAACACACAGTAACAGAAACACAGACAAACAATTAATGCACACCATTTAGAAAAGAAGGGGGAGAGAGAGAGAGAGAGAGAGAGATACGGGGAGAGAGGAGAGAGGAGGGGAGAGACAGTGAGAGAGAGAGAGAAGAGAGAGACAGAAACAGAGAGATAGAGACTGAGAGACAGAGACTGAGAGACAGAGACAGAGAGACAGAGACAACCAGCCAACCAGCCAGAGAGACAGACAGAGAGACTGACAGCCAACCAGCCAGCCAGCCAGACAGACAGAGAGATTGACAGGCAAATAGACAGACAGACAGACAGAGAGACTGACAGGCAAGTAGACAAACAGACAGGCAGACAGACAAGGACCAATGAGACGAAATGAAGGTATATTTTCCAACAGTACAGATATTATTAGCACACAGGCCAACCCACATAGGTGTCATTTTGTAATCTCCTTGCATTTGAACAACAGACGAAGAGAGCCAACAGACAGAGAGATAGTCAGACAGACAGACAGACAAACAGTGCACAGACAAGAAGAAAAACAGAGAAAGCCGACAGACCGACAGATAGACAGACAGACAGACAAGAAGATAGAAAGAGCCAAAAGACCGACCGACCAAAGACAGACAAACAGTGAACGGACGGACAAGAAGAAAGACAGAGAGGGCCAACAGACCGACAGCTATACAGACAGACAGACAGTGAACAGACAGACAGACAGACAGACAAGAAGAAAGACAGCGAGAACCAACAGACCGACCAACCGACACACAAACAGTGCACAGACAGACAGACAAGAAGAAAGAGAGAGCCAACAGACAGACAGATAGCCAGCCAGCCAGCCAGACGGTGAACAGACAGACAGACAAGAAGAAAGACAGAGAGAGCCAACAGACAGACAGATAGCCAGCCAGCCAGCCAGCCAGTGAACAGACAGACAGACAAGAAGAAAGAGAGAGCCAACAGACAGACAGATAGCCAGCCAGCCAGTGAACAGACAGACAGACAAGAAGAAAGGCAGAGAGAGCCAACAGACGGACAGACAGACAAACAGGGCACAGACAGACAAGAACAAAGAAAGAGCCAACAGACGGACAGACAGACAAACGGGACACAGACAGACAAGAACAAAGACGAGCAGAGTAAACAGACTGCACAGAACACCTATACAAGCATATGCCCACGGGAGATACACAGACATATATAACTTGAAACTTAAGCTACACGCTATCATTGCAAGATAGAAGCGTCAAGCTCCAATGACTTATCTTTCTACACTGCAAACCCGCTATACGAAAAGTACAGGCTGGTTGGTTGTTTTGATACAGCCATGGACTCAAAATTATCAGGATTTTCAGGATCCTGAAATTTTTGATTTGGTCTATTTTAATGTATAGTTGTGAAGCCTTGACACTAAGAAAAGACGACGAAAATAAAACCAATGCTGCAGAAATGTGGCTCTATAGAGGACTTCTCAGAATCACATGGACAGA
>JAPXFY010000029.1:28612480-28624980 GCA_030674185.1 Monoplex corrugatus
GGAAACCAAATGGGACCAACCACCAGATCGACTACATCTTGGTCCCAATCCGTTTTAGATCTGGAATCTGCAGAGCCAAGACGCGAACATTTCCAGGCGCAGATGTGGGTAGTGACCATGATCTGGTGATAATGAACTTCAAGGTCAGGCTGAAGAAGATCAAGAAGCCCAAGAACACCAGACTGAAGTTCAACTTGGACAGACTCAAGGACCCCTCCATTGCAGAGTCCTTCCAAGCAACAAAAGGCGGAAAGTTTGCAGCATTGAGCACACAAGAAGAAACTGCGGAGGAAATGACCACCAAGTTTAACACAGTGATGACAGAGACTGCAAATGACCTCTTAGGAAAACAACGCCGGAAAACCCAACCCTGGATTACAGACGAAATCCTTGAAATGTGTGACAAAAGAAGAGAAATCAAGAAAGTCAAAAATACAACAGATGGAGCCCTAGCCTACAGAAACATCAACAAAGAAATCAGAAAAGGCATGAGGGAGGCCAAAGAAGGATGGATACAAAATAAATGCACAGAAATAGAAGACAGCCTAAACAAGAGCAACAGTATAAAGGCGTACAAAGTGGTGAAAGAACTCACCACACAGAGACAGGCAAGGATCAGTACCATTCAAGACAAACAAGGAAAGTGCCTGATAGAAGATAAAGAAATCATCCATAGATGGACAGAATATTGCTCTGAACTCTACAACCACCAGACACAGGGTGACTCAACTGTCCTTACATGCCAGGAATCAACAAATGACGATGACCACCCTATTCTACGCGAAGAAGTCGAAACAGCAATACGATCGCTGAAAGATGGAAAAGCTGCTGGAGTGGACAACATCCCAGCAGAACTGATCAAGCATGGAGGGGAGGCAGTGACTGACATCCTCTGGAAAATCTGTAACAAAATCTGGCAGACGGGAGAATGGCCGACACCTTGGACCCAGTCACTATTCATCACACTTTCCAAGAAAGGCAATTTACAACTATGCCAGATTTACAGAACGATCAGCCTTATCAGCCATGCTAGCAAAGTGATGCTGAAAGTCATTTTGAACAGACTGAAACCACAGGCAGAGGAGATCATTGCCGAAGAACAAGCGGGATTTCGCAGTGGTAGAAGCACAACAGAACAAATATTCAATCTCAGAGTCCTATGCGAAAAATACAGCCAACACCAACAGGACATCTACCACGTTTTTATCGACTTCAAAAAGGCATTTGACAGAGTATGGCATGAAGCACTGTGGGCCACCATAAGGAAGTACAACATGGGAAGGAAGCTTATTGACACCATCACACAGCTATACGCAAAAGCGAGCAGCGCAGTGCTTGTTGAGGGCACAGTGGGGGACTGGTTTCACACATCAGTTGGAGTTCGCCAGGGCTGTCTCCTCTCTCCAACCTTGTTCAACATCTTCCTTGAGCGCATTATGACGGATGCCCTTGAAAAACACCACGGCTCAGTCAGTATTGGAGGAAGGACAATCACCAACTTGAGATTTGCCGACGACATCGATGGGTTGGCTGGAAATGAAGACGAACTTGCCAACCTGGTGAAACACCTGGACGAGACATCATCCAGATATGGCATGGAGATCAGTGCCGAAAAGACAAAGTTGATGACAAACAGCACAAAACCAATAGAAAAGAAGATTACAGTCAGCGGGAGTGACCTGGAAACCGTGGCTCAGTTCAAATATCTCGGAGCCATTATCAGTGAACAGGGATCGAAAACCGAAGTTCTTGCAAGAGCAGCACAGACAACAGCAGCACTAGCCAAGCTGAAGCCCATCTGGAGGGACAAAAACATCGCCCTCACTTCCAAACTGAAGCTAATGCACGCATTGGTCCTGTCAATCTTTCTCTACGCGTGCGAGTCATGGACACTAACAGCAGAACTGCAAAAGAAGATCCTGGCAGTAGAAATGAGATGCTTTAGAAGAGTGCTTGGCATCTCATACAAAGACCACATTATCAATGAGGAAGTGCGAAGAACAATTTCACACATGTCAAAAACTATGAAAACCTTCTGACAACAGTAAGAAAAAGGAAACTTCGGTGGTATGGTCACGTGACAAGAACTAACGGACTATCAAAAACAATACTCCAAGGAACAGTTCAGGGAGGAAGAAAAAGAGACGGACAGAGAAAAAGGTGGATGGACAATATTGACGAATGGACAGGAAAAAGCTTTGCCACGACCCAGACCCTTGCTCATGACAGACAGAGGTGGAGACAGACGGTGCGACGTTCATCCATGTGGAGCCCCCACGACCCTGGATAGGGTTAAGGGCAGGAAGGAAGGAAGGAGGTCTGCACGCATGTTGATCTGGCAGATGGGAAAAATCTCCCCCCCTTTACCCACCAGGTGGAGGTATGCAAGCAGAATTGATCCCAGAACTCACATCTGGCCTTTACTCACTTGACCACTTAACCCTACATTCATACAATGGTGTCTGTGTGTGTGTGTGTGTGTGTGTGTGTGTGTGTGTGTGTGTGTGTGTGTGTGGTGTGTGTTGGGTGAGTGTGTGTGAAGAGTGGTGTGGTGTGAGTGAGTGTGTGTGCAGTGCGTGTGAGTGGTGAGTGAGTGTAGTGTGTGGTGCGTGGTGTGGTGTGTGTGTGTGTGTGTGTGTGTTTTTGAGTGTGTGTATGTGTGAGTGTACGTGTGTGTGTTGTACTTGTATTTTAAGATGTATTGTATGTGTAGTGTATGTATGTGTGTATGTATCTGTAGTGTATGTATGTATGCATATGTTGTATGTATGTATGTAGTATGTATGTATGTATGTAGTGTATGTATGTATGTATGTGTGTATGTGTGTGTTATGTATGTGTGTGTGTGTATGTATGTATGTATGTATGTATTATGTGCATGCAATGTGCTGCAGTTTGTTATGTGTAGTGTATGTGTAATGCTGATATGATTATCTACTCACGTATGCAAGTCTGAGATATTAGTGTATCATCTTGACTGGTGCAAGTCGTACAGGTGAATATCCTGGTCTATTTCTCAATCCAAGAAGACAAAGTACATCATAGGCTGCTTTTGAAACAACAACAAACGCACGCACAAACATACACACACATACACACACACACACACAACACCAACACACAACACACACACACACACACACACCACCACGCACACTCACACACACACAACACACACACTCTCTCCCACTCTCTCTCTCGCTCGCTCGCTCTCTCTCTCTCCTCGCTCTCGATCTCGCTGTCTCTCTCTCTCTCTCTTATTCTCTGTCTCTCTCTCTCTCTCTCTCTCTCGCTCACAACACACACACACACACACACACACACACACACACACACACACACACACATCACACACAGTCTCCCTCATTACACGCACACATAGACGCATACACGGGCACACACGCGCACACACTCACACATACCGAAAAGACACATCTCATATTCATTATTCTCATCGCTATGATTATCATCATAAACAGTTTCATGTATTCATACATAAAATATCATTACACACACACACACACACACACACACACACACACACACACACACACACACACACACACACACACACACATCTATCTATCTTCTATCTATCTATCTATCTATCCTATCTATCTATCTTAGTATCTAGTATCTACCTATTGTCTGTCTATCTATCTATCTTAGTATCTATCTGTCTGTCAGTTATCTCTCTGTCTATCTATCTATCATCTATCTATCTGTCTGTCTGTCTGTATGCATGTATGTATGTAGTATGTATGTATGCATGTACATGTATGATGTATGTATGTATGTATGCATGTATGTATGTAGTGTGTAGTTGTATGTATATATTCATGTATGCGTATGCATGTATGTATGTATGTATGTATGTATGTATGTATGTATGTATGTATACAATACCACTTCATCATCATTATCGCTGACCAAGACTTTGGCGCACAGCTGACATAGCTGGAGGAAACTGCGAAAATTTTTAGTGCGGATCAAATATCTCCTTATTGAGTTAAGGAAGAAGAAGAAGAAGAGAAGAAGAAGTAAGAAGAAAAGAAGATATAAGAAAGAGAGAAGGAAGAAGAAGAAAGAAGAAAGAAGGGAAAAGAAGAAACTAGAAGAAGGGAGAGAGAAGAAGAAGAGAAGAAGAAGAAGAAGAAGAAGAAGAAGAAGAAGAAGAAGAAGAAGAAGAAGAAGAAGAAAGAAGAAGAGAAGAAAGAAGAAAAAGAAAAAAAAAAGAAAAAAAAAGAGGGAGGAGGAGGAAGAAGAAGAAGAAGATGATGAATGAGGTGAGATAAGAAGAAGAAGAAGAAAAAGAAAAAGAGAGAAGAAGAAGAAGATGAAGAAAGAAGAAGAAGAAGAAGAAGAAGAAGAAGAAGAAGAGAAGAGAGAAGAGGAAGAAGAAGAAGAAGAAGAAGAAGAAGAAGAAGAAGAAAGAAGAAGAAGAAAAAGAAAACAAAACAACAAGACAGAGGAGAAGAAGAAGAAGAAGATGATGAGGTGGTGATTAAGAAGAAGAAGAAGAAAAAGAAAAGAAGAAGAAGAAGAAGAAAGAAGAAGAAAAGAAGAAGAAGAAGAAGAAGAAGAAGAAGAAGAAGAAGAAGAAGAAGAAGAAGAAGAAAAGAAGAAGAAAAAAAAAGACTTTCCCAAGAGACAGACAGACAGATAAACAGACAGAAAGACAGACACGAAACAATTCTTGGTTGAGTGAGAGACGAGCACAAACAAAACTCTCAGAACGTTGGAATGCAGATAATTGGAAAGAAAGGAAATGAGACTCGAGGGTTTGGAAACAAACAGACAGAGACAGGGGGAAGGAAGAAAGAGAGAGAGAGAGAGAGAGAGAGAGAGAGACAGACAGACAGACAGACAGAGACAGAGAGACAGACGGACAGAGAGACAGAGAGACAGACAGATAGAGAGACAGAGAAACAGACAGAGAGAAACAGACAGAGAGAGAAAAGACAGAGAGAGAAAGAGCGAAAGAGGGACAGAAACAGACAGACAGACAGACAGAAACAGAGAGAAGAAGAGAAGAGAGAGAGAGAGAGAGAGAGAGGAAGAACACGAACTCGAATACGAATAAAAAAAATAATTATTGTATTAGACCAACAACCCCTTACAATAGGGGTTACAGCAGTGTTACAAACGCAGAGAGAGAGAGAGAGAGAGGGGGGGGAAGGAGAGACAGAGAGAGACACAGAGAGACAGAGATATAGACAGACAGACATAGGGGCACACAGAGACAGACAAAGGCAGAGATATAGACACATAGACACAGAGACAGAGAACAGAGAGACATAGACACAAAGACACAAACAGACAGACATACACAGACAGACAGTCAGACAGATAGGCAGACAGATATGTGGTGTGTGTGTGTGTGTGTGTGGTGTGTGTGTGTGTGTGTGTGTGTGTGTGTGTGTGTGTTGTGTGTGTGTGTGTGTGTGTGTGTGTGTGTGTGTGTTCAAGTTTATTTAAAGGTTATATCGACTGGCGAAGATTTTTCGGTGTTTGTACGTACCCTGTGCTTTTGTTTACATGGTATGGCGTCGTTCTATGTTTCTCTCTCTCTCTCTCTCTCTCTCTCTCTCTCTCTCTCTCTCTTCTCTCTCTCTCTCTCTCTCTCTCTGTCTTTTCTCTGTCTCTCTCTGTCTCTCTCTCTTCCTCTCTCTCTCTCTCTGTCTCTCTCTATGTCTCTCTCTCTCTGTTTGTTTGTCTTTTTCTCTCACAGAGAGTGACAAACAGAGAGAGAGGGGTGGGGGTGGAGGGAGGGAGACGCAGAGAGAGATAGACAGAGACAGACAGACAGACAACAAACAGACAGACAGACAGAGACAGAGACAACGAGAGTTCAAAAACTGGACTTACCTTACAGATAGTACTTTAGACAGAGATACAGAACGAGTGAACCCAAATTGATTATAAGTAGGCCAAAGACAGACAGATTAACAAGAGACAAACAGACAGACAGATAGATGGATAAACAAGGTCTGCGAATTCATTTCGTTGTGTTTTAAAATGAGTTATACATGTGTTTGGTCCGTGACTTAAAATGGGAGCTGACAGCTCTTACGATCATCGCACTTTGGGAGATTTCCTGTGTGCTCACCTTTTCTCAATATCCGATGGCAAGAGAAGATCCCTGATACATAAGTACTAGAGAGAGCCAATCTTCCCCTCCATCCACACTTTACTTCAAAAGAGTCAAGTTCGCTGGGCTGGCTATGTGTACCGGATGTCTGACACAGAATTCCGAAGCAACTCCTCTACGGGAACTAGCGTCCGGCAAGAGAACAGTTGGAGGCCAGAGAAAACGGTTTAAAGACAGCTTGAAGGCATCGCTAAAGTCCCTCAACACAGACTGGGAGAATTGGGAAAACCTTGCCCTCGACTGTACAGTCTGGCGTAGAAGAATCAAAACCGGATGTACCACTTCAGAAGTGTCTCGTATCCAATCTGCACAAGAAAAACGAGCTGCACGGAAAGCTAGGATTGCAAACCCTTCAACCACAGTAACCGACCATAGATGTCCAACCTGTGGACGTTACTTCTGTGCCCGGATCGGATTGATCAGTCACCTCCGGACACACTGACTCAAAGCAAATTCATGAAGCCATGGTCATTGTCGACGACGACAGACGAACACCTTTTCTTTCCTTTTTTTCTGTTTTGTTTTGCCATACCACAGTCCTGACAGAAACTATCCCAACTCCCTCCCACTCCTCGGAGTCAGATAACAATAAAGGAAAGGCTAAAAATATCTCACGTGAGTGCAAGCATACCCAGAGGTTAAACGCTGTCTTAGCTATGTTCGAGTTTACAGTTACGCCATGCATTCAGACTTTGGCTGGAGTCTATGTACAACATCCTCTCTTTAACAGGAATGCATGGAAAGTTGGAGGCCTGTCTCTTCTAATCCATGGGATGATTTGGGCCAGTTCCATGTCTGGCTTTTCAAGAGTCTAGTATCCTGTGCCAAGCAAAACTCTTGCAAGTTAATTACAATCTTTATACGCCGCCAAATCTTGACAATTCAAATCAAAGAGTACTCACGCACCAGGCATATACATACAATCAACAAAGACTACCTTACAATATTTACTTTTTTTAAAGTACACGAACTGAGGAAAAAAAGTAGTTGTAGAATTCATTGTTGGGTAAAGAGGTGGGTTTTTAAATTGGATTAAAAAGCAGAAGTAGGTGTCAGGCGAAGGGAGAGTGGATGTCTATTCCAGGCTGACAGTTTGAGACAGCAAAAGAACGCTGGTCAACAGTTGATAGTTTACATCTAGGTATCTCAAGGGAAAGAGTATCTGAAGCTGAACGCAAGGTGCGAGTTGACGTATAAATATTGAATTTGATGTTGTCACAAAGATAGTGATGGAGCAGACTGGTGAATAGATTTGTAACACGTGGTATCCAGCTTATATTCAATTCTTTTTTAAACAGGCAACCAGTGAAGCAGTGGCCGAAGGTTAACATATGTCTGACCACGCAATATCTGAAACGTTGTGCCCCTTGGCCAAGTAATTTTGACTTGCAATCAACACTAAAGATTGCGTCACATAAAAATCCTCTTACATGCTTGCCTCTTAGTAGATTCACTTAATACTGTAAAACTGCGTACAAAATGATTGCTCAACATATTGTGCAATTATATAATGCAAAAGAAAATGCAGTTTGAATATTCGATTCGGCACCCTGTGTATACTATAAGTGCGTACTGACACCATGAATGTTTTGATTATTGTTTTTCGAGGTGTCTACAAACAATGAACGATCATCACTATCACTGCCATTTTGGCACATCACTGTCGTAATCTTCGACAATGTTTTCAGTAGAATTGTTGCCAAAATCATTGTTAAAATCATCACTCAAATCCTCGTTATCCGCAGTTTTAAGTTCGTCCATGACGACTTCGTCAAGCTTGTTGATTGGCGCAAAAACTTTATCGTAATTTTGAACGAACAAAAGAAAGTTACATTTACAGGATATTTCTTTTAGAATCATCACACTTAAGGAGATTGTCATACATACATACATACGAACAGACATACCTATATGCACACACACACACACCCAACACACACACACACACACACACACACACACACACACAACATACACACACACATGAAAATGAAAATCATTTCCAAAAAATTACATCAGATCAAACTTTGTTGGTTAGAATTTCAGAATCATTAGTTCACAGTCCTGTCAATGCGTTACTTTAACTTTATTCGGTTTGTGTTTTAGTGTTATAATTTCCCTTCACGTTGTTGAAGTTAATTATTAGTGTTAAGTTCTCTTTCTATTTTACTGTTCCCCCTCCTACTAATGTCTTTTTCCTCTGTCTTCCCTCTGCCCAAATCCAACCCGTCCAACTATCGTTCTACATCTTATTTTGTTTATTTTTTTGTTATTCCCCCCTCCCCCCTCCCCCATCTAATATCACTTATAGTGAAAAGACGTTAAATCAAAGAACGAACGAAACACACACATATACATATATCATCATCATCAGGTGCCTTGCTGCATGGCGTTGGCGATTATGGACTTCCATCTGTCTCTATCACTTGTAGCCTGAAGCATCTCTTCAACCCTCTTTGTCCCCAGCCACTCTGCAAGTCCGTCTAGTATCTTCTCCCTGGGTCTATCCGGTGCTCTCTTTCCCTCCAGCTTTCCTGTTGTGACCAGGTGCTCCAATTCCCCTTTCCTTATAAAATGGTCTATAAATGTTGCCTGTCTTTTCCTAATCTTCCTTATGAATGATCTACTTGTGTTTGCCTCCATCAAGACTGTCTCGTTTCTTTTCTTTGCTGTCCATGGAACTTTCAACATTCTTCTTAGAAACCATAGACACACACTTACATACATACATACATACGTACGTACGTACGTACGTACATATATACCACATACATACATAATACATACATACATACATACATACATACATACATACATACATACGTACGTACATACATACATACATACATATATACATATATACATTGATGGACACATATATGGATACATAGACAGACAGACAGGCAGACAGATAGACAGACAGACAGACAGACAGACCGACCGACAGACAGCCTTACCACACTTCCATCAGCAGGGGTCTGGCATTTGACGTTAATGATCCGTGTGGCAGGCTGGCCGGCTGGACCTTCTCCACCTTGTTCTGCACCGGTCCCTGTGAACACACGTACAGAATTATGTCTACAATATTCTGATGGCTAGACATTTTGATGGCAAGACATTTTGATGGCAAGATATTTTGATGGCAAGACATTTTGATGGCAAGACATTTTGATGGCAAGATATTTTGATGGCAAGACATTTTCATGGCAAGACATTTTCATGGCTAGACATTTTGATGACAAGACATTCTGATGGCAAGACATTTGATGGCTAGACATTTTGATGACAAGACATTCTGATGGCAAGACATTTGATGGCAAGACATTTTGATGACAAGACATTTTGATGACAAGACATTCTGATGGTAAGACATTTTGATGCAAACATTTTGATGACAAGACATTTTGATGACAAAACATTTTGATGGCAAGACATTCTGATGGCAAGACATTCTGATGGCAAAACATTTTGATGGCGAGAATTTTGATGGCAAGACATTTTGAGGGCTAGACATTCTGATGGCAAGACATTTTGATGGAAAGACATTTTGATGGCAAGACATTTTGATGGCAAGACATTTTGATGGCAAGACATTTTGATGGCTAGACATTTTGATGGAAAGACATTTTGACGAAAAGACATTTTGATGGCAAGACATTTGATGGCAAGACATTCTGATGGCAAGTTATTTTGATGGCAAGACATTTGATGGCAAGACATTTTGATGGCAAGACATTTTGATGGAAAGACATTTTGACGAAAAGACATTCTGATGGCAAGACATTTTGATGGCAAGACATTCTGATGGCAAGACATTCTGATGGCAAGACATTTTGATGGAAAGACATTTTGACGAAAAGACATTCTGATGGCAAGACATTTTGATGGCAAGACATTTGATGGCAAGACATTCTGATGGCTAGACATTTTGATGGCAAGACATTCTGATGGCAAGACATTCTGATGGCAAGACATTCTGATGGCTAGACATTTTGATGGCAAGACATTTGATGGCAAGACATTTTGATGACAAGACATTCTGATGGCAAGACATTCTGATGGCAAGACATTCTGATGGCAAGACATTTTGATGGCAAGACATTTGATGGCAAGACATTTTGATGGCAAGACATTCTGATGGCAAGACATTTGATGGCAAGACATTTTGATGGCAAGACATTCTGATGGCTAGACATTTGATGGCAAAGACATTTTGATGGCAAGACATTTTGATGGCAAGACATTTGATGGCAAGACATTCTGATGGCAAGACATTTTGAGGGCTAGACATTTTGATGCAAGACATTCTGATGGCAAGACATTTGATGGCAAGACATTTTGACGAAAAGACATTCTGATGCAAGACATTCTGATGGCTAGACATTTTGATGGCAAGACATTTGATGGCAAGACATTCTGATGGCAAGACATTCTGATGGCTAGACATTTTGATGGCAAACATTCTGATGGCAAGACATTTGATGGCAAGACATTTTGATGCAAGACATTTTGATGGCAAGACATTTGATGGCAAGACATTTGATGGCAAGACATTTGAGGCTAGACATTTTGATGGCAAGACATTCTGATGGCAAGACATTCTGATGGCAAGACATTCTGATGGCAAGACATTTTGATGGCAAGACATTTGATGGCAAGACATTCTGATGGCAAGACATTTGATGGCAAGACATTTTGATGGCAAGACATTTTGATGGCAAGACATTCTGATGGCTAGACATTTTGATGGCAAGACATTTGATGGCAAGACATTTGATGGCAAGACATTTTGATGGCAAGACATTTTGATGGCAAGACATTTGATTGCAAGACATTTGATGGCAAGACATTTTGATGGCTAGACATTTTGATGGCAAGACATTCTGATGGCAAGACATTTTGATGGCAAGACATTTTGATGGCAAGACATTCTGATGGCTAGACATTTTGATGGCAAGACATTCTGATGGCAAGACATTCTGATGGCAAGACATTCTGATGGCTAGACATTCTGATGGCAAGACATTTTGATGGCAAGACATTTTGATGGCTAGACATTTTGATGGCAAGACATTCTGATGGCTAGACATTTTGATGGCAAGACATTTTGATGGCAAGACATTTTGATGGCAAGACATTCTGATGGCAAGACATTTTGATGAGACTCATACAGCTCAGGACAGACAGTTCACCTTCCGAAGCCAGTAAATGCACTCAGATTCTTGCTTATTTGTTTGTGTGTTTGTTTGTTGGTTTCTTTCTTTCTTCCTTTTTCTTTCTTTCTTTCTTTGTTTCTTTTCTTTGTTTCTATATTTCTTTGTTTCTTTGTTTTGCATTGTTTGTTTGTTTGTTTGTCTGTCTGCTTGTTTGTCTGTCTCTCTGTCTGTTTGTCTGTCTGTCTGTTTTACTTTGCTTTTTGTTAAGTTTGAGAAGTCAGTACATGCACTCAAATTCTTTGCATATTGTTTGTTTCTTTGTTTGTTTGCTTGTTTCTTTCTTTCTGTCTTCTTTCTTTGTTTCTTTTCTTTCTTTCTTTTCTTTCTTTCTTTGTTTTGCATTGTGTTTGTTTGTTTGTTTGTCTGTCTGTTTGTTTGTCTGTTTGTCTGTCTGCTTGTCTATCTGTTTGTTTGTTTGTTTGTTTGTTTTACTTTGCTTTTTGTTCAGTTTGAAAGTCAGTAAGAATCAGTAAATGTATCAGATTCTTTACTTATTTGTTTGTACCCTTTACTTCGCACACACCTTTGATCTATTGCATCAAGATGTCTATACTCGAGGTGAGCCCATATGCACTTTCAGTTTTATAAAACTTGCCTGTAGTACCTATGTGTTCTTGATGATTGTTAAGTTTCTTCCCCGTCAACCCAGATCTTATTCGTCTTTTCCTTTCACTTTTAATTCAGATATGTTTTAGTATTTCACGTATACATGCATGTCACATGTTATGTATGTATGTATGTATGTAGTATGTATTGTTGTATTATGTATGTATTTATGTATATTTGATGTCATGTATGTTATGTATGTAGTATGCTATGTATGTATATATGCATGCTGTATGTATGTATGTATTATGTATGATCAGTATGTATGTATTAGTTGTATTGGTTATGTATGTATGTATTTATCATGCATTATGTATATGTATTGCATGTAGTAGATGTATGTAATGTATGTATGTTGTATATGTGTATGTATGTATGCATGTATGTATGTATGTATGTATGTATGTATGTATGTATGTATGTGTGTATGTGTGTATGTATGTATGTATGTATTCTCTCAACCGATCTATTCGGTCTTCCTTTCACTTTAATCAGATATGTTTAGTATTCACGTATACATGCATGCA
>JAPXFY010000029.1:28647480-28649980 GCA_030674185.1 Monoplex corrugatus
CAGAGTTAAGTCTCTGCTACAGTATGACAGTAGACTGCACGACCTGCGCCTGTCTCCGCTGCCATGTGGGTTACCCCTTCGGTGGGGAAAGGTTATGGGAGTAAACCCAGACATAAAATCCCGCAGCCGCATACTGCATGAAGGGCATTGCCACAGAGCACTGCTTGTGGTTTTGGCCATATGCTGCGACTTGCCATCTACATGTACTGTTCAACCGTCTTGTGTCTCCTATGAGAACAGCTGTCTTACCTCGGTTTGCCCTGGACTTGTGGAGGCAGGTGGAGAGTTGCTGAGGCTCTGCGCAAACAACAGCAACTTACAATAAGCGGATAGCACCTAGCTCCAACCCCAACCCCCACCCCCACCTCACAAACACTGAAATCCCACATGAGGGTACACAAATAAAGTGCTAGGTTGGACTTTATCGACCACGATAGTCGACCATATATATGTCAAGCTTCATGGGGAATCCAAGTCAGAAATCCTCTCAAAGAGCAGCAAAGCACAGCATCAGCACTGTCCAGGATGAAATATGTACGGTAGGAACAAGAACATCTCCATGACACACACGCAAGATCAGGCTTTTGCGTGCACTGGTACATTCCATCTTTCCTGTGAGCACGCCAGACATGGACTCTCACAGGAGATCTGGAAACACGCCATCCAAGCCATGGGAATGGGATGGTATGGCAAGATAGTAAATATGACATATACTGATTCCATGTGAATCAGACAGTATGGCAAGATAGTAAATATGACATATACTGATTCCATGTGAATGAGACAGTATGGCAAGTTTGTAAACATCACGTATACTGGTTCCATGTGAAAGAGACAGAATGGCAAAGATAGTAAACATCACATATACTGATTCCATGTGAAAGAGACAGTATGGCAAAGATAGTAAACGTCACATATACTGATTCCATGTGAATGAGACAGTATGGCAAAGATAGTACACATCACAAATACTGATTCCATGTGAATGAGACAGTATGGCAAAGATAGTACACATCACATATACTGATTCCATGTGAATGAGACAATATGGCAAAGATAGTAAACATCACATATACTGATTCCATGTGAATAAGACAGTATGGCAAAGGTAGTAAACATCACATATACTGATTCCGTGTGAATGAGACAGTATGGCAAATATAGTACACATCACATATACTGATTCCATGTGAAAGAGACAGAATGGCAAAGATAGTAAACATCACATATACTGATTCCGTGTGAATGAGACAGTATGGCAAAGATAGTAAACATCACATATACTGATTCCATGTGAAAGAGACAGTATGGCAAAGATAGTAAACATCACAAATACTGATTCCGTGTGAATGAGACAGTATGGCAAAGATAGTAAACATCACATATACTGATTCCATGTGAATCAGACAGTATGGCAAAGATAGTAAATATGACATATACTGATTCCATGTGAATGAGACAGTATGGCAAAATAGTACACATCACATATACTGATTCCATGTGAAAGAGACAGTATGGCAAAGATAGTAAACGTCACATATACTGATTCCATGTGAATGAGACAGTATGGCAAAGATAGTACACATCACAAATACTGATTCCATGTGAATGAGACAGTATGGCAAAGATAGTACACATCACATATACTGATTCCATGTGAATGAGACAATATGGCAAAGATAGTAAACATCACATATACTGATTCCATGTGAATAAGACAGTATGGCAAAGGTAGTAAACATCACATATACTGATTCCGTGTGAATGAGACAGTATGGCAAATATAGTACACATCACATATACTGATTCCATGTGAAAGAGACAGAATGGCAAAGATAGTAAACATCACATATACTGATTCCGTGTGAATGAGACAGTATGGCAAAGATAGTAAACATCACATATACTGATTCCATGTGAAAGAGACAGTATGGCAAAGATAGTAAACATCACATATACTGATTCCATGTGAATGAGACAGTATGGCAAAGATAGTAAACATCACAAATACTGATTCCGTGTGAATGAGACAGTATGGCAAAGATAGTAAACATCACATATACTGATTCCATGTGAAAGAGACAGTATGGCAAAGATAGTAAACGTCACATATACTGATTCCATGTGAATGAGACAGTATGGCAAAGATAGTAAACATCATATATACTGATTCCATGTGAAAGAGACGGTATGGGAAAGATAGTAAACATCACATATACTGATTCCATGTGAAAGAGACAGTATGGCAAAGATAGTAAACATCACATATACTGATTCCATGTGAATGAGACGGTATGGCAAGATAATAAACATCACATATACTGATCACTACATCAGTCACACTGATCATATCACTCATGAAAAAGCGGGCAAAACCATCAAACAGCACACTGGACCATGTGAAGATCTGCTGACTTGAGTTAAGAAAAGAAAACTACATTGGTATGGCCATGTAACAATTTCCAACGACCTTGCTAAATCAGACCTCCAGGAACCTGTT
>JAPXFY010000029.1:28657480-28659980 GCA_030674185.1 Monoplex corrugatus
GATCGTTCCCAGGTATTTAATCTTATCAACCTGTCTCAAGGCTGTGTCTACCAACTGCAAAAACTTAACCCTTTAACTTCATTACCCTATTGTCCTGCAGAAAGCTGGTGGATATGGTGAGAGAATCAAAGGGTTAAGTTTTTGCTTTGCCAGCTTGGTTACCAATGCAGGATGTCGATGGACAGCGTGCAGGAGTCAAAGGGTTAAAAATATAGTCTCGACGGTTAGCGGTCGAGAGCTCCTACCGTTGTTTTACTACAACTACAGGTGGTATGCGAACAGCCGCGAAAGTGGCCAAGCACAATACTCCAGACACAGCCCATTTTGCTGTTCAGCAAGGTCTGACATGCCCCCAAAGGGATCCCAAGTTTGCCGTCTTTCCCGAGCTGCCAGCAGGTTTACTACAATCATAGAGGCATCATGCTCCAGACACAGCCCGGTTTGCTGTTCAGCGAGGTCCGACATATTCCCCCCCCCCCCTCCACCTCCTTTTCTCAAAGCGATCCCAAGTCTGCAATCTTTCCGAGCTGCCAGCAAGGTTACTATTATCACAGATGGCGCGCGAACGGCAGTGAAAGTAGTCAAGCACAATGCTCCAGACACAGCCCCATTTTGATGTTCGGCAAGGTCTGACATACCTCCCAAAGGGATCCGAAATTTGCCGTCTTTCCGAGCCGCCGGCAGGTCTTTCCCTCTTAAACAAACTCCTCTACCACTGTCATACTCATAGTCTCGTGTCGAAATTAATCTCACCTGATGCTTTTTCAAAGTCAACGTGTCTTTGACAAGTACAAAACCTAGATGATCTGTGACAATTTATTCTTAAAAATGAGATTGTAAGAATGGCATGACGTTGTCGTTTTATCTATGTCAGGTTAATGAAGTAAAGAACTCAAGATCTGATGTTTCAAGTTGAATCCCCACACCTCAACATGAAAAAGTAATTGATGTATTTGCTGTCTGATCGTGTTGATATGCCTGCTGAATACAAAATTGGCACGCTCATGGATGTGTTCTTGATGATGTGCCAAAATTGGCATGCTGTCTGCCTATCGCCTTGATGTGCCAAAAATTGGCATGCTTCCTATCTATCAATTTCTTGTGCAAAAAAGAACCAAACAAACAAGAGCGAAACGAAACAACAATTACAACTTTAAACAAAACAGACCAAACTAAATCAAACCAAATCAATCAAATCAAACCAAATTGAACCAAAAACCAACCAAACCAATTCAAACCTAGCCAAACTAAACCAATTCAAACCAAACCAAACCAAACCATATCACAAGCAAACCATCCAACCCAGCCAAACCAAACCAAACAAAAACAAACAAAACAAAATCCAAATCAAAGCAAAACCAAGCCAAGACAAACCAAACGAAACCAAATCAATCAAACAAAACATAACCAAACCAAACCAACTATCTATCTATCTGTGTGTGTGTGTCTGTCTATCTATCTATCTATCTATCATCTATCTATCTATCTATCTATCTATCTATCTATCTATCTATCTATCTATCTATCTATTATCTATCTATCTATCTATCTATCTGTGTGTGTCTATCTATCTATCTATCTATCTATCTATTTATCTATCTATCTATATGTACAATACATATACATATATATATATATATAGATATAGATACATATGTATGTATGTGTGTGTATGGATGTATATGTATGTATATGTACACACACACACATACATACCTATAGCTATATATATATATATATATATATATATGTACATATGTATATATGTATAAATCATCATTATCATGTGCCCTGCCGCATGGTGTTGGCGATCATGGCTCTCCACATGCATCTATCCGCCATCGCTGCAAGCACATCCTCCAACCTCCCCGTTCCCAGCCACCCTGCAAGTCCGTTCAACATCCTCTCTCTGGGTCTACCTGGTGTTTTCTATATAAATGTATATATAATATTTATAAATCACCATCATCAGGTGCCTTGCCAAATGGTGTTGGGATTATGGACTTCCATCTCTCTCTATCTCTTGTTGCCTCAAGCATCTCTTCCACCCTCCTTGTCCCCAGCCACTCTGCAAGTCCGTCTAGTATCTTCTCCCTGGGTCTACCCGGTGCTCTCTTTCCCTCCAGCTTTCCCGTTATAACCAGGTGTTCCAATTCCCTTTTCCTCATAAAATGGCCTATAAATGTTGCCTGTCTTTTCCTAATCTTCCTTATGACTGATCTACTTGTATCTGCCTCCATCAGGACTGTCTCGTTTATTTTCTTTGCTGTCCATGGAACTCTCAACATCCTTCTTAGAAACCACATCTCGGCTGCCTCAATCTTGTTCTGGCTTTGCTTGTTGACTGTCCACGCCTCGCAACCGTACAACAGTATTGGTTCTACATAACGTTCAAGAACTCTCTTCCTGATGTTAATTGATGGGCATTTGTTGGTAACAATGCTTTTCATCTTCTTGAATGTTGTTTTGGCTTGGCCGATTCTGCTGGCTATTTCTGATG
>JAPXFY010000029.1:28667480-28672480 GCA_030674185.1 Monoplex corrugatus
CCAGAAACAGCTTAGAAAATCTTTGCTGGCACAATTTGATAACAGACAGACAGACATGTATCTATCCTAAATCATAGGAAGTAATCTCTCTATTTATAAAGAGAAGATTGAAGACTGGAAAAAAAAAGAAAAAATAAAGACAGATGAAAGATTGGGAAAAAATATAAGAGTGTAGACTTTTGGACTCTTCTACTAAACAAAGAAAAAACGAAAAATTGAAAAAAGCCCACAGATAAAGAAAGACGAAATATGGAAAGAAGTCTCCTGAATGAAGAAAGATGAAAGATTGAAAGAAAAGTCCACTAAATGAAGAAAGATTAAAGATTGAAAAAAGTCTACTAGATATGATGAAAGATTGAAAGAAAAGTCCACTAAACAAAGAAAGATGAAAGATTGAAAAAATCTACTAAATAAAGACAGATTAAAGATTGAAAAAATCCACTGAATAAAGAAAGATTAAAGATTGAGACTTTTTTTTTTAAAAAACATGAGAACGTAGACTCCTAGACTCTTCTAAGTAAAGATTGAAACTTTAAACTCTTTTTATAACAGCATCAAAGAGGAGGCTGAAGTCTTGCCAGACCACAAAAGACATTAACTTAAGGATTTAGAATCCCAGGCAAATCACCAAAGACAGAATAAAAAGGAAATGTGCCGATGGATACAATCCAAATAGCAGGTTTCAATATCTTTGGTCAATGTGTACGGGCAATTTTGCGTGTGTTTCGTGTCTTTGAAGTCCCGCGTTATTCGCCCCCCCCCCCCCCCCCTCCCGTCTCCCCTTTCTTTTTCCAAAAGGCATTCTTAACACCTCTAGTTTTTTTGTTTTGTTATTTAAATCGAACTTGTTTGAAAAAAAAAGGGGGTGGGGGAGAAGATTGTTTGATATCGATTGGGGATGTGTGTGTGTGTGTGTGTGTGTGTGTGTGTGTGTGTGTGTGTGTGTGTGTGTGTGTGTGTGTGTGTGTGTGTGTGTGTGTGTGTGTGTGTGTGTGCGCGTGTGTGAACGTGTGTGTGTGTGTGTGTGTGTGTGTGTGTGTGTGTGTGTGTGTGTGTGCGTGTGTGTGTGTGTGTGTTATTTTTTTTCTCTCTCTCTCTTTCTCTCTCTCTCTCTCTCTCTCTCTCTCTGTTAGTCTCTAGGGGAATTGTGCGCCTGTGGGTTTTTTAAAGAAAGTCTGTAAACAAGTTTCTCAGGAACATCTGATATCATGTACAACATCTGTTTTCACTGCTGTGACAGTATACCAGTGTGCTCGCTTCACATCAGGTTTTGTTTCGTCTGATGCATTTTCAAGGTCGCAGTGACCCTGAGAAGTTCATAATCTGGATTTTCTGTAATGAGTTTGTATAAAGAGACACATTCTTAAAATGACTCGAGCATTTTGCGGGACTTGTTTGATTGCTTGTCTGATTGGCTGGTTGTTGTTGTTGCTGTTGTTGTTGTTGTTGTTGTTGTTGTTGTTGTTGTTGCTGCTGCTGCTGCTGCAGCTGTCGTTACTGTTATTGTTGTTGTTGTTCTTGTTGTCTTTGTTTTTTTCTTGTTTGTTTGTTTGTTTTTTTCGTTTTTAACAAAAGTTCAAATATTCAATGGTTAGTCCAAATGAAAAACTTCTCAGAAGGTTGTTGTTGTTGTGTTGTTGTTGTTGTTGTTGTTGTTGTTGTTGTTGTTGTTGTTGTTGTTGCTGCTGCTGCTGCTGCTGTTGTTGTTGTTGTTCTTGTTATTATTGTTGTTGTTGCTGTTTTTTTGTTTTGTATTGTTTTTGTTTCCTTTTGTTTTTAAGATAATACGAATCCATTTTATACACAGCTATCACCTACCGCAATGCTTTCCCCTGGATTGAAAAAAAAATGTAGTGATACAAATACTAAATAAAACTGACTTTGGCAACATTTTACAAGTTGTTGATAAGAGTCACCAGCAAACTGAAATACTCAGAAACCAAACTCTGCTGCCTACAAACACTATCACAAGCAGCGGCCTGGCACGTGTGCTGATTTTAGAGTCTGCCCCATCTTCTGCACTGCTCGTATATCACTACCATTATCACCACCATCACCATCATCACCCCTGCCACAAACTTCAGCTCTCGAACACACCGCTTGTGTCTCACTACCCCCTCCCCCCCCCCCACACACACACCGCTCATTTCAGCTCTCTAACACATCCCCTGTGTGACTACACCAACAGCGCTCATTTCAGCTCTGTAACACACCTCCTGTGTCACTACCCTCACACTGCTCATTTCAGCTCTCTAACACACCTCCTGTGTCACTACCCGCACACCGCTCATTTCAGCTCTCTAATACACCTCCTGTGTCATACCCCCACACCGCTCATTTCAGCTCTCTAACACACCTCCTGTGTCATTACCCCCCCCCCCCACACACACACACACACACACACCGCTCATTTCAGCTCTCTAACACATCCCCTGTGTGACTACACCAACAGCGCTCATTTCAGCTCTGTAACACACCTCCTGTGTCACTACCCTCACACTGCTCATTTCAGCTCTCTAACACACCTCCTGTGTCACTACCCGCACACCGCTCATTTCAGCTCTCTAACACACCTTCTGTGTCATACCCCCCACACCGCTCATTTCAGCTCTCTAACACACCTGTGTCATACCCCACACCGCTCATTTCAGCTCTCTAACACACCTCCTGTGTCATTACCCCCCCCACACACACACACACACACACCGCTCATTTCAGCTCTCTAACACATCCCCTGTGTGACTACACCAACATCGCTCATTTCAGCTCTGTAACACACCTCCTGTGTCACTACCCTCACACTGCTCATTTCAGCTCTCTAACACACCTCCTGTGTCACTACCCGCACACCGCTCATTTCAGCTCTCTAACACACCTCCTGTGTCATACCCCCCACACCGCTCATTTCAGCTCTCTAACACACCTGTGTCATACCCCCACACCGCTCATTTCAGCTCTCTAACACACCTCCTGTGTCATACCCCCTACACCGCTCATTTCAGCTCTCTAACACACCTCCTGTGTCATACCCCCCACATCGCTCATTTCAGCTCTCTAACACACCTCCTGTGTCATACCCCCCGCACCGCTCATTTCAGCTCTCTAACACACCTCCTGTGTCACTACCCCCACACCGCTCATTTCAGCTCTCCAACACACCTCCTGTGTCACTTACTCCTCACACCGCTTATATCAGATCTCCAACACACCTCCTTTGTCACTTACCCCCCACACCGCTTATATCAGATCTCCAACACACCTCCTGTGTCACTTACCCCCCACACCGCTTATATCAGATCTCCAACACACCTCCTGTGTCACTTACCCCCACACACCGCTTATATCAGATCTCCAACACACCTCCTGTGTCACTTACCCCCCACACCGCTTATATCAGATCTCCAACACACCTCCTTTGTCACTTACCCCCCACACCGCTTATATCAGATCTCCAACACACCTCCTGTGTCACTTACCCCTCACACCGCTTATATCAGATCTCCAACACACCTCCTGTGTCACTTACCCCTCACACCGCTTATATCAGATCTCCAACACACCTCCTGTGTCACTTACCCCCCACACCGCTTATATCAGATCTCCAACACACCTCCTGTGTCACTACCTCCACGCTACTAATTTAAACTCTCCAACACATCTCCTGTGTCACTATCCCCACACAGCTCATTTCAGCTCTCTAACACATATTCTGTGTGTGTGCGCGCGCGTGTGTGTATGTGTGTGTGTGTGTGTGTGTGTGTGTGTGTGTGTGTGCGTGTGTGTGTGTGTCACTACCCCACAACGCTCATTTCAGCTCTCCAACACACCTTCTGTGTGTGTGTGTGCGTGTGTGTGTGTGTGTGCGTGTGTGTGTGTGTGTGTGTGTGCGTGTGTGTGTGTGTGTGTGTGTGTGTGTGTGTGTGCGTGTGTGTGTCACTACCCCCACACCGCTCATTTCAGCTCTCCAACACACCTCCTGTCTCACTACCCCCACACCACTCATGTCAGCTCTCCAGCGCACATCCTGTGTCACTATCCCCACACCACTGATTTCAACTCTCCAACGCACTTCCTCTGCTCTCCAACACATCTCCTGAGTCACTACCCCCACACCGCTCACTTCAGCTCTCCCACACACCTACAAACACACCTACAAACACAAACACACCTACAAACACACCTACAAACACAAACACACCTACAAACACACCCACAGTGAGGTCACCATGACAGCAGGACACGAAGGGCCACAGAATGTGGGACAGTTTTTTTCACAATGCTACAACATTGAGACAAGTCGATAAGATTAAAGATCTGGGAAAATTCATCTCACCAGACGGCAGATGCACGATAGAAATAGCAAGCAGAATTGGCCAAGTTAAAACAGCATTCAAGAAAACGAAAAGCGTTCTTACCAACAAATGCCTATCAATTAAACATCAGGAAGAGAAGTTCTTCAGTGTTATATAGGATCGATACTGTTGTACGGATACGAAGCGTGGACAGTCAACACGTAAAGTCAGAACAAGATAAACAGCTGGAATGTGGTTTCTAAGAAGAACGTCAAGAGTTCCAGGGTCAGCAAAGAAACAAACAAGACAGTCTTGAAGAAGGCAGACACAGTAAAACATTAATGAAGGACATAACTCTTGAGAATTATCTCCCATGTTGTACATGTATAGAACTTCTCAAATCTAACACAGTTTGCGCTGCCCATTCAGCTAGCATAGAAGCAGATACAAAGTACAAAAAACAGTAAGCTCAGAACACTCCTCAAAAAAGGAGCGCCCAAGCCTCATCATCATCATCATCATCAGGTGCCCTGCCGCATGGCGTTGGCGACCATGGACTTCCAACCATCTCTATCTCTCGTTGCCCCCAACATCTTCCCCACCCTCCTCATCCCCAGCCACTCTGCAAGTCCGTCCAGCATTCTCTCCCTGAGACTACCTGGTGTTCTCTTTCCCTCCAGCTTTCCCGTTATGACCAGGTGCTCCAAA
>JAPXFY010000029.1:28677480-28682480 GCA_030674185.1 Monoplex corrugatus
AAGGTGTGTATGTGTGTATGTGTATGTGTATCGTGTATGTGTGTGTGTGTGCATGCATGTATGTATATATGTGTGTGTGTGCGTGAGTGCGTGCGCGCGCGCGTGTGTATGTGTGTGTGTGTGTGTGTGTGAGGTGGGGGAATTGGCTCCACGTTGAGGTTTAAGTGTGTGTACTTTTGGGGGGGGGGGGGGGTGAGCGGTGGTATGGAGGATCGCTAAATTTCACGCCTCAAGATACAGGCACTGAAAGTGAGGGTGGGGAGGGGGGCTAGGGCAATCGCACACGCGCGCGTATGTGTGTGCTCTCTCTCTTTCTCTCTGTCTCTCTTCTCTCTCTCTCTCTCTCTCTCTCTCTCTTCTCTCTCCTCTCTCTCTCTCTCTCTCTGTGTGTGTGTGTGTGTGTGTGTGTGTGTGTGTGTGTGTGTGTGTGTTTGTGTGTGTGTGTGTGTGTGTGTGTGTGTGTGTGTGTGTGTGTGTGTGTAGCAGACGAAGAGAAAGGAAGACTGCAGCAGCTTCATAAATATTCCTCCATCCTTCTTCCAGTTCTCACCCCTCCCTCCTCCTGTCTGTGCTCTCTCTCTCTCTCTCTCTCTCTCTCTCTCTCTCTCTCTCTCTCTATCTATCTATCTCTCACACACACTCACACACACACGCTCTCTCTCTCTCAGTCTTTCTCTCTCTCTAATCTCCTCTCTCTGTCAAGCTCTCTTTCTTTCTCTACCTCCCCCCTCTCTCTCCTTCTCTCTCTCTTTCTCTGTCTCTCTCTGCCTCTCTCTGTTGCCCCTAGCATCTCCCCCACCCTCCTCGTCCCCAACCACTCTGCAAGTCCGTCCAGCATTTTCTCCCTGGGTCTACCCGGTGCTCTCCTTCTCTCCAGCTTTCCCGTTGTGACCGGGTGCTCCAAATCCCCCTTCCTCATAAAATGGCCTATAAATGTTGCCTGTCTTTTCCTAATCTTCCTTATGAGTGATCTACTTGTGTCTGCCTCCATCAAATGTCTCGTTTGTTTTCTTTGCTGTCCATGGAACTCTCAACATTCTTCTTAGAAACCACATCTCGGCTGACTCAATCTTCCTCTGGCTTTGTTTGTTGACTGTCCACGCCTCGCATCCGTACAACAGTATTGGTTCTATATAACATTCAACAACTCTCTTCCTGATGTTGATTGACAGGCATTTGTTAGGAAGGGACTGAGATCATCAAAAATGGAATGATGGTCAAAGGTCAACGGGGGGGGGGGGGGGGGGGGGGGGCAAAAGAGAAGAGATTAAGAAAGAAGAAGACGTCACAAGACTCCAGAAGGCAGTCCAGCAAAATCAACAGGGGCAGTGGACGACTTAGGAAAATGCCCACCAAATCAGTCTAAGTTGGAATGACCTGTGGCATATGGCCCCTCTCAGAATCAGTTTCATCCTCAGATCCGTGTACGACCTTCTGCCTTCGAATGCTAATCTGGTGAAATGGTGGAAATCAGATAATCCTGCTTGCCCTCTCTGCCAGGGCAGAGAGGCAGTGGAACATGTCCTGAGCTCATGCAAGATAGCAGGATTCTCCGTGGACAGGGTGAGGGAATCAAAAGGGTTACGTTTTTGCTTTGCAAGCATGGTTGACAAGGCAGGATGCTCGTGGACAGGATGAGGGAGTCAAAGGGTTAATTTCTTTCCTTTGCTAGTATGGTTGACAATGCAGGATGCTGGTGGACAGGGTGAGGGAGTCAAAGAGTTAAGACTTCGCTTTGCTAGCATGGTTGACAATGCAGGATGCTGGTGGACAGGGTGAGGGAGTCAAAGAGTTAAGACTTCGCTTTGCTAGCATGGTTGACAATGCAGGATGCTGGTGGACAGGGTGAGGGAGTAAAGAGTTAAGACTTCGCTTTGCTAGCATGGTTGACAATGCAGGATGCTGGTGGACAGGGTGAGGGAGTCAAAGAGTTAAGACTTCGCTTTGCTAGCATGGTTGACAATGCAGGATGCTGGTGGACAGGGTGAGGGAGTCAAAGAGTTAAGACATCGCTTTGCTAGCATGGTTGACAATGCAGGATGCTGGTGGACAGGGTGAGGGAATCAAAAGGGTTACGTTTTTGCTTTGCAAGCATGGTTGACAAGGCAGGATGCTGGTGGACAGGATGAGGGAGTCAAAGAGTTAATTTCTTTCCTTTGCTAGTATGGTTGACAATGCAGGATGCTGGTGGACAGGGTGAGGGAGTCAAAGAGTTAAGACTTCGCTTTGCTAGCATGGTTGACAATGCAGGATGCTGATGGACAGGGTGAGGGAGTCAAAGAGTTAAGACTTCGCTTTGCTAGCATGGTTGACAATGCAGGATGCTGGTGGACAGGGTGAGGGAGTCAAAGAGTTAAGACTTCGCTTTGCTAGCATGGTTGACAATGCAGGATGCTGGTGGACAGGGTGAGGGAATCAAAAGGGTTAAGTTGTTGCTTTGCTAGCCTGGTTGACAATGCAGGATGCTGGTGGACAGGGTGAGGGAGTCAAAAGGGTTAAATTTTTGCTTTGCTAGCCTGGTTGACAATGCAGGATGCTGGTGGACAGGGTGAGGGAGTCAAAGGGTTACGTTTTTTGCTTTGCTAGCATAGTTGACAATGCAGGATACTGGTGGACAGGGTGAGGGAGTCAAAGGGTTAAGTTTTTGCTTTGCTAGCATGGTTGACAATGCAGGATGATGGTGGACAGGGTGAGGGAGTCAAAAGGGTTGAGGTTTTCCTTTGCTATCATGGTTGACAATGCAGGATGCTGGGGGACAGGGTGAGGGAGTGAAAGGGTTAATTTTTTTGCTTTGCTAGCATGGTTGACATTACAGGATGCTGGTGGACAGGGTGAGGGAGTCAAAAGGGTTAAATTTTTGCTTTGCTAGTATGGTTGATATGCAGGATGCTGGTGGACAGGGTAAGGGAATCAAAGGGTTAAAATCTAGCCTAATTCCCTCCCTATCTTTACCTTTCCATCCGTCCAGTGGTGCCAGCTCAGTTTTTTCACATGTTTATTCTCCCCCCCCCTCCCCCCCGTTGGGTTGCTGGGGGCTCTTTCAGTATAAATAGTATCCCCACCTTCTGGAAATTCTGTGCTAGAAATTTTCTCTTTTCTGTCACTCTCTTTGTTTCTGCTTTGTTTCTTTGCTTTCTGTCATTCCTTCCTATCATTTTCTGCCTTAATGGTCCATTCACCTGTATTTTTTCGATAAAGTCTTACGTACTTTTTCTTCGGATTGATAATTGGGTACATGTATTAAGTGCATCTTTGGCTCTAAGAAGGTGAGATATGCGGAAGCAATTTTAGGTAATTTATGCCTGTTTTTATATATGTTTTGGTGTCCTTATGTATGCTTATATTTGTATTCAGGTGTGTTTTTTAAATCTCCTCTGTGCGATAAATTGGACGGAATGGTCCTGAGCCGGGGGCATGTCCTTAGATTATGTGCGCGAATGCATTGATGTGTGTACTTAATTTTCTTTTCTTTTTTTTCCCTGTTGAATTTTTGTGTGTTTTGAAACGGTTATAGCCCTGATATGGCTCTGCACAGTCGGCTGGGCTTTAAACAACAATACAAGACAAGAAAGTGGGGTCCGATTTCTGAGTCAACGCTGGCAAGTTGTCTCAGAAATGCACCACTCAACATGGGAAACAACTGCAGCTTCATTGTCACAACTTTAGTTCAGTAACAGTTGCTTCCCTTATCAAACGTTGCCAATTGATTTCTTGTCGGAATTCTTGCCGGTGTAACACGCGGAATTTACTCCCCAAGATAAATTTACTCCGGAGTAAAAACCGCGTAACGCGGTTTTTACTCCCTTCACGAGAAAAGTACTCCCCGCACACACGCCAGAATTACTCCCGTGCGAGATTTTACTCCCCTCTATTCGACAGACCGTGCCGTTACGCCCAGACTCAGCCAGCGAGCCGACCCGTGGCCTTTCCGACGGCCACGGCCGACCTCGTTTGCGCTGTGTGTGTGGGTTTGTTTACTTGTCACGGAAAGACGATACGAATTTCTTCCTGACTGTGATAGAAGTAGTGAGTGTGATCTTCCACACAGTGAGAGGCATGGAAGGAACACCCCTAGAATGCTCGCAGACGTCGAACCCCTCGAAAACACATTTCCAGGCATTTATCCATGAGGTACACACTGACGAACGCACTGACAAATCCCCCAGAAAACTTCCAGACATTCTAAAATAGTCTCAAAACGCCATTCCAAGTATTTATGCATTAGGTACACACTGACGCAGCATATGGCCAAAACCACAAGCAGTGCTCTGTGGCAGTGCCCTTCATGCAGTATGCGGCTGCGGGATTTTCTGTCTGGGTTTACTCCCATAGTCTTTCCCCACCCAAGGGGTAACCCACAAGGCAGCGGAGACAGGCGCAGGTCGCACAGTCTACTGTCATACTGTAGCAGAGACTTCGCTCTGGCCTGATATATTATAAGACACAAGAAGATCATTAATAAAGAAGATGAGAAAAAGACAAGCAACATTTATAGGACATTTTATGAGGAAAGGGGAATTAGAGCGCCTGGTCACAACAGGAAAGCTGGAGGGAAAGAGAACACCAGGTAGACCCAGGGAAAAAATATTGGATGGACTTGCAGGGTAGCTGAGGACAGAGAGGGCGGGAGGTGTACTAGCAGCGACAGGGGATAGATTCGTGTGGAGGGCCATGATCACCAACGCCATATGGCAGGGCACATGCTGATGATGATGATTAATGAGACTAACATTGATATCATCTCAAAAGTAACACTGCACAGACTCTTACAGCGGGAAATGGAAAGTGTTCGGGGTTTTCCACAAATAGAGATAAAAGAAAAGTGAAGAAAAGGAAAAGAACTGGAGAATGGGCAAGTTTTTCAAACCGTCTGTGTGTGGTGTGTGTGTGTGTGTGTGTGTGTGTGTGTGTGTGTGTGTGTGTGTGTGTGTGTGTGTGTGTGTGTGTGTGTGTGTGTGTGTGTGTGTGTGTGTGTGTGTGTGTGTGTTTGTGTGTGTGGG
>JAPXFY010000029.1:28689980-28692480 GCA_030674185.1 Monoplex corrugatus
CGCGCGGGGCACAGATTTCAAGGTGGCAGCTGAAGTAAGAGTACAGAACAACAGGCTAGGATTTAAAAAGAGTGGTTTTTAGACTGGACTTAAACGAAGAAAGGGTACAGGTAGAGCGGAGAGGAAAGGGAAGTTTGTTCCAAATAGAGGGGGCCTGATAAGAAAAAGCACGTTCACCAAGAGTTTTGTTGCGGAAGCGTGGGATTCTAAATAGGTGGGCATCAGTAGAAGAGCGTAGCTCTCTGGAGGGAATGTAAACAGTCAGGAGATCAGAAAGATAGGGGGGAGCTAGACCAGCCAGAGACTTATGGCATAGGAGGGAAAGTTTATAGTCAATACGCTTTCGAACAGGAAGCCAGTGTAGAGTTCGAAGCAGAGGGGAAACATGAGTTGACCTTGGGCATTTCCGTACAAGGCGAGCAGCGTTATTTTGAACTTTTTGCAATTTGGATAAGAGTGTTTGGGGGCAGCCAGCAAGAAGCGAGTTACAGTAGTCGAGTCTGGAAAGAATGAGTGCAGAAATGAGAGTTATAGTGCTTTCTTCAGATAGAAGATGACGCACAGAACTGATCCGTCGAAGTTCTAAGTAACAAGCACGACAGACAGAGGATACCTGGCTGTGGAAGGAAAGAGTTTGATACTACTACTACCACTACTACTACTACTACTACTACTACTACTACTACTACTACTGCTGCTGCTGCTGCTGCTGCTGCTGCTGCTGCTGCTACTACTACTACTTATGATGATGATGATGATGATGATGGTGGTGGTGGTGGTGGTGGTGGTGGTGGTGGTGACGACGACGATGACAATGTTGATGATAATGATGATGATAATGATGACAACGACGACGACAACAACAAGAACAGCAACACCCACAACACTACTACTACTACTTACTACTACTACTACTACTACTATACAATAATATATAATAATAATAATAATAATAATAATAATATATAATAATAATAATAATAAATGATGATAATGATGATAATGATAATGATAATGGCAATAATCTTGATTCTGATACCAATGATGATGATGATAATGATAATAATAATAACAGTAATAATGATATTATTAATAACAATGATATTAACAACAACAACAACAATAATAATGATAATAATAATAATGATAACAATAATAATAGTAATAATAATAATATAATAATAATAATGATAACGATTATTGAGATAATAATAATAGTAATAATAATGATGATGATGATGATAATAATAATAATAATAATAATAATAATAATAATAATAATAATAATAATAATAATAATAATAATAATAATAATAATAATAATAAATAATAATAATAATAATAATAATAATAATAATAATAATAATAATAATAACGATAATAATAATAATAATATATAATAATAATAATAATAATAATAATGACAATGACAACGATTATTAAGATAATAATAATAGTAATGACAGAAATGATGATACTGATGATGATGATCTTGTTCTTTTTTAAATTAATCACGGTAGGTTTTTAAGTTTACACCAGTGCAGGTAAACTGAAAACAAGACGATTGTAAGGACACATGTACCGTGGAAGGCGATAAGAGTTTTCTGATATCAGAGCACGAGATAATTAGTCCTTGGAATGGCAAGTGCATGTGGATTGACCACTCAGCTTTGTCTCCGATCCTCTGACTTTTCGCTTTCCACGCACTAAGCTCAATACCTGTGGTCCACGAGCCTTCTCTGTTTCTGGTCCACTTTCCTGGAACAAACTTCCTCTCTCAGTCCGTCTGCGACATACTTTTGTCTCCTTCAAGTCCGCTCTCGAAACTCACCTTTTCTCCTCTGCATAAAATCCTGACCTCACTCAACCCCCTCTGCAGCCTGTCTCCACTCGGAGGGGGATCACATTGTAATATATAATTGTATATAATATGCTCTCTATAATTTTCCATTGCTTTTATTCTTTCTCCCCATTTATAGCCATGTGTGTGTGTTCTTTTTCTTCTTTTCTTTCTTTGATTTAACGTCTTTTCACTATGAGTGATATTAGACGAAAAAAAAAAAAAAAAAAAAAAAATGTGAGATGAGAGATGGGCGGGTTGGTTTTGGGGCATAGAGGAGACAGAGTTATATAGTTATAGTGTGTGTGTGTGTGTGTGCGTGTGTGTGTGCGCGCGTGCATGTGTGTGCGTGCGTGCGTGTGTGTCTGTTCAGCGCTTAGATTTGATTTTTATCAAGATTTTGCGCCATATAAATATTGTAATTATCAGTAATTATTAACTCATTGTCCTTGGCGAATGAATCAGCAAGGTAGAAAATGATAGGAAGAAGTGACAGAAAGCAAAGGAACAAAGCAGAAACAAAGAGAATGACAGAGAAGAGGAAATGTCTAGCACAGATTTTCGAGAAGGTGGGGATACTGTTTACACTGAAAGAGCTCCTGGAATTCTCACGGGGGTGGTGTGGGAATCTTCCCATTGATGTCGACGATGTCGACGTGA
>JAPXFY010000029.1:28697480-28707480 GCA_030674185.1 Monoplex corrugatus
GTTTCTCTTTGTTTCTGCCACTTTCTTTTCTTTCCTCTTTTCCTTTATTTCTATTCTTTTTTTCCCATCTATTTGTTGGCTTTATTAATCCATTCATCTGTACATTTTTGCAGATATCTTTGCACATTTTCTTTATAGTTCTTCCTCACCTAAGTCGGAATATGCAGACTGCGTAGCAACATTTTTGTCTGCGGAGTGTGGGGACCAGAGCAATCTACATACAGGAACTAGAATAAGCTGTACATTTAATTTCATCATCATCATCATCATCAAGTGCCCTGCAGCATGGCGTTGGCGATCATGGCCCTCCATATATATATATATATATATATATATATATATATATATATATCCCTTGTTGCCGCAAGCACATCTTCCACCCTCTCTGTCCTCAGCCACTCTTCAAGTCCGTCCAGTGTTTTCTCCCTGGGTCTACCTGGTGTTCTCTTTCCCTTTAGCTTTCCTTTGTACATGTATGTTTTCAAAAAAATATCTGTGCACAGTTTGTTTCTCTCTGTCCTCCTTACTTAAGTCAGAAAACGCACCAGTAGCCGTGGTGTAGTGGTTAACGCAACAGACTACCGACTGGAAGGTTGTGAGTTCGAATACCCATCAGTTCCTTCAAAACTATATCATTGTGAGATTTTTCCGCTCTAACCGGTTCCTACTCAAGAGTTGGGCGTGCCATGGGCACATTGGGAAGACTGGGACCACACAGTCGAGTCTCATCCACTTCATTGTTCGACAATGACCGGCACCGCAGATGTCTGTATCTCTCGGGCCTTGTTGGCGCCAGGACATGTCATGATAGTAAGCGTAGAGTACAGTCCTGTCACGCAGTCTCAATCCCAGATGGAACTTCATAGCATCATGATTATCATCCTCATCGAATCATCATCATCGCATTGTAAAACAAAAACAAAACAAACAAAAATCCTGCAAGATTCTGTGGCCTTTAAAGATGGCGTAGAAACTGGGACGAAAAAAAAAAATAAGGTGAGCACGAAGGTAACTTGGTAACTTCCCTGAGTGCGATGATCGTAAAACAAATTCTAAAAAGTCAGAGTAATCAGACTGCGCCACTACAAGGTTCTGCCTTCAGAGTGCAGGCCAAATCTTGTGAATGTGATAGAAATAGAAAAAAGAAAAAAAGGGGCTAGAGCTAAATAGCAAGAAGACTGAAGTCATGATAATCAGTAAAAAAAAAATAAATAAAAAAAAAAATAAAAAATAGAAAGCAGAAAAAGGGCTAAAGCTAAATAGCAAGAAGACTGAAGTCATGATAATCAATAAAAAAAAAAAACGGAAAGAAAAAAAGGCTAAAGCTAAATAGCAAGAAGACTGAAGTCATGATAATCAATAAAAAAAATTTTAAAAAACAGAAAAAAACGGAAAGAAAAAAAGGGCTAAAGCTAAATAGCAAGAAGACTGAAATCATGATAATCAATAAATAAAAAAACCAGAAAAAAACGGAAAGAAAAAAGGCTAAAGCTAAATAGCAAGAAGACTGAAGTCATGATAATCAAAAAAAAAAATTTTAAAAAACAGAAAAAAACGGAAAGAAAAAAAGGGCTAAAGCTAAATAGCAAGAAGACTGAAGTCATGATAATCAATAAAAAAAAATTTTAAAAAACAGAAAAAAACGGAAAGAAAAAAAGGGCTAGAGCTAAATAGCAACAAGACTGAAATCATGATAATCAGTATATATAAAAAAGACCCAAATCAAACCGAACCAAAACAAACAAACATAAAAAAAATCCCCTCATGTAAAATAACAGCAAATGGCACAACACTGAGACAAGTTGATAAGTTTAAACATCTGGGAACAATCATCTCACCAGACGGCGGATGCACGTCAGAAATATCCAGCAGAATCGGCCAAGCTAAAACAGCAATCAAGGAAATGAAAAGTGTTCTCGTACCAACAAATGCCTATCAATTAACATCAGGAAAAGAGTTCTTCAGTTATATAGAGCTAGTACTGTTGTACGGTTGCCAAGCGTAGAGAATCAACACACAAAGTCAGACTAAGATTGACACAGCTAAAAATTGATTTCTAACTGCAAAAACTTAACCCTTTGACTCTCTCGCCTTATCCACCAGCTTCCTGCAAGAAGCTGGTGAATAGGATAAGGGAGTCAAAGGGTTAACTTTTTGGTCTGCTAGCATGGTTGGCAATGCACGATGCTGGTGGACAGGGTGCGGGAGTCAAAGGATACTTAATGTATACCAAAACGCACTTCCAAATAGAATGAAAACTACAGGCACTCGATAATAGGATACAAACAAACAAACAAACAAACAAACAAACAAACCAAACCAAGACAAATAAATAAAGATCCGCGTATACGTTTAATCGACAAAACTTTGTTTGTTTGTTTGTTTGTTTGTTTGTTTTTAATCTTGAGTTCCACTCACGTCTGCATGACTGACAGAATGAAGACTTTCATTTATTTAATTATTCATCGATAGGTTCTTAAAATCAATGCATAACTACAACTGGATTTGTTATTTGATTTCTCGTTTGTTTCTTTCCTTCCTTCCTTCATTAATTTTAGCTTTTTACAATTTCTTTTTCTCATTACCTCTCTCTCTCTCTCTCTCTCTCTCTCTCTCTCTCTCTCTCTCTCTCTCTCTCTCTCTCTCTCTCTCTCTCTCTTCTTTTTGGTAAATGAACAACTGACACAATTTGTACAAAGAAAAGAAGATTTAAACGAAATTTTCGATTTGAATATTTCCATATGAACTCTTACAATTAGAATTTTTTAAACTGAACTTTACTGACCTTGTTTTCGAATGAAATTCTGCAAATGAAAATTGTTTTCAAATAAACACTTACAAATGATTTTTAATTTCAAATCAAACTACACATTAACTTCAACTACAATGTTGCTGAAACAATTTTCTCCTAACGTTTCTTTTGAATAAACTGTTGTCGTTGTCGTTTTTTCCCCCCAAATGAAATTGAACTGAACTTTACCGAGTGAATATATCCGTGAGAACTTCTCCAAATGAACATCTCGAACAAAAACTGCACATTATTGACACATACATACAAGTTTGACAGTACAGTCTATTGTAAACTTCCTCACATACTGACTTCCTTTGTGCCTGACTTCGAAACCACTCACTCCAAGCAATGACTAGCATGAAAACTTGAAGGTTTTCTGAAACAATGGTTTAACAGCGAAACTGATAATCTTCCCAAACAGAAGCGCTATCTATGAAAATGAGCTCATTTCCGTTTGTCGTTTGTATGTAGAAGGAAAAGTACAGGCATTCGACAAGAGAATATGAAGACAGAAAGAAAGAAAGAAAGAAAGAAACAAACAAACAACAAAAACAAACAACACAAATAACACAAACAAACAACAAAAACAAAAACAAACAACACAAACAACAAAACAAACAACACAAACAACAAACAAACAAACACACAACAAACAACACAACAAACAAACAACACAAACAAACAACAAACAACACAAACAACAAACAAACAAACAAACACAAAACAACACAAACAACAACAACACAAACAACAACAAACCCACCAAACACAACAACAAAAAGAAACAAATAAACGAACAAACACTTTCACTATGTAGCGTCCTGTTGTATGACGGGGACTCTTTCAGTATAAATAGTATGATCCCCACCTTCTGGAAATTCTGTGCTAGAACTTTCGTCTTTTCTGTCACTCTCTTTGTTTCTGCCTTGTTCCTTCACTTTCTGTCTTTTCTTCCTATCATTTTCTGCCTTGCTGGTCCATTCCCCTGTGTGTGTTACGTACTTTCTCTTAGGATTGATAACTGGGTATATGTATTAGTGCATGTTTAGCTCTAGGGAAATGAGATATGCGTGTGCAAGTTTTGGTAATCTAGGCCCGTATTTAGTGGTGTCCTTAGTTATGTTTAAGTTTGTATTCAAGTATGTTTCTTTTTGATTCCCCTGTGTGATAAATTGCACGGAGTGGTCAACGCCAAGGACATCTCCTTAGATTATGTGCGCGAATGCATTGAAAGGCGAACAGGAACCAGAAGAACAAGAAAACCAACGCAAGCGCGTATTCAACAAGACAAGACAAGACAAGCGCAAATTTCCGGCCAACCGACCTTTGTCACGCGCGAATGCACGGTCACAAACAGACCACAAACACCAAACAACGGATAATAAAAAGAGGACTAAAAACTTCCCTGTTGCCTCGTCCAGTGGATAAAAAGGGACCAAATGGAACAATCACTTTACCGAAAAAAAATTAATAGAAACAGATATGCGAGTTTAATTTTCTTTTTTTTTTTTCTTTTTTTTTTTTTCTCATGTTGAAGTAATAATAATATTTAATAATATACAATATTTTATATAGCGCAAAATCTTGATAAAATCAAATCTAAGCGCTAAAACAGACACACACGCACGCACGCACACACACGCACGCACGCACGCACGCACGCACGCACGCACACACACACACAGACACGCACACGCACACGCACACGCACACGCACACGGCTATAAATGGGGAGAAAGAATAAAAGCAATGGAAAATTATAGAGAGCATATTATATACAATTATATATTACAATGTGATTCCCCTCCGAGTGGAGACAGGCTGCAGAGGGGATTGAGTGAGGTCAGGATTTTATGCAGAGGAGAAAAGGTGAGTTTTGAGAGCGGACTTGAAGGAGACAAAAGTAGGTTGCTGACGGACTGAGGGAGGAAGTTTGTTCCAGGAAAGTGGACCAGAAACAGAGAAGGCTCGTGGACCATAGGTATTGAGCTTAGTGCGTGGAAAGCGAAAAGTCAGAGGATCGGAGGCAGAGCGGAGGGTACGTGAGGGAACATAGATCTCAAGTAGGCTTGACAGGTAATCGGGGGCTGCGTTATTGAGGCTTTTGTAGCACATGGTGTCTAGTTTGTACTGTATGCGCTTTGATACAGGGAGCCAGTGAAGTTGTGCCAGGAGAGGAGATATGTGGTCAGCTTTTTTCTTTTTTAGTACAAGGCGTGCAGCATTGTTTTGAATGCGCTGCAGGATGTGAATGGTGGAGGCAGGAAGACCAGACAGGAGTGAATTGCAATAGTCAATGCGAGACATTATGAAGGAGAGAAACGAGTTTTGCAGTTGTTTCGACAGAGAGATACTTCCTGATCAGGCTTATACGATGGAGGTGATAGTAGCAAGATCTGGCAGTTTGAGAAACAAAGTTGTTCATGGAGAGGGTAGAGTCAATGCAGACACCAAGGTTTTTAGCTGAATCAGAAATTGGGACTGATGTATTACATAATGGGAGAGAAAGAGGAGGCAGCTGAGAAAGTTTCTGACGGGTGCCAATGAGGATAGTTTCTGTCTTGTCATCATTAAGCTGAAGTTTGTTGAACATCATCCAGTTCTTAACGTCCAAGTAACACTCAGTGGTGCGAGTCAACAGGCGCTGTATATTGTCTGGTGTGTCACTGTCTAGAAGTTGGGTGTCATCAGCATAGAAGTGGTGTTTTATAGAGTGGGAGTTGATGATGGTAGACAGGGGGGAGGTGTAAAGAGTGAAAAGAACAGGGCCAAGGACAGATCCTTGTGGAACACCACAGGTCAGGTATGCAGGTTGAGAGTAAGTGCCATTAATGAGAACAGTTTGTTTTCTGTTTGATAGATATGAAGTGAACCAGGAGAGAGAGCAATGTCAGAGATGCCAAAAGTATGATGAAGTCTAGAAAGGAGAATACCATGGTCACTGGTATCGAAGGCTGCAGACAGATCAAGGAGTGTGAGGAGAGAGACTTTGGTAGTATGTTTTGAAACGATTATAGCCCTGATATGGCTCAATGCAGTCGGCTGGGCTTTAAACAAAAGTAACATAACAAAAACAATGACAATAACAATGACAATAACAATGACAATAACAATGCAGAATATTTCCATTGTTTAACGTCCGTATCGCTTGGAGTCATGTAGCCAGTTGTAACGTTCATGCTGAATCTTCCAATCATTTAACCCTTTGGCTCCCGCACCCTGTCCACCAGCTTCCTGTATTATCAACCATGCTAGCAAAGCAAAAACTTAACTCTTTGACTTCGTACCCTGTCCACAGCTTCCTGTACTGTCAACCACGCTAGCAAAGCAAAATCTTAACCCTTTGACTCCCGCACCCTGTCCACCAGCTTCCTGTATTGTCAACCACGCTAGCAAAGCAAAATCTTAACCCTTTGACTCCCGCACCCTGTCCACCAGCTTCCTGTATTGTCAACCACGCTAGCAAAGCAAAAACTTAACCCTTTGGCTCCAGCACCCTGTCCACCAGCATCCTGTACTGTCAACCATGTGACAATATCCTCCAGTCCACTGATGTCATTCAAACTCTCCCTTCTGACCACTACTGCATCCTGAGCCAACTTCAACTATCAAAACCTCCTCCACGTCAAATCTACGTCATGGCCAGAAACCTGTCAACCATCGACTTTCCATCGTTCAACAGCAACCTCCATTCCCAACTCCTCAATTCTCAGCCAACTTCTGCCGACGATCTTGACGCTGTCCTCCGCAATTGCCTCGATCAGCATGCTCCAACCACCCAAAGGAAGGTCTCTCATCGTCCCCCTTCACCCTGGTATGCTGCCGCTGGACCTCAGCTCCAGGCTGCCAAGCGTGAGAGAAGACGTGCTGAGAGACGGATGATCAAACACAAATCAACTGTGCATAAACAATCCTTCCAGTCTGCAAAGAAAGCATTTGATAAACTTGTCCATAGTGCAAAGGTTTCATTCTATAATGCTAAAATTACGTCTGCCACAACTTTTAAACAGCTCTTCAACATTACTAACACTCTTCTCTGTAAAACTAAAAACAGCCCTATACCTTCTCATGTTCCACCTGCTGACCTTCCTCTAGCATTCTCTAACTTCTTTAATGGGAAACTTTTTGACATTCGTGATAGTCTCGAGTCGCAAAATACCCCTCCTCTTTCAATGCCTGAACCAACCTTCTCTGGCTGTCCACTGACATCCTTTCAGCCTGTCTCTGAGTCTTTTGTGAAGAAAACTATCAAGGACTCTGCTATCAAAACCAGTGAATTAGACCCCTCCCGGCTTCTGTTTTGACACAATGTTTGGATACTCTACTCCCATTCTTTACATCTGTCATCAATCATTCACTGGTGTCAGGCATCTTCCCAAGCTCATTCAAATCAGCTATTGTCAAACCTCTCCTAAAGAAACCTTCTCTTGATCCAGATATTCTCAAAAACTACCGGCCTGTCTCCAATCTCCCCTTTCTTTCCAAGGTAACTGAAAAAATTATTTTACACCAACTTCTAGAACATCTTGAATCAAACCATTTATTATATCCCAATCAGTCAGCATATAGATCAGGACATAGCACTGAAACTGCTTTATTGAAAATTGTGAACGATCTTCTGACATCCCTTAATGATGGTGACATTTCTCTTCTCTCTCTCTTAGATTTGTCTGCTGCCTTCGACACTATAGACCATGAGATACTGCTTTGGCGCCTCCACAACTGCTACGGAATTTCTGGCTCCGCTCTCTCCTGGTTTCAGTCATATCTCTCTGACCGCACACAGACTGTATCTGTAAATGGCTTGCCCTCACCTCCCTCAGCCCTCAGATATGGCGTTCCTCAAGGATCCGTCCTGGGTCCAGTTCTCTTTGTTTTGTACACGCAGCCTCTCGCAAATATTATTCTCCGCCATTCTGTATCACATCATAGCTTCTCAGATGACAATCAAATTTACAATTCTGGTCCCATCTCTAATGTAAACAACATCGTACAAACCACTAAAGCCTGCATTTCCGACGTGAAAGACTGGATGACTTGCAACAAATTACAACTAAACCAAGACAAAACTGAAATGATTTTCATTACTCCTAAAAAACTTCTCAACTGTGACTTAATTCCATCTTCCATATCACTGAATGGGACAGACATCACCCTCTCCCAAAAAGTTAAGAATCTAGGTGTCACCATCGACAACACTCTTAACTTTCAGCAGCATGTCTCAAACATCTGTCGTGTCTGTTACCTTGAACTTCGTAGAATAGGTTCCATCCGTCATCTCCTTACTCTCGAAGCTACTAAAATATTAGTTTGTGCTTTCGTTCTTTCTCGTCTTGACTATTGTAATTCCCTTCTGTCTGGTTCCCCAAAACAGCTCCTTGACAAACTTCAGAAAGTACAGAACCATGCCGCTCGGCTAGTATTTCGGTCTTCCAAATTTCAGCATGTCTCTCCTCTTCTCCAAGACTTGCATTGGTTACCTGTGTTGAAAAGGATCCAACATAAAATTGCTGTTCAGTGCTTCAGATACTTCGACAATTCTATTCCCTCTTACCTGTCTGAATATCTTCAACTATACGTTCCATCTCGTCATCTTCGTACCTCAGCCGATACCCGCTTATTTCGAATCCCAACTTTTCGAACAAAATCATATGGTGAGCGATCCTTTTCTTTTCAAGCCCCTTCCTCATGGAATTCACTTCCCTACCCGCTGAGGCACAAAACAAGTCTTCAGTCATTTAAATCTGGCTTGAAAACGCATCTCTTTCCTCTCTGAAATTTATTAACCTAAAAGAGCTATGCTGTCTGCGCGCTAGCGTGCTTCTGTGTATGTTATTGCTGTGCGCCTATAGATATGTCTCGGGGTGGGAGGAGGATATGTGTGTGTGTGCCAGAGAGTAGGTACTAATATTTGATATTATTAACGGTGTGTATGTGCTTGTGGGATGGAGTGACAGAGGTCCGCCATGTATGATGAAAATTATATTAGGCCTATGTTTCTATGTTCGATGTAATGTGTATTGTACAGTTTGTAAGCGCTTAGGGCTTTCCAGAAAGATTAGGCGCTCTAAATGCCCTTAATAATAATA
Organism: Monoplex corrugatus; assembly: GCA_030674185.1. Lineage (NCBI taxonomy): Eukaryota > Metazoa > Mollusca > Gastropoda > Littorinimorpha > Ranellidae > Monoplex > Monoplex corrugatus. Next base: position 28,706,361 of record JAPXFY010000029.1, read on the forward strand.
ATAAACCATGTTAGCAAAGCAAAAACTTAACCCTTTGACTGCCGCACCCTGTCCACAAGCATCCTGTATTGTCAACCATGCTAGCAAAGCAAAAACTTAACCCTTTGACTCCCGCACCCTGTCCACCAGCATCCTGTATTGTCAACCATGCTAGCAAAGCAAAAACTTAACCCTTTGACTCCCTCACCCTGTTCACCAGCATCCTGCATTGGTAACCATATTAGCAAAAGCAGAAACTTAACCTTTTGACTCCCTCAACCTATCCTCTAGCTTCCTGCAGGAAGCTGGTGGATAAGGCGAGAGAGTCAAAGGGTTACGTTTTCTTTTTGTTTTGTTTTGCAGTGGGTGGATTGGGTGAGGGAATCAAAAAGTTAAGTTTTTGCAGTGGGTAGATAGGGTGCAGGAGTCAAAGGGTTAATTTTTTTGCAGTGGGTGGATAGGGTGCAGGAGTCAAAGGGTTAAGTTTTTGCAGTTGGTGGATAAGGTGAGGGAGTCAAAGGGTCAAGTTTTTGCTGTTGGTGGATAGCGTGCGGGAGTCAAAGGGTTAACGTTTTGTTAATTATTGAGTCACGCACGTTTGAGGGCGTGGTTTTTCACGTACATATGGCAGGGTAGAGGAAATTGGATAAGCGCTCCGTCGGTAGATACCAGCAGAGCGGTTTACAAGGTAATACAGTATGGTTTTCTTTCTTTGGCTGACCATGCTAATTGCAGAAAATTAAAGGCGCCTACAAAACCTTGTGAATATAATAGAAATAGAAAGCATTAATAAAGGGTTGGAGGTAATAGCAAGAAGACTGAAGTCTTGGTAATCAGTTAAAAACTATGAAATTCCCTCATACAAAATACAAGCAAATGGCACTACTTTGAGACAGGTTGATAAGTTTTAACTATCTGGGAACGATCATCTCACCAGACGGCAAATGCACATCAGAAATAGTCAGCAGAATCGGACAAGCTAAAACAGCATTGAAGTAAATGAAAAGCGTTCTTACCAACGAATGCCTATCAATCAACATCAGGAAGAGAGTTCTTCAGTGTTATGTAGAACCGATAATATTGTACGGATGTGAAGCGTGGACAGTCAACACGCACTGTCCCAGATAGGACCCTGGTACTG
>JAPXFY010000029.1:28712480-28727480 GCA_030674185.1 Monoplex corrugatus
TTTGCGCCTGTCATTGTCTAGTTTGTATTAAATACGCGTTCTTATTCTTTTTTGTGTGTGTATTTTTTTTCTTTTTCTGGTTCTTAGTTGTCTTTGTGTTTGAGAAAGGTCATTGGTGTGGTCTGTTAAAATCAATCTCTGCTTATCTCTGTGCTCTGTTAAAATCAACTCTTATCCGTGTCTTAAAATCAATCTCTGCTTATCTCTGTGCTCTGTTAAAATCAATCTCTCTGTCTTATCTCTGTGCTCTGTTAAAATCAATTCTTCTTATCTCTGTGCTCTTTAAATCAATCTCGCTTATCTCTGTGTCTGTTAAATCAATCTCCGCTTATCTCTGTGCTCTGTTAAAATCAATCTACTGCTTATCTCTGTGCTCTGTTTAAATCAATCCTCTGCTATCTCTGTGCTCTGTTAAAATCAACCTCTTTCTCAGTGGTCTGTTAAATCAATCTCTGCTTCTGCTGTCTGTTAAATCAATCTCTGCCTTTTATCAGTGTCTTGTTTAATTCTTAAATCATCTCTCTATCTCTGTCTCGTGTCTGTTAAATCAATTCAATCTCTGTCTATCTCTGTCTCTGTTCAATCTTTATTAAATCACTCTTCTCTGTGTCTGTTAAAATCAATCTCTGTCTATTCCTCTGTGCTCTGTTAAAATCAATCTCTCTGTCTATCTCTCTGTGGTCTGTTAAAACAATCTCTCTCTGTCTTGTAACTCCTGCTGGTCTGTTAATCAATCTCTAATCTCTGTGCTCTGTTAAATCAATCTCTCTCTCTGTGCTCTGTTAAAATCAATCTCTCTCTTCTCGTGGTCCGTTAAAATCAATCTCTGTCTGTTCTGTGGTCGTTAAATCAATCTCTGTTCTGTTAGGTCTGTTCAAATCAATCTGCTATCTCTGTGGTCGTTAATAAATCTCTCTCTTCTCAGTGGTCGTTAAAATCAATCTCTTCTCTGTTCAGTGGTCTGTTAAAATCAATCTTCTGTCTCTGTGGTCTGTTAAATCATCTCTGTCTCTCGTGTCTTAAAATCAACTCTCTCTGTCTCACTGTGTGGTCTGTTAAAATCAATCTCTCTTGTCTCGTGTTGTTAACAGGTCTGTTAAAATCAATCTCTCTCTGTCTCTGTGGTCTGTTAAAATCAACTCTCTGTCTCAGTGGTCTGTTAAAATCAACTCTCTCTGTCTCAGTGGTCTGTTAAAATCAATCTCTCTCTGTCTCAGTGGTCTGTTAAAATCAATCTCTCTCTGTCTCAGTGGTCTGTTAAAATCAATCTCTCTCTGTCTCGTGGTCTGTTAAAATCAATCTCTCTCTGTCTCAGTGGTCTGTTAAAATCAATCTCTCTCTGTCTCAGTGGTCTGTTAAAATCAATCTCTCTCTGTCTCAGTGGTCTGTTAAAATCAATCTCTCTCTGTCCTGTGGTCTGTTAAAATCAATCTCTCTCTGTCTCTGTGGTCTGTTAAAAATCAATCTCTCTCTGTGCAAGTGGTCTTTTACTCATCTCTTAATCAGTTCTGTTAAAATCAATCTCTCTCGTCTCTGTCTGTTAATTAATCTCATCTGTCTCTGTCTGTTTAAAATCAATCTCTCCTGTCTCGTTCTGTTAAAATCAATCTCTCTCTGTCTCTGTGGTCTGTTAAAATCAATCTCTCTCTGTCTCTGTGGTCTGTTAAAATCAATCTCTCTCTGTCTCTGTGGTCTGTTAAAATCAATCTCTCTTCTGTCTCAGTGGTCTGTTAAAATCAATCTCTTCTGTCTCAGTGGTCTGTTAAAATCAATCTCTCTCTGTCTCGTGGTCTGTTAAAATCAATCTCTCTCTGTCTCTGTGGTCTGTTAAAATCAATCTCTCTCTGTCTCTGTGGTCTGTTAAAATCAATCTCTCTCTGTCTCGAGTGGTCTGTTAAAATCAATCTCTCTGTCTCAGTGGTCTGTTAAAATCAATCTCTCTCTGTCTCAGTGGTCTGTTAAAATCAATCTCTCTCTGTCTCAGTGGTCTGTTAAAATCAATTCTCTGTCTCAGTGGTCTGTTAAAATCAATCTCTCTCTGTCTCAGTGGTCTGTTAAAATCAATCTCTCTCTGTCTCAGTGGTCTGTTAAAATCAATCTCTCTCTGTCTCAGTGGTCTGTTAAAATCAATCTCTCTCTGTCTCAGTGGTCTGTTAAAATCAATCTCTCTGTCTCAGTGGTCTGTTAAAATCAATCTCTCTCTGTCTCGTGGTCTGTTAAAATCAATCTCTCTCTGTCTCAGTGGTCTGTTAAAATCAATCTCTCTCTGTCTCAGTGGTCTGTTAAAATCAATCTCTCTCTGTCTCTAGTGGTCTGTTAAAATCAATCTCTCTCTGTCTCAGTGGTCTGTTAAAATCAATCTCTCTCTGTCTCTGTGGTCTGTTAAAATCAATCTCTCTCTGTCTCAGTGGTCTGTTAAAATCAATCTCTCTCTGTCTCTGTGGTCTGTTAAAATCAATCTCTCTCTGTCTCAGTGGTCTGTTAAAATCAATCTCTCTCTGTCTCAGTGGTCTGTTAAAATCAATCTCTCTCTGTCTCAGTGGTCTGTTAAAATCAATCTCTCTCTGTCTCAGTGGTCTGTTAAAATCAATCTCTCTCTGTCTCAGTGGTCTGTTAAAATCAATCTCTCTCTGTCTCTGTGGTCTGTTAAAATCAATCTCTCTCTGTCTCTGTGGTCTGTTAAAATCAATCTCTCTCTGTCTCTGTGGTCTGTTAAAATCAATCTCTCTCTGTCTCACTGGAATGTGGTCTGTTAAAATCAATCTCTCTCTGTCTCAGTGGTCTGTTAAAATCAATCTCTCTCTGTCTCAGTGGTCTGTTAAAATCAATCTCTCTCTGTCTCAGTGGTCTGTTAAAATCAATCTCTCTCTGTCTCACTGGAATGTGGTCTGTTAAAATCAATCTCTCTCTGTCTCACTGGAATGTGGTCTGTTAAAATCAATCTCTCTGTGTCTCAGTGGTCTGTTAAAATCAATCTCTCTCTGTCTCACTGGATGTGGTCTGTTAAAATCAATCTCTCTCTGTCTCACTGGAATGTGGTCTGTTAAAATCAATCTCTCTCTGTCTCAGTGGTCTGTTAAAATCAATCTCTCTCTGTCTCACTGGAATGTGGTCTGTTAAAATCAATCTCTCTCTGTCTCAGTGGTCTGTTAAAATCAATCTCTCTCTGTCTCACTGGAATGTGGTCTGTTAAAATCAATCTCTCTCTGTCTCAGTGGTCTGTTAAAATCAATCTCTCTCTGTCTCACTGGAATGTGGTCTGTTAAAATCAATCTCTCTCTGTCTCAGTGGTCTGTTAAAATCAATCTCTCTCTGTCTCACCGAATGTGGTCTGTTAAAATCAATCTCTCTCTGTCTCAGTGGTCTGTTAAAATCAATCTCTCTCTGTCTCAGTGGTCTGTTAAAATCAATCTCTCTCTGTCTCAGTGGTCTGTTAAAATCAATCTCTCTCTGTCTCTGTGGTCTGTTAAAATCAATCTCTCTCTGTCTCAGTGGTCTGTTAAAATCAATCTCTCTCTGTCTCACTGGAATGTGGTCTGTTAAAATCAATCTCTCTCTGTCTCACTGGAATGTGGTCTGTTAAAATCAATCTCTCTCTGTCTCAGTGGTCTGTTAAAATCAATCTCTCTCTGTCTCACTGGAATGTGGTCTGTTAAAATCAATCTCTCTCTGTCTCAGTGGTCTGTTAAAATCAATCTCTCTCTGTCTCACTGGAGTGTGGTCTGTTAAAATCAATCTCTCTCTGTCTCACTGGAGTGTGGTCTGTTAAAATCAATCTTCTGCCCGTTTCACACACGCACACTCACATAGGTGCAGGCACAGCACACAGACATCTACACACATAAACATACACACACTCTGACATATACAACCTCTGTAATGACATATTTTAAAGTTTATTTACCATCAAGCACAAAAGGCACATACACGACAACTGACACTCCTGTCATACTTGGCAAACCTCATCTTGGTAATGCCATTTCTTCTCACGCAGCTTGATTTACCATCACACACACTCTCATCTTCTTAAGTTATTACAAATGACAAATTTTCACATAAAACTTATGAAAAGTTGCATGATTTAAATGCAAAAAGACGATTTAACTACATGTCAAATATCATTAACATCATCATCATGTGCCCTGCCGCACGGCATTGGCGATCATGGCCCTCCATATGAATCGATCCCCTGTCACTGCAAGTACATCTCCCACCTTCTCTGTCGTCAGCCACCCTACAAGTCTGTCCAATATTTTCTCCCTGGGTCTACCTGGTGTTCTCTTTCCCTCCAGCTTTCCTGTTGTGAACATGTGCTCTAATTCCCTTTTTATTCATAAAACGTCCTATGTTGCTTGTCTTTTCCTAATCTTCTTTGTCAACTTGGGTTCTGATATGCCTGGTTACTTCAAGGAGTGGGCGATAGAGAAGAGTGACAAAATAGTGCGCACATTTGCCTGCCAATAACTAAACTCAAGGTTCCAAGGATCGTTTCTAGAAGAGGCCTCAACTTTTCTCCTCAGTTTGATTTTTCGTGAAGAGCAGGGCATTCATCTAGCTGCCTTGGTATAAAAACATTGGTAAGTGCATTTCCCAGGTCCCTCCCCTTGAAGGTCAGTTAGCCTTCTTGCCTTCCTGAAATCTTGGTCACAAAAGAAAAAAAGGTGGTGCTGCTGCACTGCGGCGATGTGCTCTGAATGGGGAGAGCAGCCTAAGTTTTACGTGTAAAATTTATGTTTCATAAGCCCGCCACTGACATGACTCACAGGATCTTTAACATGCATATTTGATATTCTGCATGTGTATAGCATACATTCTGGGTGTTTTCATGTTCCAATAACCCAGCCACTGACATGATTTACATGATCTTTAACATGCGTAATTGATATTCTGCATGCATACAGCGTAAATTCTGGGTGTTTTCATATTTTCATAAGCCAGCCACTGTGATGTGATGTGTATATTTGATATTCTGCATGTGTATAGCATATATGCAAAAGGGGTTTTACACACTGTAATGCCTGCACACATACCAACTTCAGAGATCGGAAAAATCTTCTCCCTTTACCCACCACGCATACGTGTTGAGGTGAACTGAATTCAAGATCTTTCAAATGGATTCCAACGTTAACACAATTGACTACCTTGCCCATCTTGTGGCATTAGAGTAAATGGATTTTTTTCCCCCTGATTTTTCGTGTGGACATAAAGTCTTGAGAAAACTAACAGCCACAAGGATGCTCATTTTCATCCCTCCCACACACACCCAGACCCAAGTCCACTAAATTGACAAAATATCCATCAACTGTAGCTTCTCCCCTCTCAAAGTGGTCACACTCATTTCGCATCTGATGATATACAGTCTCACTCTTTGACTCCCTCACCCCGTCCACCAGCTTTCGTACAAACATGTTAAGCTGAATGGTTTATCCATGATTTCTACGTAGTTGGGTTTTTTTTTTTTATTGCTTTCCAAGTACTATGATATACCAACAAAAACACTAAGTGAAATCAGAAAACTGTGTCAAAAACATGTTTACAATGTTACCGCACAGCAGGAGAAAGCTCATCCTGTGAATTCACAGATGGTAGATCATTCGAATATTGTTCGATTTTCATTCTGATCAAGAAAAGGAGAGCTTTTTTAATAATTAACCCTTTAACTCCCACACCCTATTCATCAACTACAAAAACTTAACCCCTTGACTCCCTTATCCTATCCACCAGCTTCCTGCAGGAAGCTGGTGGATGGGGTGAGGGAATCAAAGGGTTACATTTTTGCTTTGGTAGCATGGTTGACAATGCAGGATGCTGGTGGACTGTTGGAGCCAAATGGTTGATGGATATAATTATAAAGAATTAAAAAAAAAATACTGTGCTTTTATTTCAATAATGAGAACAATGACAAAAAGCTGCATTTTTTTCTGTACTACAGTTTTTGGTCTGATACAACAATACGAAAGGAACTTTACAACGGTGCGACTCAAACAGTGGTTGACATGTACATCCATAGTGTGTGGGGGTGAAAGGATTAATTCTCTGCTCCACTGTCATGACTGATAATGCGTGAAGCTGATGGAAATGGTGAAGGAGTCAAAAGATCAAACATTCTCTCTCTCTCATGCACTCACACAGACATTCTGTACGTCTCACAAGATCCACTCAAACACTGGTGCCAATCTCTGGTGTTCCGTTCAAGTAAAAAGCCAGCAGCTTGTTAAACACAAAGGGGTCCAGATCTTCCAGGCGCTCATAGCGAATGGCCTTGGGCATCCAGGGCTGGCCCAGAATTTTCTGGAAAAGATGGTTCCCCCCATCCACCCACACCTGGTTTTTGATGCCGTTGTCCGAGTCAAAGGCTAGCGTGTTGAGTTGGAAGCAGACGAAGTTGAGCGTCTGGTGGTCCAAGGACACGCTCTGCACGCAGATGGGTTCTGGGAGATGTGTCACGTCCTGTAACACAAGCAAGCTTATTGTCATTTTTGTTTAAAACCCATCTGACTGCGTAGAGCCGTATCAGGGCTATAACCATTTCAAAACATACACAATGCTTCAACAGGTCAAAAAGAAAAAAGGAAAACAAAATTAAGTACACATATCAATGCATTCACACACATAATCTAACAAGATACCCCTGGCACTGACCATTCCGTCCAAATTATCACATGGGAGATTTAAAAAACACACTTGACTATTCATAACTAAGGACACTAAAACATACAAAAACTGGCCTAAATTACCTAAAATTGCTTCTGCATATCTCACTTCCCTAGAGCCCAATATGCACTTAATACATGAACCCAATTATCAACCCTACAAGAAAATACGTAAGACTTTACCAAAAACATACAGGTGAATGGACCAGCAAGGCAAGATATGAATGGACCAGCAAGGAAAGAAATGAATGGACCAGCAAGGCAAGAAATGAATGGACCAGCAGGGCAAGAAATGAATGGACCAGCAAGGCAAGAAATGATGGGAAGAAATGACAGAAAGCAAAGGAGAAAGAAAGAAACAAAGTAAGTGACAGAAAAGAGGAAATATCTCACACAGAATTTCCAAAAGGTGGGGACATTATTCATATCAAAAGATCCCTAGGTATCCACACAGGTATATGTCAACTAAATAAATTTTCAAGAAAAACAAAACAACTCACATCCAAAAAACCCTGAAAGATTTAAATGTGACTCACCCCATACTGTTGTCGTGCCTGAGCAGCGGTGTATCCCAGGCAGAAGAGGATGTCGCGGGCCAGACGGTGGTCCTGGCGGTAGTGGTTGTTGTCCGTGATGACTATCGTGTGCAGATGGCTCTGTTTCCACTCCGGGTTCAAACCTGTTGTTGTTGTCACATTTATCATTATCATAATTATTAGTGTTTCAAACCCAGCTGACTGTGCAGATACATATCAGGGCTATAACAACATTAACATATCTTTGAAATTTGAAAAAAAAGAGAAAAACTAAAATACACTGGCCAAGTGTCACGTTGCAAGAATACTGACCTCATGGCAACCATCTTTCAAGGAAAAACAGTGGCAAAAAGGAAGAAAGGCAGGCCTCCAATCTCACACATCGAGAACATAACCAACATCAGTGGCCTAAATATTCAAGAAATTGTCCATAAAAGTCAAGACAGAGCGGCCTGGAGGGAGGTGGTGGTGACAAAATGTGCAGTGGCCAACACCAAACCCGGTGACACTGACAGGTGAGACAGGTAAGGTAGAAAAGAAAATCAGGTACGTGAACTTATGTATTTGCGCGCACACTCTAAGGATATGCACCCAGTGTGGACAACTCCATCCAATTTATCACCAAGGAATCTGAAAGAACAAACCTGAATAAAAATATATAAACACATCACATTTCCTTAGAGCCAAAATTGCGGTGAATACAGGTGCCCAATGATCAATCCTAAGAGAAAACATGGATGGCATTATGGAAAAAATACCGTTGAAAGAGCCAGCAAGGCAGAAAATGACGGAAAGAGATGACAGAAACCAAAGAAGCAAGGAAGAGAGTGACATAAACATCTGTTTTTTTCACCAATATACAGAGTTTTGGCTATATATACATTATACTTACCACATCTGACTGTTTGCATTTTTTTTTAGCCAAACAGAAAATTTCTAACACAGAATTTCCAGGACATGGTCAACAAGGAACACCCAAGGGTGCTGGATGGTTCCCACAGCACCAATAACACATGAGGGTAGCTCATCTACTTTTGTTTATGTGAGTATTTTTTATTCATTTATTTGTTTATTTGCTTAGATGTGTGTTTACTGATGTACATTATGGTGTATTGATTTCTTTGTTCATTTTATTTGTTTGATTAATTTTGTTACAACAGTATTTATTTTATGTATGTGGATTAGTTTACTCTGTATGGATGTTTATTTATTTGTTTGTTAATTAGATGTTATTTAATGATTGATTTGTTTATCGTAGGGATTGTGATTTCTATTTAAGTATGAAAAAGGTTGTGCAGGCAAATAAAAACTATGATCTTGGACAAAACACACACTGCATGAATACTGTTTGCCAACTTTGCCATTAACCATTTTCACTCCATCAGCCAGTCCACCAACTTTCTGCATGAAACTGGTAGATAGGTGAGGGAGTGAAAGGGTTAAAGATTATTAAGGAAAAAATTCCCTTGTGGGGATGCTGGAGTTCCTTTCTGTCTGTATAGTATTCCCACCTGCTGGAAATTCTGTGCCAAAAATTTCAGAACAAACTGAAAAAAAATCTAGCACAGAAATTCCAGGAGGTGGGAATAGTTAACAAGAAACACTTGAAGATGCTAGAGTGGTGAGGTATCAATATATATCAATAAACAAACACACAAGGAAATACATAAACAAAAAATATGTTCAAGTACAAAAAAGTAGATGAGCCAGCCATCTATGTTACTTTCTAAAGACTAAATACATTGTTATTGTTGTTTTTGTTAAAAATAAAAGCCCAGCCACTTGAGTATCAAGGCTATAAACATTTCAAAACATGCACAATACTTCAACTGGAAGAAAAACAAGGAAAAGAAAATTAAGTACACATGTCAATTCATCCACGCACATAATCTAAGGAGATGCCCCTGGCGTTGACCATTCCATAAAATTTATCAAACAGGGGATTTAAAAACAGAACCTGAATACAAATTTAAACATATTAAGGGCACTAAAATACATTAAAAACAAGCCTAAATTACCTAAAATTGCTTCCGCATATGTCAGTCCCCTAGAGCCAAAAACGCACCTAATACATGTACCCAATTATCAATCCTAAGAGAAAGGACTAAGACTTCATTGAACACATACAAGTGAATGGACCAGCAAGGCAAAAAATGATTGGTAGAAATGACAGAAAGCAGATGAACAAGGCAGAAACAAAGAGTGACAGAAAAGATGAAATTTCTAGCACAGAATTCCCAGAAGGTGGGGGATACTATTTACATTGAAAGAGCCCCTGGCATCACCACAGGGGCAAAAATGCATTCAACACATGTACCCAATTATCTATCCTAAGAAAAAGTATGTAAGACTTTATTGCACACATACAAATGAATAGACCAGCACGGCAGAAAATGATGGGAAAAAATGATCGAAAGCAAAGGAACAAGGCAGAAACAGAGTGACAGAAAAGATGAAATTTCCAGCACAGGATTTCCAGAAGGTGGGGATACTGTTTATATTGAAAGAGCCCCCGGCATCCCTACAGGCAGGGGAGGGAATAAATGCACAAATAAAATGTAATACATATCAATACACAAACAAGGAAGCTAATTATGAATCTTGAAGACAAAAAACGTAAAGTTAAAAAAAAAATACATACAAGTAGAAAAGCAGACAAGACATCTACCTGTGTTGTGTTCCAGCGTGTAGTTATTTTCCTGAATCAAGTCGATGGTGGGAAGCAAGGGGAATAAATCCGGTAGACCGTGGTTCACGCTGGCGTCTACACTCTCTTCATCAGCAAACCGTGGCAACGGTCTATCGGCTGTGACCAGACATTCTGTCAACCCTCGTATGAGTATTGGTTGTCCTGCGCACGAGTCACCATTATCATGGTAAATATCGTTCAGTTGTCTAGAACCTTTGATGATGATAATGATAATAATAATAATAATGATGATGATGATGATACTAATATAACTACTACTACTAAAATAATAATAATAATGATAGTAGTAATAATAATAATAATAATAATAATAATAATAATAACAATAATAATAACAATAATAATAATAATAATAATAATAATAATAATAATAATGACGATGATGATGATGATAGTGATGATGATGGTGATGGTGATGGTGATATTACTGCTACTGTTACTACCGTTATTACTATTACCACTACTACAATTTCTACTCATAAAAATAATGATGAAAATCATCATCACCATCATCGATAATGATAAAAATCATCATCACCATCATCGTCATACTCATCACCATCGTCGTGGTCATCGTGGCTATCATTATCATCATCATCATCATCATCATCAAAATCATAACTATCCTAATAATATTCATAAAGCATTAAATCTTAATGAATAAATCAAATCAAAGCACATACCCTCATCAGTCACTGAAATATTCACTTAAGGAAACAACGGACAAATCACAAACATACTTTGAGGGGAGCAGGGAGGGGGGGAGGGAGTGGGATGACGGGGTGGCTGCATAAAGGGGGAAATCACTGCTGGACAAAAAAGGTATGTTTTCAGGTTAGACTCAATCTCACTCTTATCCTTACTCTTATTCTTTTCATAGCCCAGTCAGTTACACAGAGCCATATCAGGGCTATAACCATTTCAAAACATACACAACACCTGGTTGGAAAAAAAAAAACTGGAAAAGAAAATTTAGTACACATACCAATGCTTGCATGCACATAATCTAAGGATGTACCCCTAGTGCTGACCATTCTGACTACTTTACCACCACAAGATTTCAAAAAACCAAAACCTGAATACAAATGTGAATATAACTAAGGACACTTTAGCATACATAAAAAATGGACTCATCATCATCATCAGGTGCCCTGCCGCATGGTGTTGGCAACCATGGACTTCCAACCATCTCTATCTCTCGTTGCCCCCAGCATCTCCCCCACCCTCCTCATCCCCAGCCACTCTGCAAGTCCATCCAGCATTCTCTCCCTGGGTCTACCTGGTGCTCTCTTTCCTTCCAGCTTCCCCGTTGTGACCAGGTGCTCCAAAACCCCCTTCCTCATAAAATGGCCTATAAATGTTGCTTGTCTTTTCCTAATCTTCCTTATGAGTGATCTACTTGTGTCTGCCTCCATCAAGACTGTCTCGTTTGTTTTCTTTGCTGTCCATGGAACTCTCAACATTCTTCTGAGAAACCACATCTCGGCTGCCTCGATCCTGCTCTGGCTTCGCTTGCTGACTGTCCACGCCTCACATCCATACAACAGTATTGGTTCTATATAACTTTCAAGGACTCTCTTTCTGATGTTAATTGATAGGCATTTGTTGGTAAGAATGCTTGTCATCTTCTTGAATGCTGTTTTGGCTTGGCCGATTCTGCCAGCTATTTCCAATGTGCATCTGCCGTCTGATGAAATGACCGTTCCCAGGTATATGAACTTATTAACCTGTGTCAATGTTGTGCCATTTGCTGTTATTTTGCATGGACTAATGAAAAATGGACTAATTATCTAAAATTGCTCCTGCACAGTACATTTCCATAGAGTCAAACATGCAGTCAATACATGGACTCAAATTATCAATCCAAACAGAAAGTACGTAAGGTTTTATCGAACACATACAGGTGAATGGACCATTAAGGCAGAAAATGATAGGAAGAAATGAGAGAAAGCACAGGAACAAGGTAGAAACAAAGAGAGAGACAGAAAAGATGAAATTTCTAGCACAGAATTTCCAAAATGTGGGGATACTATTTATACTGAAAAAATCCTGGGCATCCTCACAGAGGAAAACACTACTACTACTACTACTACTATACTACTACTACTACTACTACATACTACTACTACTACTACTACTACTACTACTACTACTACACTACTACTACTACTACTACTACATACTACTACTACTACTACTACTACTACTACTACTACTACTACTAACTACTACTACTACTACTACTACTACTACTACTACTACTACTACTACTACTACTACTACTACTACTACTACTACTACTACTACTACTACTACTACTACTACTAACTACTACTACTACTACTACTACTACTACTACTACTACTACTACTACTACTACTACTACTACTACTACTAACTACTACTACTACTACTACTACTACTACTATACTTACTACATACTACTACTTACTACTACTACTACTACTACTACTACTACTACTAACTACTACTACTACTATGATGATACCGATAATAAAAATAATAATAATAACAATAATAACAACAACAACAGTAGTAGTAGTAGTAGTAATAATAATAATAATAATAATAATAAACAGAAAGTCAACATCTACTCACCCCGGTAAAAATAATGGGAGTTGATGTAAGGGGAATAAATCTGACGTCGGTCTATCAGGCTTGGGAATTTCGTCACCTGTGACTGACACAGTCTCAGCATGTTGCGTACCAAGATCTGCCTGCAATACAGCCATCGTATAAATATGACTTCTTCTTTTACTTCTTCATCTTCTTGTTCTTGTTATTGCTGTTGTTATTCTTCTCTTCTTCTTCTTCTTCTCCTTTTCCATCTTCTTCTCCGTCGTCTTCATCTCCGTCGTCTTCTAATCATTATTCTTTCTTCTTTCTTCTTCTATACTACTTCTTCATCTTCATCTTTTGTTGTTGTTGTTATTGTTGTTGTTGTTGCTGTTGCTGTTGCTGTTGCTGCTGCTGCTGTTGCTGCTGCTGCTGCTGCTCTTCTTCTTTTTCTTCTTCTTTTTGTTTTCTTCTTCTTTTTTCTACTTTCCTTCTTTCTTCTTTTTCTTTTTATTTTCTTCTTCTTCTTCTTCTTGTGTTTTTTGTTCTTCTTGTTTCTGTTGTTGTTTTTCTTGTTCATCTTGTTCTTGTTCTTCTTCTTATTCTTCTTGTTCTTGTTATGCTATTGCTGTTGTTGTTGTTGTTGTCATTGTTCTTCTTCTCTTCTTTTTCTTCTCTTCCTCCTTCTTCTTCTTCCTCCTTCATCTTTTTCTCTTCATCACCTTCTTCATCTTCTTCTTCATCTTCTTCTTCTCCATTTTCTTGTTGTTGATGTTGTTGTTGTTCTTCTCCTCCTAAAGACTAGAGCTGCAAGCAGCCCCAATCTCAGGATGTACATTCATCTATATATATACCAAAACATAAACCCACCTACCTAGCAAAAGGTGCCGATTTTTCACATGTGTGACCATTCTCTAGCCGCCTTAAGGGCAGTTAAACTCAGCCATTGTGGAACTAAGGACAGAATGTGGACAAAATACAGGTGAATGATCTGGAAGGCAGAAATAAGAAAAGAGTCCTGTGAGGAAAAGACAGCATGACAGGAAAGAGGCAGGCTGATAAGTTTAACCCTTTGACTCTCACACCCTATCTACCAACTGCAGAAACTTAACGCTTTGACTTCCCTCACCCTATCCACCAGCTTCATGCATGAAGTTGGTGGATAGGGCGAGGGAATCGAGGGGTTAAGTTTTTGCTTTGCTAGCATGGTTGGCGATGCAGGATGCTGCTGGACAGGATGCGGGAGTCAAAAGGTTAAATATCTGAGAACGGTCATTTCACCAGATGGCAGATGCACATCAGAAATAGCCAGCAGAATCAGCCAAGCTAAAACAGCATTCATGAAGATGAAAAGTGTTCTCACTAACAAATGCCTATCAATTAACATGTCACATAGAACCGATAATGTTATACGGTTGTGAGGCATGGACAGTCAACATGCAAAGCCAGAACAAGATCGAGTCAACTGAAACATGGTTTCTAAGAAGAATGTTGAGAGTTCCATGGACAGCAAAGTAAACAACCAAGACAGTCTTGAAGGAGGCAGACACAAGAACACTATTAAAGAAGATTAGGAAATGACAAACAACATTTATAGGACATTTTATGAGGCAAGAGAAATTCGAGCACCTAGTCACAACAGGAAATCTGGAGGGAAAGAGAGCACCAGGTAGACCCTGGAAGAAAATACTGGATGGACTTGCAGAATGGTTGAGGACAGAGAGGGTGGGAGATGTACTTGCAGCGGCAGGGGACAGATTTGTACGGAGGGCCATGATCATAAATGCCATGCGACAGGGCACATGATGATGATGATGATGACAGGATACGGGAATCCCTGACTACCTAAAAGCTCAAGTGGATTGACTCAAACATTTTGTATCACTGACATTTTTGCTGTTGTTGAGGGTTTTCTGTCTCTTCACGGCAGACTTATAATGCAGAATATGGACTGCTCTCCGCAGGGACGGCACATCATAGCAGTGCAATACAACCTAGGCTTTCCTCTTCTGTCTGTCTGTGTGCACGTTTGTTTTCCTGTCCCTAAATGGATTTTTGTTCCAGATCTTTGGCAGGGCCAATGGCTTTGTCACTGTGTGTGTGTGTGTGTGTGGTGTGTGTTGTGTGTGGTGTGTGCGTGTGTGCGTGGCGTTGCGTGCGTGCGTGCGTGTGTGTGTGTGCATTTCTTACATGGGCTGGTTGGCTCTTCTGATAGAGCTGTGAACTCAAGATCTGATTTCTCAAGTTCAATCCCAGTCTGTAACATTAATTTAAAAACTGACCTGTTTGCTGCCCATCTTATAGTTAATGTTTCTTTTATTCTGATGTGTCGGCTTTTTATTTCTCGACGTTGCACGGGGGGTTTGCGAAGGCTGAGGGAGTCTGCCACAGAATTACTGACAGATTTGGATGGAGCGCACATGGAATTGTCTGAGTGTGATGACTTCCTCTTGAACAACTCCCAAAGTCTTAATTACTGTTATTTCAGTTTAAATCCCAGCCGACCGCTTAGAACCATATCAGG
>JAPXFY010000029.1:28732480-28747480 GCA_030674185.1 Monoplex corrugatus
TGTGTGTGTGGCTTTCCTACATATGAGACGTAGATTTCTACATCATGGGGTACATAGGTGGAGGAGTACAGATGCGTGTGCATGCAGCTTTCCTGTGTGTCAGACATAGATTTCTATAGTATGGGGTACATAGATGGAGGAGTACAGATGCGTGTGCAAGCAGCTTTCCTGTGTGTCAGACATAGATTTCTATAGTATGGGGTACATCGATGGAGGAGTAAACGTGCGTGTGTGTATGGCTTTCGTACATATGAGACGTATATATATTTCTATAGCATAGGGTACTTAGGTGGAGGGGTACATGTGTGTGTATGTGCAGTTTTCCTAGTGTGACACATAGATTTCTGTATTATGAGGTGGACGAACAGGTGACCACATGTTTGGGTACATGCAGCTATCCTGCATGTGAGACAGATTTCTAAGCTAAGAGTATGTGGGTGGGTGGGTGAGGGTAGGTGTGTGGGTGGTGGGGGTAGGTGTGTGGGTGGGTGAGGGTAGTGGGTGTGGTGGGAGAGGTGAAGGTATGTGGGTGGGTGGGTGAGGTGAGGGTGAGAGGGTGGGTGAGGGTATGTGGTGGGTGGGTGAGGGTATGTGGGTGGGTGGGTGAGGTGAGGGTATGTGGGTGGGTGGGTGAGGGTATGTGGGTGGGTGAGGTGAGGGTATGTGGGTGGTGGGTGAGGGTATGTAGGTAGGTGGGTGGGAGGTGAGGGTATGTGGGGTGGGTGGGTGAGGGGTGTGGGTGGGTGGGTGAGGGTATGTGGTGTGAGGGTAGTGGGTGGTGGGTGAGGGTATGTGGGTGGGTGGGTGAGGGTATGTGGGTGGGTGATGAGGGTATGTGGGTGGGTGACATGGGTATGTGGGTGGATGTGGGTGAGGGTGGGTGTATGAGGGTATGTGGGATGGGTGGTGACATGAGGGTATGTGGGTGGGTGACATGAGGGTATGTGGTGGTGGGTGAGTGAGGGTATGTGGGTGGGTGAGGGTATGTGGGTGGGTGATGAGGGTATGTGGTGGGGGGTGGGTGGGGTGGGGTGAGGGTATGTGGTGGTGGGTGAGGGTTGTGGGGGTGAGGTGGGGTGTGGGTGGGATGAGGGTATGTGGGTGGGTGGGTGAGGGTATGTGGGTGGGTTGGGTGAGGTGAGGGGGTGTGGGTAGGTGGGTGAGGTGAGGGTATGTGGGTGGTGGGTGAGGGTATGTGGGTGAGGTGGAGGTTATGTGGTGGGTGGGTGAGGTGGGGTATGTGGGTGGGTGGGTGAGGGTATTGGTGTGGTGGGTGTGGGTGTGGGTGAGGTGAGGTATGTGGGTGGTGGTGAGGGTATGTGTGGTGGGTGGGTGTATGCGTGTGTCATGCAGTTGTCTTGTGGTGGAGTGTAGATTGTGTATTATTACAGTAGTGTGTTGTGTGTGTGTGTTGTGGTGTGTGTGTTGTGTGTGCGTTGTGTGCATTTGTTTTGTCTGTGTCTGTATCTGTGTCTCTGTGTGTTTGTGTGTGTGTTTGTGTGTGTGTGTGTGTGTGTGTGTGTGTGTGTGTGTGTGTGTGTGTGTGTGTGTGTGTGTGTGTGTGTGTGTGTTTGGTTGTGTGTTGTGTGTGGCTGTGTGTGCGTGTGTGGTGTGTTGGTGTGTGTGTGTGTTGTGTGTGTGTGTTTTGTGTGTGTGTGTGTGTGTGTGTGTGCCCGCGTGTGTTTGTGTGTGTGTGTGGTTTTTTGTGTGTGTGTGTGTGTGTGGGGTGGTGTGTTTGTGTGTGTGTTGTGTGTGTGTGTTGTTTGTGTGTGTTGTTGTGTGTTGTGTGTGTGTGTGTTTGTGTGTGTGTGTGTGTGTGTGTGTGTGTGTGTGTGGTGTTTGTGTGTGTGTGTTGTTGTGTGTGTGTGTGTCTGTATGTGTGTGTATGTGTCTGTGTGTCACTATGACTAATGACAACTCACTGTCTGTTCCGGAGGTTCCACAGAATCCACAATGCTCTGAATGGAAGGAGGCAGTCCCTGGAATACCTGAGTTTTGGCAAGACAGGCCACCTGCTTTACACCTGCAAAAACACACCTGATAAAAAACGACGTTCAGTCTCTGAACTTAAAAACATTTCCAATCAAGTTCAAGTTCATACTGCTTACAGCACAGCTGACCACTAGAGCCATACCAGGGCTAACGCCACGTCAAAAACGACAACCAGGTTAAGATAAAAGACAACAGATAAAAACCATGCTCACCGTTAACCTTGCAAGTCTAAAATGCAATTAAAGAAAAACAGACATAAAATCATATCAAGTGAAATCTATTGATCTCTTGTAAATACTGGAAAATTGCATCAGGAGGGACGTCTCGGAAGAGGTTCTTTAAGGAGTCCGCCATGTAGTGCTTTTGTCTCACATCGTACAAGTCCCAGCAATCAAAGTGTCTGATGCTCAACAGCTTGTCACATGGTATACACCATGGTGCTTCTTCATTTTTTAAAAGGTACAATTAAGTGTAGGATGTGTGACCCGTGTGTAACCTATATAACACAGTCTAATTCTTACGGTTTCCTGCAGCAGATGGGAGAATTCTTTCAGGTTGGGGCGGATTTGGAAAAGTTTGTTATCTGTCTGTTCATTCCAATCCCCCTGCCACAGATTTCTCACATGACTGTGTACTTTGGATTTTACATCTGTGTAAGACATCTTTTCCCTTGTGGTATTCTTGACCAGGCAGTCAGCCTTTTCATTGCTTCTAATACCAACATGGCCAGGAATCCAGGCAAAAAAACAATCTGATAACCTTCATTTGTAAGAGTAGAAAACAGTTCAAAGAGCTGCAGAAGCTCAGGGTGACTAATGTTTCAGCCAGCAAAAAAAATGAGAAAATTTTTATGCTTGGTTTGGGACACCACTTTCAGTGCCAAAACCAAAGCAGTCAGTTTAGCAGTATAAACGGAACTGTCAAGTCAAAACTTCAAGTCAAAACCAAGGAACAACATACCAGGACTTAAAACAGGAGGACAAAACCACTGAAACTAGGGGGGTCCTGGGGCAAATCAGGGGAAATAACTTGCGCGCCGTTGCTGCAGCTATGAACGCTTGCAAGCCGATCACGGATGCCTTGCTCCTTTCGGGTTTCTTTTTTTTTTTTTTTTTTTTTTTTTGAAAAACCGAAATCGCAGAATTCTGCCCAGACGCGGAACGTTTTAAGCCCTGACATATACAAAGCCAAAGCAAAGGAATTCCCACTAAAGTCTAAAACTGCTGAAACCAACATGTGAATAAGGTATGAAGGGCCACTGGATCTGATGCACTTTTTCCACAATGGTATGAGAATAGAGAGAATTGCTATTGTTACTATTGTTTAACCCATTCAGCGCCAGCGACCGAATATTCGGTCGGCTCTTTGTGTCATCCTCCTTGCCAGCGACCGAATATTCTGACAGTCTATTTTTAGCATTTTTCATGGGGAATTACGGCAAGCAGTAGTGACGCAGAACACAGATACACAATCTACAATCCTTCCCTGATAATGAGATACTACGCAGTTTCCGTGACGTTCCTCGCAAAGTTTGCAAACAAAGCAATTAGCAGGGGAACCCGCTTACGTAAACACTCCGACAGCGAAAATGGCCGACAGCGCCGAGCCTGGTCCGAACATTTCAAGCAGACGACGCGCTTCCATTCCACTTTCCCCTGCCGTTCAACTTTTGCTCCAAAGTTATTCTGACATCGAAGCAGTTGATTCTCTGGATGATTTTACCGAGGACAGTAATGTTCATGGCGATGATGTGGCCAGAACAAGTGCACCGCGTGCCCTGACCGACTTCAACAACAGCGATACGTCAGTTAGTCACGACTCAACTGTTGATCCTGCATTCACGGCGGAGACAGAGGTCAGTGGTGCTGAGAGTGAAAGCGATAGTGATGGGGAGGGTGGGAGGGTGCCAGTACTTAGCAGGAAAAGTTCTAGAGTTTCGGAAAGCAGGGGTGCAGGCACAGACATCTGTGGGTGCAGGTCGAAGAAGAGGGACAGCAGGAAGGGGGGTGGGGCAGGGGAGGGGGCGGGTCTGGGGTGTGAGAAGAGGACAGACAGTGACTGGGACTGCACGTTTCGATGGTCAGTTCGTTGACGCGACAAACACAAGACCTGTGTCGTTTGAGTTTACAGGGGATGGGGGCATCAAAGTATCAACTGAGGCTTGTGACTGAGACGAATAGGTACGCGCAGTAGATTATCACGGCTGCCAGTCAGAAGGAGGGGGGAATTTCTAAACATAGCTCACTGAGACAGTGGACAGACTGTTACCAACTCTGTGTGTGTGTGTGTTGTGTGTGAGTATGTGTGTGTGTGTGTGTGTGTGTGTGTGTGTGTGTGTGTGTGTGTGTGTGTGTGTGTGTGTGTGTGTGTGTGTGTGTGTGTGTGTGATTGTGATAGTGGTGGTGATGTAGGGGTGGGATGGTGGTGATTATGTGTGTTTGTGTGTGTGTGTGTGTGTGTGTGTGTGTGTGTGTGTGTGTGTGTGTGTGTGTGTGTGTGTGTGTGTGTGTGTGTGTGTGTATGTGTGTGTGTGTGTGTGATGTGTTTATGTTACTTGTTTGCTTGTTCATCCTGCTTATGGTGCAGTTACATATTTTGTCACATGTTACTTATTGCTGTGTGTGTTTGTGTGTATGATTTCAGATACCTCTTCAGGCAGAACACCAGCTGTTGTGGTACCATCAAAGCCAACAGACTGGTGAAGGAGGTGACTGACATTGAGGTCACCAAAAAAGGGGACATGAAGGTGCTTCTCCTTGTTTCATGGAGTACCACACAAAACTCAAATACTGGCTTGAAGATTAGTTTGTGGAGATGCCGACAGTAGTTGAGTCGGACATCCGTAATCTGTAAATAGTTTGTTTTTTTGTGCCTTTTTTTATTTCTTCATTTCTTCAGTGATGGGAACTCTTCTCTTTGAATTGGTGTGCTTCAAAATAACATGGATCTAGGATTGCTTTTTGTTTCACTTTGGAATATATCATGCCACTGAGTGCAAATTTTCTGCAAATTTGGTGAGTACAAATAAAATAGTTCACCAAAAATTCAAATGTTCATATTATGTCTTTCTGTGAGTGTCATTTTGAAGAGAAATCATTTTGCTACAAACTTTATTCAACATGTTATTGTCTATTTTGTCTCATTTAGCTTCAGGAATTTTTTATGAATTATTACCCTAATTCGGAAAATGCGCCCTGGCAATGGCGATGCACACTTTAATTACATCATCTGGCACTGTAAGGGTTAAAGCCCAGCTGACTGCCTAGAGCTATACCAGGACTATAAACATTTCAAAACAGTCACAATACTTCAACAGGAAAAAAAAAGGAAAAAACAATATGCATCAATGAATTCGCACACATAAACTAAGGAGATGCCCCTGGTGTTGACCACTCTGTCAAACTTATCGCACAGGGGATTTAAAAAAACAAAAACAAAAAACAAAAAAAACACACAAAAAACTGAATACAAATTTAAACATAACTAAGGACAATAAAACATATACAAAAATATAATAAGAAAAAAAAAACAGGCCTAAATTACTTTAACTGTTTCCACACATTTCATTTCCCTGGAGCCAAAAATGCACTTACTACATCATAGTACATGTACCCAATTATCAATCCTAAGAAACAGGATGTAAGACTTTTATGGAACAAATGTAAGTGAATGGACCAGCAAGGCAAAAAATGGTAAAAAGAAATGACAGAAAGCAAAGGGACAAGACAGAAACAAAGCGAGTGACAGAAATGTGGGGAGACTAACTATACTGAAAGAACCCCCAGCATTCCCACAGGGGGGTGGAGGTGGGGGGGATATTTCTGACGAAGAAGCTGACCTTGAAAAGCACAAAATTTGGGTTTCCTTTAAAACAATTTTTGTATAAAAAGACAGACTGTTAAAGAATGGCTTAACTACATCGTCTTCTTTTATGACAGCAGTTACCTTGGTGTATACAAATTTTTGGCGTACACATAAACGCTGGCTCCTCATTGTAGTCACTCCATTCATGCCTCTTGAGGGCACGGTAAAACCGGGGATCATCTACAGGTGGGCGCCACTCTTCATATTCAGGTGGGGCAGTGGGGTCCACGATCTCTATACCTGTACAAATGTAAAAAGTATTATTATGTATAATATTGTCAAGTTTATTACAGTGATTTATGAAGAATAGGATGAAGACCGTTCTGATTACAGTAAAAAGATGCAAGATGAAGTGGTAAGGACATGTCATTACATCTTCAGGCCTTGCGAAGACCATCCTGTAAGGCACAGTCCCTGGAGGAAGAAGATTTTATTTATTTTTATTTCTGTTTTTGTTTAAAGCCAAAGTAAAAGAAAATTAAGTACATACAGCAATGCATTCATGCACATAATCCAAGGAGATGTCCCTGGCGATGACCACTCCGTCCAATTCACTGCACAGGGGATTTAAAAAAATACTTGAATACAAATTTGAATATAAATAAGGACACTAAAACATGTATAAAAACAGGCATTAAATTACCTAAAATTGATTCCGCATATCTCACTTCCCTCGAACAAAAACTGCACTTTTATAGTTTACACATGTACCCAATTATCAGTCCCAACAGAAAGTACGCAAGACTTTATCAAACACATACAGGTGAATGGACCAGCAAGGCAGAAACTGACAGGAAGAAATGACAGAAAGCAAAGGATCAAGTCAGAAACAAAGGAAGTGACAGAAAAGAGGAAATTTCTTTCACAGAATTTCCAGAAAATGGGGATACTATCTATACTGAGAGCCCCCGGCATCCCCATGGGGGGACTGAAGCAAGCCTAATACCACAACACCACCTGGTCAACCTTAACTCTGTTGTAATTTGTAATCCACAGAGCAAAACTCAACTTAGAATTCCCGTTATTTTAGGCTTTTTCCACAAAACTACGTTATTTTGTTCATGACTGTACTGTGACTATATGTAATCAACTATCAAGCTGGAAATTTGTCAGGTGGCCGCAACACATTTTACTTAAATATTCAAGTGAGCATATCTTTCCAATTAGTGTCTGCTGCATCAATGATTCATTATCACCAAAGATGTCACCAAATACATCATCATCATCATCATCATCTGCTCTGACTCATGGCGTTGGCGATCATGGCTCTCCATATAAATCTATCCCTTGTCACTGCAAATACATCTCTCACCCAATCTGTCCTCAGTCACTCTGCAAGTCTGTCCAATATTTTCTCCCTGGGTCTACCTGGCGCTCTCTTTCCCTCCAGCTTTCCTGTTGTGACTAGATGCTCTAATTTCTTTTGGCTCACAAAATGTCCCACAAATGTTGCTTGTCTTTTTCTAATCTTCTTTATTAATATTCTTATAAGAATGAAAAGGGTGTGGGGAGTGGAAGGGAAGGGGCGCGCTATTAATAGCCGGCAGAAAGTGGCCAACTAAAGTATCTCGGATTTGTGCGCCGTGTGAAGATAAGATACACAGATACATGTATGTCAATCACGTGTAACCAAGATTATTCCAGTGACAGGCTGTTTCAATACCAGTATAAAATATAGACTTGGTAAAACATAGGCTAGGTAG
Source organism: Monoplex corrugatus (assembly GCA_030674185.1). Lineage (NCBI taxonomy): Eukaryota > Metazoa > Mollusca > Gastropoda > Littorinimorpha > Ranellidae > Monoplex > Monoplex corrugatus. The sequence goes on from JAPXFY010000029.1 coordinate 28,740,040, forward strand.
GGACTCAGGACCTGGTCAGCTCATGGGTTCATGTACAGGCTTAAGGCCTGTGCCATGATCACCATACACATGGCACCTGTGACATTAGTGCATATGGAATGTGTTCCGAGTGTGGAGACGTCGTCTTGAGAAACTGAAACTGAAACAGTTGACAAAGCAGGATGCTAGTGTACAGGCCAAGGGAATCAAAAGGTTAAAATCGACAAAACAGTCACACTCACAGTACCTTTGTCCGTTAGGATCTTGGGAATACGAGGCGGGTAGTCCGGGTAGCGGATTCTTTTGCTGCCCCAAAGACGTCGCCAACCAAAGGCCAGACTTCGCTTACACAGCTGTGCAGTCAACTTCATGGTTTATCTGTAAGTTCAGCATAAGACAGAAACTGTGATACTGCAGGTCTGAATGTACATAAACATGTCTCTTTTCCATGGTTCCCTAAAACAGGTGGGAGAATCTGCTTTACGGTCAATGCAGCCAAACAAAGGACAAACTTTGCTCACACAGCTGAGCTGTCAACTTTATGGATTATCTGTAACAGCATAAGATAGAAACTATGCTAATGCGGGTCTGATTTGAATTCAGGACTACCTACCCCTAATTTTTGATGTCCAGGAACATAAATAAAATAAATATAGGGGCCTACAATGACACAGACCAATCATGTCTCAAATCCTGCTAGTCCAAGCATTCAAGAAGAAAGTGTTTACTGCTAAGTGGCCCTTAACATGGTATGCTCCATGAGTGCTTCACTTTTTAAAAGGAATCACTGAGTGTACAATGTGTGACCCATGTGTATCCTACATGACACTGTCTCTTTCTTATGGATCCCTAAAACAGATGGGAGAATCTCTTTAAGGTCAACGCGGGTTTGGGAAAGTTTGGTGTCTGTGCCTGCACCCACTTCATGTGTGGATGTGTACACAGAATATAAAAATGACAGAAAAGAGGAAATTTCTAGGACAGAACTTCCAGAAGGTGGGGATACTTTTTACACTGAAAAAGCCCCCGTCATCCCACGGGAGAGAACACCAACCTGAAAAGACCCCAAAATGCCAGTGATGGAGCATTATGATGGGAGCAGGTGTTTGCCCTACAGCATCAATTCCTTCTTTTTAAAGCAAAACTGTATCATAAAAAACATGTGTTGTATACTGTGTGTGTGTGTGTGTGTGTGTGTGTGTGTGTGTGTGTGTGTGTGTGTGTGTGTCTGTGTGTGTATCACTGTATCATAGTGTATGTGTGTGTATGAGTATGTATGACCAACTCCATGAATCCACTTTAAAAAGTGCAAAATGGAGCAGGAACCCCAGACAGGCACAAAACAATGAGCAGTATCAATCTACAAAATCTCACATGGATCTCCTGTTCAGAACATGCTGGTGTTAAAGGGAAATAAATACGCCGACAAACTTGCAGGTAATGCCACTAAAAGCAGGCTACAACAAAAATTCTACATCTTGGAAAGTCAGAAGCCCTCAAAGTCAAACGCTTAAAATCATACTCTGCAAACAAAATGTGAGTCATCATACCACTGATCGTTTTACTCAAAAAAGAGTAGTAGACAAAGTGGAAAATCTAATAAAGGAAAAACAAGAGCCGTCTTTAATTGACAAACATAGGCACAATTCCAAAAACAAACTTTGCAGACTCTTACAACGTGGAACAGAAAGTATTTGGGCTTTTCCTGAAATGAATATTAAAGAAATGTATGAATTGGAAAATAGTTTGTGAACGGCAAAGGTTGTCACAATGTTTGTGTGTGTGTTTGTAATTCCCTTGATCATTAGTTGATGTATGTCACCTGTAAGTCTTTAAGTATGTCATGGTATTTGATTTTTGTTTGATTTTCTTTTCTCTCTCTCTTTCTCTTTGTAAAATTTTCCCTTGCTGTACGTCACCTGTAAGTGTAAGTCTTTAAGTTTGCCATGTTTTTTGTTTGATTTTCTTCTGTGTGTGTGTCACTGTGTGTGTGTGTGTGTGTGTGTGTGTGTGTGTGTGTGTGTGTGTGTGTGTGTGTGTATGTGTGTGTGTAATGTGTGTGTGTGTGTGTGTGTGTGTGTGTGTGTGTATGTGTGTGTGTGTGTGTGTGTGTGTGTGTGTGTATGTGTGTGTGTGTGTGTAAATGTGTGTGTTTGTGTATGTGTGTGTGTGCGTGTGTGTATGCAGGTTTCTCATTTTCTTTTTCTGAGTGTCTGCACACACACACATGTATACATACATTCAAACATCCTGTTTTCTCGCTATTTAACCCATTGTTCTGTTGCCAGAATAATGTAGAACAAGATGACCACTTAAGCCATTCTGATAATGCTTATTACTATTAGATGTGAAGCCTTTTTTATTCATCAGACGATGATTACATGAAAGAAGTTATACCCATTCAGCTTAATTTAGAAACATGTCCATACATGTGCTGTTGCACAATATATATCAAGTTTGAAACACACACACACACACACACACACACACACACACACACACACACACCACAACGCAAACAACACACTAACACACACAGTTTATCTCCTCCTTTTTCTTCTCTACTCCATTAAGAGTCAATGGGGCACTGCAATTTTATTAAACAAATTGACTAGATTCCTGCAGCTCTGTTGGTTGTGTGCCAAAGTGAAAGTCTGGGTCTCTACAAGTAGGCCTATACAGAAGCAAGCACTCCAATAAAATAGGCCTATGACACATCCAGGATACATTTCACGAAACCTCCAAGGTTTCACCGATTTAAAACTTTATGATGTTGCTCAATAGGATTCGCTCAGTAAGGATTCTCATTCAGCAGTAGAACCACCCTTTGACAGCAAGCGGCTGTTGCACTTGCAGCGATGCAGGCTGAGACTAAATTCCATACATCAGATCTTGTCCATGGCATCAGACCCGTGACGACTAGACCGTTAGACGAGGCTGAGACGTGACAGATGCGTGTAGGTTACTAATCAATCAAATGTAGGCCTATAATTACACTGACAGTGACACACAGTGCAAAGGATGCAACGCGTGCGAGAGTGCGCGCGCACCCCACACACAACACACGCGCACACACACATACATACACACACACACACACACACACACACACACACAGCTGAAGTAAGTATGACGCTTACTTTTTCAACGGCGGTTTTCAATGTCAAGTCACACATGCATGCGAGCAGACATTTTGTCGGGAGGTCTTAGTGTACAGAGGTCAAATGCCAAAAATCAAAACCTTGCCATCAGTCTGTTTCAATGGTATAAAGGATATATCGAACACGATACAATATTGTTAATTATAATACACGAAACATTCAGTACTCAGTGATAATATGTCATTTAGAGACAAATAATATAATAATTTGATAGCTAGAAATTTTCAAATTAAGTGACCCCCAAAGGGAAAGAACTCTGAGAAAACTATGGAGCAGCCGATTGCAAATTCAGTTGACCATGTTGATGTATTATGTAATGAGTCAGTGAGTGTCGGTCGACCCTCTTCACAGGCATGTGTTTTCAATTAATAATTAAATCATTGATTGTCCTATAATCCTAAGGTCGTAGGGGAATGGGGTGGTAGACACCTCCACTTTCCTCGGGTCCAGCATTAGGCTATTACAAATGAACAGTGCCATACGTGACACTCCTTGAGTCCTTCTCTCCAATAAATCAATCTCCACTCTTTATTTCTTTCTTAATTTAAAATAATCACCACCATCTGTCGCTGTCTTGAAAAAATCACAACACTTCATCTCTCACACTGCCCAGACATCACTCCACCTCTCGCGTTCAGACGCAGTTTCTGCAATTTGTACAGGATGAATATGATAATGATGATGATGATAGATGATAATAATGATAATAATAAAATCAAAATGTGTAAATGAAATCCCAAGTGTAAAAAATCAGCACACACACACACACACATACACCACACACACACACACACACACAACACACACACACACACACACACCACACACACACACACACACACACACACACTCACTCACACTGCCACCCTTACACCCCCTCCATCACCACAAAGGCAAGTGCACACATTAAAATGCATATGAGACAGTGAAAAAAAATTCATGCAAAAAAAAAAATAAGACAGACCAAAGAATTTCAAATCAGAAATAAAAAAAAATCTAATTTTATAAAGTTAAACTATTTGCTTGCATGAAAACAGAAAGGAAAAGATAACTAATACAATAGTTTTTTTCTGATGTAATAGAAAAAGCCAGATCATTCAGTGAAAAGTGAGTTGTGATGCTGGACATAATAAATGTCTACAGTTGTACAATAATTAATACCGAAGCAAGGATCATGAAACTTGGGCTTTAATGAAAGATGGATGATTTTACCAGGATACCATATAAACATTAGGATTTTGTTCGTTTGTAAGTGAGGAATGATATAGCTTTCATGTCCACCATCACATCCAACACCAGTTCATGTGTCAGTGTGGAATTTACGGAGACATCATGAATACAAACATCCACTACAGGTGCTAAGGAGCATAAAACAAATTATCTTGCCCATTTTAAAGAAAAACAAAACATGCAGAAGTTATTTGTTTGTCTTTTGTAGGCCTACATATTGAAATATTGGACAGGTGTCAGTTGTGACGGTTTTTAGTAAGGACATGACAAAAACAATGGAACCAGTTTTGTACGAGTAAAGACATGAATGCAATAAAAAAGACAGATGAAATAACTCCTAGAAGCAAGCAAGATGGTCACATCATACTCATACTCATAGTGATTTCCTTATTTTGAAGTCATATGTGAATTAAACATGAAAAAAAAAAAAAGAGCATCCACCAAAAGCTGCATAACTTTCATGGAAAGAAGTTGGCATGCAGAACCACTGTATTCAGTTTCAGTTTTAGTTTCTCAAGATGACGTCTCCGCACTCAGAACGAATTCCATATGCACTAACATCACAGGTGTCACATGTATGGTGACCGTGGCACATGCCTCAAGCCTGCACATAAACCCATGAGCTGGCCAGGTCCTGAGGCCCTACCTAGACTATGTTTTACCTAGTCTATATTTTATACTGGTATTTTGTCAGCCTACCACTGGAATAACCTTGGTTACATGTAAATGACATATGTATGTGTGTATCTTACCTTCAAAAATGGAACATGTATATAAAGTAAATAAATAAATAATTAGACAAAGGTCTTGATAACAACACATTGGATCTACCTATTCTGTATAAACTCATCTCACATGACAGAACCACCCCCCTTAGTGAATGGCCAAATGCTCAGTCATCTATCAACTAGGTGAAGACAATATTTTCTTAATCGTAGGTAAGTAAGTAAAGTAAGTAAGTAGGTAAGTAAGTAAGTAAGTAAGTAAGCAAGCAAGCAAGCAAGTAAGCAAGCAAGCAAGTGAGTGAGTTAGTAAGTGAATAAGAAGTAAGTAAGTAGGTGAATACATAAATACAAAATAAAGGAGTATGTAAATAAATAAACAGGTAAGAGATGAAAATAACAAATAACAGTAAATACATGCATATATACACATGCACGCACACAGACATACACACATACATTCATACAGACACGCCCATATTGACACAGCATGATGGCCGACAACAACAGCTACAACAACAGCAGCAACAACAACAACAACAACAGCAAAGAGGAGTCACCCATATATACATATCATGACAATATCATGACATATAGGCTACATATCACCAGATGGCAGATGCATATCAGATACAGCCAGCAGAATCGGCCAGCCAAAACAGCATTCAAGAAGATGAAAAGCATTCTTACCAACAAATGCCTATCAATTAACATCAGGAAGAGAGTTCTTAATGTTATATAAAACCAATACTGCTGTATGGTTGTGAGGCGGGGACAGTCAACAAGCAAAGCCAGAACAAGATTTAGGCAGCCGAGATGTGGTTTCTAAGAAGAATGTTGAGAGTTCCATGGACAGTAAGATAACAAACGAGACAGTCTTGATGGAGGCAGACACAAGTAGATTACTCACAAGGAAGATTAGGAAAAGACAGGCAACATTTATAGGCCATTTTATGAGGAAGGGGGATTTGGAGCACCTGGTCACAACGGGAAAGCTGGGAGGGAAAGAGAGCACCAGGTACACCCAGGGAGAAGATACTAGACGGACTTGCAGGGTGGCTGGGGACAAGGAGGGTGGAAGAGATGCTTGGGGCAACAAGAGATAGAGACAGATGGAAGGCCATGATCGCCAACACCATGCGGCAGGGCACCTGATGATGATGATGATGATATGATGATGATGATGATGATGATGATGATACATATCATCAGAGCCACTGTAATACATATGAACCCTGCAGAGATTCACCGATTTTCATCTTTCACAGAAAGAAGCTGGCGACTAAGCCACTGTAGTGTTAATGTTCGTATTTGCAGAGACTCATCTATAAGTTCACACAGGAGTAACTTGATATTGAATCGTGACAGGAGTACTCAAATCTCACAAAATTTGGAAGGAAAAAAAAAAAAAGAAGAAAGTGTTATATGGCTCTACGCAGTTGAATGCGCTGAGAAAAATAATAACAATAACAATGTCTCCATCTGTCTGACTGGACACAATGGATGCGCGCAGCTGGTCGGATGAGCAACAACGTCGGCTGTGACTGGACAAGCTGATTATTGTGTGGCACAGCTGACGCACTTGAAGGCTGGATGGCTGTGACAAAGGTATATACACACACACACTTGCACGCATGCACGTACGCACACACACACACACACACACACACACACACTTGCACGTATGCAGCACGCACACCACACAACACACACACACACTTGCACGTATGCACGCACGCACCACACACACACACACCACACACACACACACACACACACACACGCATGCATTTCTTAGATGGACGGACGGACAGACAGACCGACAGATAGATAGATAGACAGATAGATAGACAGACAGATAGATAGATAAACAGACAGACAGACAGATAGATAGATAGACCGACAGACAGATAGGTAGACAGACAGGCAGACAGACAGACAGACACAGAGAGAGATGCATAAATGCACGCAAATACGCTTCATCCTCTCCCCCTACCCTATACCACGCACGTGCACACATGCACATGCATTGAGACACACAAGTACACATATGACTAAAGAGTACATACCCTTGTGTCCGCTTCTAAATCCTTACACGCTTAGGCGTATGCGCATGCACGTGCGCACACACACACACGCGCGCACACACACACACACCACACACACACACAAAATGACACACGCATGCACACACCCAAGCACTATCGCTTAAGCCACAGTATTGTTCTCATTTTGAAATAAAGTACTTCCTTACTTTTCAAAAGATATGACAACAATTAGTAACACACAGACAGAGAGAGAGAGAGAGAGAGAGAGAGAGAGAGAGAGAGAGAGAGAGAGAGAGAGAGA
>JAPXFY010000029.1:28759980-28822480 GCA_030674185.1 Monoplex corrugatus
TCCTCCTTGCAACTGATACTGGCAAAGTCTCTCTCCTCACACTCCTTGATATGTCTGCAGCCTTCGATACCATTGACCATGGTATTCTTCGTTCTAGACTTCATCATACTTTTGGCATCTCTGACATTGCTCTCTCCTGGTTCACTTCGTATTTATCAAACAGAAAACAAACTGTTCTCATCAATGGCACTTACTCTCAACCTGCATACCTGACCTGTGGTGTTCCACAAGGATCTGTCCTTGGCCATGTTCTTTTCACTCTTTATACCTCCCCCCTGTCCACCATCATCAACTCCCACTCTATAAAACACCACTTCTATGCTGATGATACCCAACTTCAAGACAGTGACTCACCTGATAATATACAGCGCCTGTTGACTCGCACCACTGAGTGTTACTCGGACATTAAGAACTGGATGACGTTCAACAAACTTCAGCTTAATGACGACAAGACAGAAGCTATCCTCATTGGCACCCGTCAGAAACTTTCTCAGCTGCCTCCTCTTTCTCTCCCATTATGTAACACATCAGTCCCAATTTCTGATTCAGCTAAAAACCTTGGTGTCTGCATTGACTCTACCCTCTCCATGAACAACTTTGTTTCTCAAACTGCCAGATCTTGCTACTATCATCTCCATCGTATAAGCCTGATCAGGAAGTATCTCTCTGTCGAAACAACTGCAAAACTCGTTCTCTCCTTCATAATGTCTCGCATTGACTATTGCAATTCACTCCAGTCTGGTCTTCCTGCCTCCACCATTCACATCCTACAGCGCATTCAAAACAATGCTGTACGCCTTGTACTCAAAAAGAAAAAAGCTGACCACATATCTCCTCTCCTGGCACAACTTCACTGGCTCCCTGTATCAAAGCGCATACAGTACAAACTAGACACCATGTGCTACAAAAGCCTCAATAACGCAGCCCCGATTACCTGTCAAGCCTACTTGAGATCTATGTTCCCTCACGTACCCTCCGCTCTGCCTCCGATCCTCTGACTTTTCGCTTTCCACGCACTAAGCTCAATACCTATGGTCCACGAGCCTTCTCTGTTTCTGGTCCACTCTCCTGGAACAAACTTCCTCTCTCAGTCCGTCAGCAACCTACTTTTGTCTCCTTCAAGTCCGCTCTCAAAACTCACCTTTTCTCCTCTGCATAAAATCCTAACCTCACTCAACCCCCCTCTGCAGCCTGTCTCCGCTCGGAGGGGAATCACTTTGTTTTAATATATAATTGTATATGATATGCTCTCTATAATTTTCCATTGCTTTATTCTTGCTTTTATTGCTTTTATTCTTTCTCCCCATTTATAGTCATGCGTGTGTGTGTGTGTGTGGTGTGTGTGTGTGTGTGTGTGTGTGTGTGTGTGCGTGCGTGTGTGTGCGTGCGTGCGTGCGTGCGTGTGTGTCTGTTTCAGCGCTTAGATTTGATTTTGTCGAGATTTTGCGCTATATAGATATTGTAATTATTATTATTATTATTAATATGCAGGTAAGCGCTTGTCCTTGTGTGTGTGTGTTTGTTTTTGTTTTTGTTTTTGTTTTTGAATGGTTGTTGATTAGTTGGTTTTTGTTTTGTTTTATTTGTTTGTTTTTGGTGTTTGGGTGTTTTTCGTTTTCTTTTTGTTTCTGTCCGTTTCTGCCTAGACACTAAGGCAGTCATTTTCTGTTTCTTTTTTTTTTTTTTTTTTTTTTTTTTGGTGCATGCTGGATGTTTTCATGTTTTTATAAGCCATTGAGCATTGCTGTATGTGACTTGCAGGACTTCTAATGTGGACCTTTTTGTGTGGAGTAATCTGCCCTTCTCTCTGAGAAATTTTCCTAAACTTTCCTGTTTTAAGACACAATTCGAAGCCCATCTTTTCCGTGATACCTTAAATTAACCTTCTTCATACTGACTTTATCCTGATTTTGCTTTAGTGCGTTCTTGTATTGTCTTGTGAGATGTTGTTGAGAGTGTGTACGTGATGTGTAATGGGTAGAATTAGTCCAAGTGTGTTACACGTGTATTTCGTTCACTTTTCTCTTGTAGAATCGTAATCGCCTATAGCACTGTTAACGTACTATATGTATAGATTTCTCTTCTTGTTCTTCTTGTTCTTTCTTTCTTGTTCTTGCTCTTGTTCTTGATCTTGTTGTTGTTGTTGTTGCTGCTCTTCTTCTTCTTCTTCTTCTTACCGTCATCACCATGATAATGATGATGACGATGACGATGATGAGGATGAGGATGAGGATGAGGATGATGATGATGATGAATAATCATGATTATTGTTATAGTTATTATACTTATAGACACGATCATTATCATTATCATTCCATTAATAACATCATAATTATAATACTTAATGCCAGCTTATCGTTTTCTGCTTTTGTTTTGTTTTGTTTTGTTTGTTTTGTTTTGTGTGAACCGTCATTCCATTAATAACATCATCATCAGAATACTTAATGCCAGCTTATTGTTTTCTGCTTTGGTTTTGTTTTGTTTTGTTTGTTTTGTTTTGTGTGAACCATCATCCCATTAATAACATCATCACTATTATACTTAATGCCAGCTTATCGTTTCTTGCTTTTGTTTTGTTTTGTTTTTTGTTTTGTGTGAACCACCATTCCATTAATAACATCATTATTACAATACTTCATGGCGGCTTATCGGTTTTGTTTGTTTGTTTGTTTGTTTGTTTGTTTGTTTTGTTTTGTTTTGTTTTGTTTTGTTTTTATGATAGAGCCCTGGACTCAAGCTCTGATATCTCGAGATCAATCCCAGTCGGCAATATTAAAAACAAAACAAACAAAAAAAGACAGAAAGAAACTGGCCTGTACGCTGTCCACCTTAATATATATATATATATATATATATATATATATATATATAATATATATATATAGATATATATATATATATATATATATATATATATATATATATATATATATATAAATACCAGTATAAAATGTAGACTAGGTAAAACATAGTAAAGGTAGGGCCTCTAGACCTGGCCAGCTCATGGGTTTATGTGCAGGCTTAAGGCTTGCGCCACAGTCACCATACAGGTGGCACTTGTGACGTTAGTGCATATGGAATTCGTTCCGAGCGCGGAGAGGGTCATCTTGAGAAACTAAAAGTGAAACTGAAACTGAAACCACCTCAATGTTTTCGTCACTCTGGTGCTGTCAGCATAGTGGTCCATCATTCTCCCCATCCCTTACCCCCTTACCCCCTTCCCCCGCCTCCATCTGTATTGCAATACCTCGCCAGCGGATATTTCTTTGTTTGTTTGTTTGCTTCTTTGTTTGTCATTTGTTTGTTTGTTTGTTGTTTGTTTGTTTGCTTCTTTGTTTGTTTGCTTCTTTGTTTGTTTGTTGTTGTTTGTTTGTTTGTTTCTTTGTTTGTTTGTTTGCTTCTTTGTTTGTTTGCTTTTTGTTTGTTTGTTTGTTTCTTTGTTTGTTTGCTTTTTGTTTGTTTGTTTGCTTCTTTGTTTGTTTGCTTGTTTGCTTCTTTGTTTGTTTGTTTGCTTGTTTGCTTCTTTGTTTGTTTGTTTGCTTCTTTGTTTGTTGTTTGTTTGTTTTGTGTTTGCTTCTTTGTTTATTGTTTGTTTGTTTGCTTCTTTGTTGTTGTTTGTTTGTTTGTTTGCTTCTTTGTTTGTTGTTTGCTTCTTTGTTTCTTTGTTTGTTGCTTCTTTGTTTGTTGTTTGCTTGTTTGCTTCTTTGTTTGTTGCTTCTTTGATTGCTTGCTTCTTTGTTGTTTGTTTGCTTCTTTGTTTTTTGTTTGTTTGTTTGCTTCTTTGTTTGTTGTTTGTTTGTTTGCTTCTTTGTTTCTTTGCTTGCTTCGTGGTTTGTTGTTTGTTTGTTTGCTTCTTTGTTTCTTTGCTTGCTTCTTTGTTTGTTTGGTTCTTTGTTTGTTGTTTGTTTGCTTCTTTGTTTGTTTGCTTCTTTGTTGTTTGTTTGTTTGTTTGCTTCTTTGTTTGTTGTTTGTTTGTTTGCTTCTTTGTTTGTTGTTTGTTTGTTTGTCTTGCGTAGGTTTACAGAGTCTGTCAGATAATCGCTTACTGGCAGATTTGGGTGGGCTACTTGTATAACCGCCTAAGTGTGATGGATCCATCATAATTAACCCTTTGACTCCCGCAGCCTATCCACCAACTGCAAACACTTGACCCTTTGACTCCCTTACCGTACCATATCCACCAGCTTCCTGCAGGAAGCTGATGGACAGGGTGAGGAAGTCAAAGGGCTACATTTTAAAAAAATTTGGCTTGCATTGTTGGCAGTGCAGGATGTACAGGGTGCAGGAGTCAAAAGGGTTTAGCAAACTTGACGAATCTCTCTGGAACACACTACAGACTCTCATGTAAACTAAAATCAGTGTCAAACAATATTCCTTCAGATTCCATGGAACTCGGCGGATCTGAGAAACCCACCACTGCAGGTGTCCATGTCGTTGTGATCGTTCCAAGCATTGTTGCCATCATCATCATCGTCGCCATGGTCGTCCTCGTCCTGAATCGGAAACGAAACAATCTGCGAGGTTAGAAAGCAAAGACCACATGCGTGTGTGTGTCGGGGGGGTGGGTGGGTGGGTGGGAGAGGGGGAGGAGGTAGGGGGAGGGGGAGGTCTGTAGTATGTGTGTTTGTGTATGTGTGTGTGTAGTATGTGTGCGTATGTATGTGTGTGTTTGTATGTGGGGGTTGCCTGTCTGTAATATGTGTGTGTGTGTGTGTGTGTGTGTGTGTGTGTGTGTGTGTGTGTGTGTGTGTGTGTGTCTGTCTGTCTGTAGTATGTGTGTGTGTGTGTGTGTGTGTATGTCTGTGTGTCCGTAGTATGTGTGTGTGTATGTGTGTGTGGTGGTGGTGGTCTTTGATTTAATGTGTATTCACTAAAGTGATTTTAGACACACACACACACACACACACACACACACACACACACACACAACACACACACACACACACACACACACACACACACGCACGCACGCACGCACGCACGCACGCACGCACACACACACACACACACACACCACACACAAATTCGAGAATACGTGAAGAATGAAGAGAAAACTTGGAAATGGTCAATCTTCAGGAAAAAAAAATGAACCAGAAAACAACTGTGCCGAAGACGAGAAGGAAAAATTCACAAATGACGTTATCATAATTAACGATTGAAACAGTATAATTGGCTAACCATAACATCGAACATGTGAAATAACGGCGTGTTAAAAATAATTCGAAGTAGGACTTTTTGAGAGGTTAACAGAAAATTCGTATGTTAAGGATGGTGAGGCAAGTATATCAGAAACTTGTGGGGTGTGTGTTGTGTGTTGTGTGTGTGTGTGTGTGTGTGTATGTGTGTGTTGTGTGTGTGTGTGTTGTGTGTGTGTTGTGTGGGAGAGAGAGAGAGAGAGAGGGGGGGGGAGATCTGTAGTATGTTTGTGTGGGTCCGTAGTATGTGTGTGTGTCTGTAGTATGTGTGTGTGTATGTGTCTGTTTGTAGTATGTGTGTATCTGTCTGTAGTATGTGTGTGCATGTTTGTAGTATGTGTGTGTGTCTGTCTGTAGTATATGTGTGTGTCTGTAGTATGTATGTGTGTGTGTCTGTCTGTTTGTAGTATGTGTGTATCTGTCTGTAGTATGTGTGTGTATGTTTGTAGTATGTGTGTGTGTGTCTGTAGTATGTGTGTGTATGTCTGTAGTATGTATGTGTGCGTGTGTCAGTGTGTGTGTCTGTGTGTCTGTCTGTAGTATGTATGTGTCTGTCTGTCTGTCTGTAGTATGTGTGCGTGTCTGTAGTGTGTGTGTGTAGTATGTGTGTCTGTGTCTGTGTGTGTGTCTGTGCGTGTGTTGTCTGTGTGTCTGTCTGCTGTCTGTAGTATGTGTGTGTGTGTCTGCCTGTCTGTCTGTAGTATGTGTGTGTGTGTGTGTGTGTAGTATGTGTGTGTGTGTGTGTCTGTCTGTAGTATGTTTGTGTGTGTCTGTCTGTAGTATGTGTGTGTCTGTGTGTCTGTGTGTCTGTCTGCTGTCTGTAGTATGTGTGTGTGTGTCTGTCTGTTTGTAGTATGTGTGTGTGTGTGCCTGTCTGTTTGTAGTATGTGTGTGTGTGCCTGTCTGTTTGTAGTATGTGTGTGTGTCTGTCTGTAGTGTATGTGTGTGTCTGTCTGTCTGTGTGTGTGTCTGTCTGTCTGTAGTATGTGTGTTTTTATCTGTCTGTAGTATGTGTGTGTGTGTCTGTGTGTCTGTCTGCTTTCTGTAGTATGTGTGTGTGTGTGTCTGTCTGTAGTATGTGTGTGTGTCTGTCTGTGTGTGTATGTGTGTCTGTTTGTCTGTCTGTCTGTATTATGTGTGTGTGTGTCTGTCTGTAGTATGTGTGTGTGTGTGTGTGTCTGCTGTCTGTAGTATGTGTGTGTGTGTGTGTGTGTGTGTCTGTAGTATGTGTGTGTGTCTGTCTGTAGTATGTGTGTGTGTCTGTCTGTCTGTAGTATGTGTGTCTGTCTGTCTTCGTAGTATATGTGGGGGTGTGTGTCTGTAGTGTGTGTGTGTGCGTGTGTGTGTGTGTGTGTGTGTCTGTATGTGTGTGTCTGTGTGTGTATGTGTGTGTGTGCGTGTGTGTGTGTCTGTATACGCGTAGTGTGTGTGTGTGTCTGTAGTATGAGTGTGTGAGATATGCAGGACACAACGTATGTGTATTAATGTGTATGTGGGCCTGAGTGGTGTCTGTCTGTAGTGTGTGTGTGTGTGTGTGTGTGTGTGTGTGTGTGTGTGTGTGTGTGTGTGTGTGTGTGTGTGTGTGTGGTGTGTGTGTAGTATAAGTGTGTGTGATATGCAGGACACAACGTATGTGTATTAATGTGTATGTGGGCCTGTGTGTGTGTGTGTCTGTGTGTGTGTGCGTATCTTACACAGGACACGATGTGTGTGTATTAATATGTCTCTCTCTCTCTCTCTCTCTCTCTCTCTCTCTCTCTCTCTTTCTTTCCCTCCCTCCCTTCCTCTGTCTCTCTCTCTCTCTCTCTCTCTCTCTCTTCCTCTAATTTAGTTAGTTAGTTAGTCAGTTAGTTACTTAGTTACTTACCTAGTTAGTCATTTATTTATTTATTTAGGATAAAAAGAAAGAAAGAACATATTTGTAATCGATAAGGCGTTCTTTTAGTTTTAGAATTCCCTCACGTTTTTGTTATTGGCAAGATGAAGATTGTTATTTTTCTATTTTTGATTTATCTATCTATTTATCTATTTCATTTTTTCATTTATTGACATTTTTTTGTCTAAAGGTGCCTTGAGCTGGGTGTCCTTCCGAAAGTCAGCTAATGAGCTCCAAGTTTCGACTGGTCCACCCCAAATTCCAGACCCAAGACCCATAGAAGAGTCTTTTGACTACGAGGACGTCCTTGACTGTGTGATGACGTCATCGTCACGTGCTGACGTGGGTCAAAGGTCACCTGCCGGAGCTTGTCCTGTCTATGGTCAGTTGTGGGAAAGTGAGAGGGATGGAGGAAGGGAAGAGAAGGGGAGGGGGGACAGGGCAGAGAAATAGAAAGGGAGAGGGGGGGGGGGGGAAAGGGAGAGAGAGAGAGAAGACAGACAGACAGACAGACAGACAGACAGAGACTAGGGTGGGGGAGAGACAGACAGACAAACAACCAGACAGACAGACACGGACAGAGGACAAAGGGGAGAGAAAAATAAGAGAGTGGAGGAGAAAGGTGGAGGTAGGGAAATAAAGAGACAGAGAGAGACAGGGACAGAGAGAAAGCGAGAGGGAGAGGAAGAAGAGAGAGAGAGAGGGAGAGAGAGAGAGAGAGAGAGAGAGAGAGATACATAGGCAGGCAGACAGGCAGGCAGACAAGCAGACAGGCAGACAGAGTGCGTGTGTGTTTGAGAGAGACAGAGACAGGCAGACAGACAGACAGACAAACAGACAGATAGTAGACAGAGACAGGAACAGACAGAGACAGGGGACAAACACACAAACACAAAGTCAGACGCACAGAGGGACGAAGAGAGAGAGACAGAGACAGAGACAGAGATAGAAAGAGAGAGAGAGACAGACAGACAAAGAGGAAGGGAGAAAGAGAGAGACACATGAAAGAGAGTTAGAGAGACAGACAACGACAGAGAGACAGAGTGAGAGCAAGAGAGAGCGAGGAGAGAGAGAGACAAGAGAGAGACAGAGAACAGTCACGAAAGACCAGATGGCACCGGGGCAGACTAGGCTAACGGGCAAAGTGGGCTGGCTTCCTACTTTGCTTTCTCCAATTTGCCTCGAGTTCCAGATTCCCCGGGGTTTGTGGGAAGGCAGAAAAAACGAAAGAATTATTCATTTATTTATGTTTGGTTTATTGTTGTTTTTGTTGTTGTTGGTGGTGGTGGTGGTGGTATTTATGTATTTGGTTTGTTGTTATTGTTGTCGTCGTCGTTTTGTTGTTGTCGTTGGTGTAATTGTTGTTGTTGTTGTTATTTATATATTTGGTTTGTTGTTGTTGTCGTCGTTTTGTTGTTGTTGTTGTCGTCGTCGTCGTCGTCGTCGTCGTCGTTGTTGTTGTTGTTGTTGTTTTGCAGGATCAGCTATGTTTCAACGTCAGTCTGAATCTTCTTTTTCTTTTTTTTTCCAAAATTGTTTTCATTGATTTCTAACAAGATACAAGGACAAACATAATTAGCAAAGCAGAATGATATGTGTCAGAGACTTAAAAATTCAAACACAAGCAAAACGTCAACATCTTCAACATAGGGCCTATGTGCTTGAAGTACTGTTACTATCGAGAATATATCAGAAAACTATTTAAACATACAGAGGAGGTCGAAGAGAAAACCTATCTATCTGTCTGTCTATCTATCTATCTATCTATCTTTATCTATCTATCTATCTATCTATCTATCTATCTATCTATCTATCTATCTATCTATCTATCTATCTATCTATCTATCTATCTATCTATTGTCTATCTATCTATCTATCTATCTATCTATCTATCTGTCTGTCTGTCTGTCTATCTGTCTATATATCTATCTGTCTGTCGGTCTGTCTATCTATGTATCTACCTATGTATGTATGTATGTATGTATGTATGTATGTATGTATGTATGTATGTATGTATGTATGTATCTGTCTATCTATCTGTCAGCCTGTCTGTCTGTCTACCTATCTATCTATCTGTCTGTCTGTCTATCTATGTATCTGTCTATCTATGTATCTATGTATCTGTCTATGTGTCTAACTATCTAGATAGCTATGTATCTATGTATCCATCTATCTATCTAGCTATCTATCTAGCTGTCTGGCTATCTATCTATCTATCTATCTTAGCTATCTAGCTAGCTATCTAGCTATCTGGCTATCTATCTATCTATCTATCTATCTGTCCATCCATCCATCTATGTATGTATGTATGTATGTATGTATTCTCTCTGTCTGTCTGTCTGTCTATGTATGTATATATGTATGTATGTATGTATGTATGTATGTATGTGCCTTCTGTATATATAAATGTGTATATATACATGTATATATATCTATATCTATGGAGAGATAGATAGATGTATGTATGTACATACATACATACATACAGATAGATAGATAGATAGATAGACAGACAGACAGTAGATAGATAGATATATAAATAGATAGATAGATAGGTAGATAGATAAATAGATAGATAGATAGATGTATGTATGTATGTATGTATGTACATACATACATACAGATAGATAGACAGATAGATAGACAGACAGACAGACAGATAGATAGATAGATAGATAGATAGGTAGATAGATAGATAGATAGATAGGTAGATAGATAGACAGATAGACAGATAGATAGATAGATAGACAGACAGATATATAGATAGATAGATAGATAGACAGATAGATAGATAGACAGAGAGATAGATAGATAGATAGACAGATAGGACAGATAGATAGATAGACAGACAGACAGACAGATAGATAGATAGATAATAGATAGATAGATAGATAGATAGATGGACAAACAGATAGATAGATAGATAGACAGACAGACAGATAGATAGATAGATAGCAGACAGACAGAAGACAGATAGATAGATAGATAGATAGACAGACAGATCAGACAGATAGATAGATAGATAATAGACAGACAGATAGATAGATAGACATACAGACAGACAGACAGATAGATAGATAGATAGATAGATAGAAGACAGATAGATAGATAGATAGAAGATAGATATAGATATAGATAGATAGATAGATAAATAGATAGTAGATAGATAGATAGATAGATAGATAGATAGATAGATAGATAGATAGAAGATAGATAGATAGATAGATAGATAGATAGATAAACAGATAGACAGATAGATATGATGAACAAATGAACAAGAATCCCGTCTGAAAGTAAGGACAGACAAGGCAGCCACTTGTAATTCTGAATCTAAATCTGAATTTGTGATGATGATGATCATCATTAGAAGTGGTGGTCGTGGTTGTAGTAGTAGTAATAGTAGAAGAAGAAGTAGTAGTAGTAGTGTAGTAGTAGTAGTAGTAATAGTAGAAGAAGAAGAGGAAGAAGAAGAAATAGTAGTAGTAGTACTAGCAGTAGTAGTAGTAGTAGTTGTAGCAGTAATAGTAGTAGTAGAAGAAGAAGAGGAAGAAGAAGAAATAGTAGTAGTAGTAGTAGCAGTAGTAGTAGTAGTAGTAGTTGTAGTAGTAGTAGTAGTAGTAGTAGTAGTAGTAGTAGTAGTAGTAGTAGTGGTAGTAGTAGAAGAAGATGTTGTAAAAAGTGTGTCAGCTTCTGTGGCCATGAAGGTGGTGCAGAAAATGGGATGAAAAAAAAAAGGTAATCGCAAAGGTAACCTCCCTGAGTGCGATGATCTTAAAAAGGAAAAGAAAAAAGAAAGGTGATGATGAAAAAAAAGAAGAAAAAGGAAAAGAAAGAAAGAAGAAAAGAAGTAGTAGTAGTAGCAGCAACAACAGTAGTAGTAATAGTAATAGTAGTAGTAGTAGTAGTAGCAGCAGCAATAGCAGCAGCAGTAGTAGCAGTAGTACCAGCAGCAGCAGCAGTAGTAGTAGTAGTAGAAGTAAAGAAGTGGTAAAAGTAGTAGTAGCAGTAGTAGTCATGGCAGTAAAGTAGTGGTAGTAGTAGGAGTAGGAGCAGTGGTGATAGTAGTAGTAGGAGTAGTGGTGATGTGTAGTAGTAGGAGTAGCGGTGATAGTAGAAGCAGTAGTAGTGGTGATAGTAGTAGTAGGTGTGGTAAAGTAGCAGGAGTAGTAAAGTAGTAGTAGTAGTAGTAGTAGTTAGTAGTAGGTGTGGTAAAGTAGCAGGAGTAGTAAAGTAGTGATAGTAGTAGTAGGAGTAGAAAGTAGTAGTAGTAGTAGTAGCAGCAGTAGTAGCATTAGTGACAGTATCCTTATCACCACCACCACAGCAACACCCCACACAGGGATGCCGGGGGCTCTTTCAATAACTTACACATAGAGCCCCACCTGGAAATTCTGTGCCACAATTTCCTCTTTTCTGACACTGTATTTATTTCTGCCTCGTTGCTTTGCTTTCTGTCATCTCTGCTGTTCATTTTCTCCCTCCTGATCCATTCACCTGTACATGTTCTATAAAGCGTCACACATTTTCCTCTTAGGATTGATAATTGGGTATATTTATTGACTACATTTTTCTTGCTTTAAGGAATTTCATGATGTACAAAACCAGTTTTACGTAATTTAGGCCACTTTTTAGATATGTTTTAGTGCCCTTAAGTTATGTTTACATTTGTGTTTATGTTTATTTATTGGAACCCTTTGGTAATAAACTGGGCAGAATGGTCAACTCCAGAGGCATCTCCTTAGATTATGTGTGCAAATGCATGGATATATGTACTTAATTTTCTTTTTTTCTTTTTTTCCCGACAAGGTATTGCGTACGTTTTGAACTGCTTATAGCCCTGATATGGCGGTATGTAGTCGGATGGGTTTTAAACAATAAGAATAAAACACATCATCCACATCAATGTTGTTTCAGGGGACGAAACTTATGAAGACGTCCATGATGCCTATGTGCCAGGGGGGAAAACTCCCAAGTTCCAGTCACTGCGAGACGATCGAATGAGTCTGTTGTGCACTTTACTGTTCTTTCTTTCTTTATATATATATATTTATATTATATTGATATTAATATATTATTATATGTGTGTGTGTGTGTGTGTGTGTGTGTGTGTGTGTGTGTGTGTGTGTATTTGTGTTTGTGTGTTTGTTGTGTTGTGTGTGTGTGTTTGTGTGTGTGTGTGTATGTGTGTGTGTGCTTGTGTGTGTTGTGTGTGTTTGTGTTTGTGTTTGTGTGTGTGTATGTGTGTATTCGTGTGTTTGTGTGTGTGTGTGTGTGTGTGTGTGTGTGTGTGTGTGTGTGTGTGTGTGTGTGTGTGTGTGTGTGTGTGTGTGTTGTGTGTGTGTGTGTGTGTATGTTTGTATGTGCGTGTGCGTGTGTATGTGTTGTGTATGTATGTGTGTGTGTGTGTGTGTGTGGTGGTTTTGTGTGTATATGTATGTGTATGTGTATATGTGTGTGTGTGTTGTGTGTGTGTTGTGTGTGTGTGTGTGTGTGTGTGTGTGTGTGTGTGTGTGTGTGTGTGTGTGTGTGTGTGTGTGTGTGGTGTTTGTGTGTGTGTGTGTTGTGTGTTGTTGTGTTGTGTGTGTGTGTGTGTGTTGTAGTGTGTGTATTTGTGTTTGTGTTGTTGTGTGTGTGTGTATGTTGTGTGTGTTGTGTGTGTGGTTGTGTGTTGTGTGTGTGTGCTGTCTGTGTGACTCTGTGTATGCGTGAGTGTGTGAGTGTGCGCGTGTGCGTGTGTGTGTGTATGTGTGTTTGGGTGTGTGTGGGTGTGTTTGCGAGTGTTTGTGTTTGTCATCATTATTATCATTATCATTTTTATGATCATTGTCATTCATGCGTTTTTCATCATCATCTTGGGTCATCACCGTCATCATTATCATCATCTATTATTATTATTATTGTTATATTGTTTTTATTATTATTTTTGTTATTGTTGTTATCATCATTATTAGTACTATTATTGTTATTATCATCATCATCATTATCATTATTACAATTATAACATTGTTTCAGTGGACGGTACCTATGAAGATGTGTATGACTCAAGAATGAAATTGGGAACAATGCCGAAGTCTGCGTCATGTCATCAAGACCGGAGGATAAGTCAGTGAAATTCCTGAAATTATTGTCTTGTCTCGTTCTGTACGATGTTGTTTTTTCGTTGCTGTTTCCCCCCCAATAACGTTTTCTCCCTTACACGTGTAGACGTCTGTTAAAGCGTGAACGGCATGTTTGGCTGTGTCGGCACATTTCGTTGAAAGCCGCCTACAGGTTAGGGTTCAGTTTCTCAAGATGACGTCTCCGTGCTCGGAATGAATTCCATATGCACTATCGTCACAGGTGCCATGTGATGGAGAAGGTCCAGAATGATTACGGCACAAGCCTTGAAATCTGCACATAAACCCATGAGCTGGCCAAGTCCTGAAGAAGTGTGCCAACCACCGGATTTTCTGTGCCGAAACCCGGGATTGAACCCGGGATCTTTAGATCTTCAGTCTAAAGCAGCCTACACAACAATATTTATGTCAACAAAATCAACAGCTTAACGTTTCTACGGGTTTTTTTTTTCCTTTTTTTTTCTTTTCTTTTCCTTCGGTTTTTGTTTTTGTTTGTTTGTTTGTTTGTTTGTTTGTTTGTTTGTTTGTTTGTTTCATTATGGTCTCATTCTCTACACCACTTTATAATGGCCACAGAAGCTGTGACAGTTTCTACAGTGTGATGATGATGATGATGATGGATAATGGATGATGGTGATGGTGATGGTGATGGTGATGGTGATGGTGATGATGGTGGATGATGGATGATGGATGATGGATGATGATGATGATGACGACGACGACGACGACGACGATGATGATGATGATGGTGATGGTGATGATGATGATGATGATGATGATGATGATGATGATGATGATGGTGATGGTGATGATGATGATGATGGTGGTGATGATGATGATGGTGATGATGATGATGATGATGATGATGATGATGGTGATGATGGTGATGATGATGATGATGGTGATGGTGATGGTGATGGTGATGGTGATGATGATGATGATGATGATGATGGTGATGGTGGTGATGATGATGGTGGTGATGATGATGATGGTGATGATGATGATGATGATGATGATGATGATGATAATGGTGATGATGATGATGGTGATGATGATCATGATGATGATGGTGATGGTGATGGTGGATGATGATGATGATGATGATGGTGATGATGATGATGATGATGATGATGATGGTGGTGGTGGTGGTGGTGATGATGATGGATGATGATGATGATGATGATGGTGGAGGTGGTGGTGGTGGTAATCATGATCCCATGCAGTTCCATCTACGATTGAGAATGCGTGACAGGGGTGTGCCTTACGCTTACTATCACACTATATCCTGTCATCAACCAGGCCCAAGAGATACAAACACCTGCAGTGTTGGTAAAGAAGATTTGAACAACACCCGAGCAACGTTTTCTCATATGCGTGCACGCGTCTGTTAACGTGTTATCGGTACAATTAGCTGAGCTGTGTCAGCACATTTCGTGGAAAACACCCTCTAAAAGTCTGTCTGTCAGCGACATCATTCTTGATGGTAGCCTCTGATGCATGGCCCGTCAGCTGTCTCCATCCCCTTCTGTCTACAGTCCTTCTGTAGATTTCACCTTTCGACAACTTCATCCACTTGGCTGTGTTCTATACATAGGAAGTCGGCGGTCTTCCTTGTTCTCTCTTGCCCTCCATTTTGCCCTGGGCCACAGTCTTCATTACATGGCTGCTCTGATGTCTCATAGCATGTCCAGAGTATTTCCGTTTCCTTGTCCTAACCAGGCCTAAAAGTTCAGGTTGTTTGTTCAGTTCGTCCAGAATGCTTTGGTTTGTTCATCTTTCAGTCCAGCTTATTCTTTGGAGTCTTCTGTAGAACCATATCTCTGCACGTTTGATTCTGTTTTCATCTGCAGCTTTAAGAGCCCATCATCATCATCATCAAGTGCCTTGCCATATGGCGTTGGCGATCATGGCCCTCCATATGCATCTGTCTCTTGTTGCCGCAAGCACATCTTCCACCCTCTCTGTCCTCAGCCACTCTGCAAATCCATCCAATATTTTCTACCTGGTGCTGTCTTTCCCTTCAGCTTTCCTGTTGTGACCACGTGCTCCAATTCCCCTTTCCTAATAAAGTGGCCTATAAATGTTGCCTGTCTTTTCCGAATTTTCCTTATGAATGATCCTCTTGTGTTTGCCTCCATCAAGACTGTCTCGGTTGTTTTCTTTGCTGTCCATGGAACTCTCAACATTCTTCTTAGAAACCACATCTCGGCTGCCTCAATCTTGCTCTGGCTCTACTTGTTGACTGCCCACGCCTCACAACCATATACCCCTATCGGTTCCATGTAACATTCAAGAACTCTCTTCCTGATTTTAATTGATAGGCATTTGTTGGTGAGAATGCTTTTCATCTTCTTGAATGATGTTTTGGCTTGGCCGATTCTGCTGGCTGTTTGTGATGTACATCTGCCATCTGGTGAATTGATCGTTCCCAGGTATTCACTTCGATATAACACAACGGGCCAAATCAGTGTTTGCCGTATATCAAGTTTGAGCTCATTTCCTAAACAGCCTACATTACAATATTTATAGAAATGTACAGTTTGATGTTTCCATGGTCTTTGTTTGTTTGTTTATTTGTTTTGTTTTTTGTTTTTGTTTTTTTGTTTTGTTTTTTGTTTTTGTTTTCTGGTTATGTCCTTTTCCTTACGCCTCTTTAATAGCCAGATAAGTTGTGACATTTTTTACAATGCTATGATGATGATGATGATGATGATGATGATGATGATGATGATGATGATGATGACGACGACGACGTCGACGACGATGATGATGATGACGATGATGATGATGACGATGATGATGGTGATAATCATGATACCATGCAGTTCCTTTTAGGATCGAGACTGCGTGACAGGGCTGTGTTCCATGCTTACTATCGTAACATATCCTGGCGTCAGACAGGCCAAAGAGGTAGACACTTGCTGTGCTGGTAAGAAGATTTGAGCAACACCATCAACAACGCATCCGCGAAGTGAATGAGATCAGACTGTGTGGTCCCAGTCTTCCCAATGAGCCCATAGCACGCCCAACTCTGAGTAGGAGCCGGTCATCATCATCATCATCAGGTGCCCTGCCACATGGCGTTGGCGATCATGGGTTTCCATCTGCCTCTATCTCTCGTTGCCCCTAGCATCTCCCCCACCTTCCTCGTCCCCAGCCGGTCTGCAAGTCCGTCCAGCATTTTCTCCCTGGGTCTACCCGGTGCTCTCTTACCCTCCAGCTTTCCCGTTGTGACCAGGTGCTCCAAATCCCCCTTCCTCATAAAATGGCCTATAAATGTTGCCTGTCTTTTCCTAATCTTCCTTATGAGTGATCTACTTGTGTCTGCCTCCATCAAGACTGTCTCGTTTATTTTCTTTGGTGTCCATGGAACTCTCAACATTCTTCTTAGAAACCACATCTCGGCTGCCTCAATCTTGCTCTGGCTTTGTTTGTTGACTGTCCACGCCTGGCATCCGTACAACAGTATTGGTTCTGTATAACATTCAAGAACTCTCTTCCTGATGTTAATTGACAGGCATCTGTTGGTAAGAATGCTTGTCATCTTCTTGAATGCTGTTTTGGCTTGGTCGATTCTGCCGGCTATTTCTGATGTGCATCTGCCGTCTGATGAAATCGTTCCCCGGTATTTGAATTTATCAACCTGGTAGGAGCCGATAGGAGGCAAAAAACATCCTACAGTGATTTTGAAAGGGCGGATGGGGATTCGAACTTACAGCCTTCCAGTCAGAAATATGTTGCTATAACCACTACACCACATCGACTGAGTACGTTTCAACAGACTGCTTTGGAAGACTGTAAATGTTTACACAAGGAAAACTGAAAGGTCACAATTACGTTACGAACGCGCTTGTGGGAAATTCCTTGGGACAATGTGGTCTGCCATATCTCGACTCACTTTTGGTTTCCGTTTGCTTTTACAGTGAACAGTGATTCATTTCTCTGCATCACACCAGATTGTTAACAATAATTCCATCATTTCGGTAGATAGCCTCATTTCAATCTAATGTGGACTTTAAATAAATATCGTGTTTTTGTGTGGGTTTTTTTCCGTTCTGTATGGGCAACTTCGAAGATGTTTTTAAATCGGAAGGAATGCACATGAAATATCAAGTGCCCAATGACGACGAGGACGACCAAAATAATGATGATGATGATGATGACGATGACGACGACGACGATGACCATGATTATGACGGCTACGATGACGACGACGACGACGATGATGGTGGTGGTGGTATTGGTGGTGGTGGTGATGATGATGGTGATGATGATGATTATGATGATGTGATGTTGACTATAATGATTTTGATGATGATGATCACGATCACTAGTGAAACTAGTAATAGTAGTAGTAGTAGTAGTAGTAGTAGCAGCAGCAGCAGTAGTAGTAGTAGTAGTAGTAGTGATGGTAGAGATGATGATGATGATGATGATGATGATTATCATTATGTAGGCCTATTATTGTTTTTTTTTCTTATTATCATCATTATCATAACTATTGTTGTTATCATCAGAATTCAACATTGTTATCATAATTGTTCTTATGTTCTTATGGTCATGGTTATCATCACCATTCCCACGTGTCCACAGGACAAAAGGTGGAACCAGGTCCTGACGAGTATGCTCCAGTGGAAGTCATTCTAGAACGTAAAAGAACCATGAGAAATTCTGTGAGTTTACAGTTCATTTGTGCCTGTTCACTGACACAACAAAGAAGAGTGATTATTAGTAGGTAATCCAAAACAACTGTGACTGCCCACGTTCAAGCAAACAGGAACCAGAAAAACACGAAAACAGAATCAGAACACGTATTTAATTTAATACAACCACACAAGGCAGGCGCTAATCTTTTTTTTTTTTTTTTAGGCCAACTGGCCTTTGTTAAGCTTAAGCGTAAGATCACAAATGAATGAACACCAAATACAAAAATTAGGAGAAAAAACACTAAAACTTCCCTGCTGCTTCGTCCAGTGGGAGAAAAGGATGGTTTAGTGTTTTTTCTCCTAACTTTTGTAGTTGGTGTATGTTCATTTGTGATCTTACGTTTACGCTTGACAAAGGCCAGTTGGCCGAAAATTTGCGCCTGTCTTGTCTGGTTGTATTAATACGCGTTCTGATTCTATTTTTGTGTTTTTCTGGTTCTTGTCAATAGGTAGTTAAGGCAAAGCTGCGATAAAGGTTCGAAATGGTGATCATGACTCAGATGGTGAAGATTGATAGTTTTACATATTTAGCTGCATAGCTGTCCGAATTTCTGTCGCTTCTCGTTCTTATATCTTTTTCATTACGATGTTATGATGTTAAACAAAGGCGATATAAATGCTTGCTTTTGCTCTTTTGTTTTTGTTTTTGTTTTGTTTTGTTTTGTTTTTTGTTTTCAGTGTCTACAATGTTACATATTTGCTAAGTTAAAAGTACAGCAGATTTTCCAGTTCTATGACGGTTTTCACCACTTAAAATAATCTGAACGTTTTTATATTTACATTGGCTACAGATCCGAAAGATGCCAGTCTGATCTACGACTCGTTTTGTGCTGGATGGTCACGGACGTTTGGTCTATTTAAGACTTGTTGTGTGGTAGATGGTCACAAACGTTTGTGTGATTTACGGCTTATTTTGGGGTAGGTGATCACAGGTGTTTGGTCTGATTTATGACTTGTTTTGTGATAGATGGTCACACACAGTCCGTCTGATTTAGGACTTGTTGTGTTGTAGATGGTCACAGACTTTCGGTCTGATTTACAACTTATTGCACGGTATATTGTCACAGACATTTGGCCTGATTTAGGGCTTGTTGTGAGGTAGATGGTCATAATAGTTGTTGTGATTTACGACTTATTTTGTGGTAGGTGGTCACAGGTGTTTGGTCTGATATATGACTTGTGTTATAGATGGTCACACACAGTCAGTCTGATTATGGGCTTGTTGTGTGGAAGATGGTCACAGACATTTGGCCTGATTCAGGGCTTGTTGTGTGGTAGATGGTCACAGACGTTTGGTCTGATGTACGAATTATTGTGTGGCAGGTAGTTAGAGACAGTTGTTCTGACTTACGGCTCATTTTGTGGTAGATGGTCACAAACATTCGGTGTGATTTACGCCTTATTGTGTTGTAGATGGTCACAGACTTTTTGTTTCAATGCTTATACTAACACCAATTTATTTTTGTCTGCAGAAAATGAATCGCTGAGTTACTCAACTGCTCGTGATGATGACTTGAGGAAGCTGCTGTATTTGCTTCACACACACACACACACACACACACACACACACACACACACACACACACACACACACACACTTACACCAGCACACACACACACACACACACGCACACGAGCGCACACAACACAACACACGCACACACACACACACACAACACACCACACCCACCGACACACACACGACACACAACACACACAACAACAACACATTCAGAGAGACAGACAGACATACACACACACACAGACACACACACACACAGAGACTCAGACACACACACACACAGGCAGACAAACAGACACACATACACACACAAACACACACGCAAACACACACACACACAAAACACACACACGCACAAACACACACACGCAACACACACACACACACACACACACACACACACACACACACACACACACACCACACACACACACACACACACACACACACACACAAAAACACACACATTTCAAGGCTTCTCACTACAGAACACTTTATCATTCATCATCATCTATCTCATCTATCTCCATCGCCGTGGACGACGGTGGGAGCTCCACTCTTTGTCACGAAGGATCGCCAGGCGACACGGTCTCTGCTCCTGTGTATGATGTCATAGAGCCCCAGTTTGCAGGCATCAGCAATCTTGTCCATGATTGATCTTATCTAGGTAGGACCTCAGGACCTGGCCAGCTCATGGGTTTATGTGCAGGCTTAAGGCTTGTGCTGTGATCATTCTGGATTTTCTCCATCGCATGGCACCTGTTATGTCAGTGCATATAGAATTCATTCCGAGCGCAGAGACGTCATCTTGAGAAACTGAAACTGAAACTGAAAACTGTCCATGAAGGATTTTGCAGGCCTTCCTTGTTTTCTCTTTGCCTCGACTCTCCCCTGTAGGACTGATGTCGTCAAGTCGGTTCTTGTGTTTCTGTACATGTGCCCGATATACTTCAATTTTGTTTTGTTCGTCACTCAAGATTAGATCTCTTTTACCAGTAAGGAAGTGAAAACCCGAATCGAAAACGCCATCGGGCCGTATGAAGACCTCTGACCTCAGTGAAAAGACGCAAACTGAGGTGGTACGGGCACGTCACACGATCATCTGGACTGGCCAAGACCGTCTTGCAGGGAACAGTTCAGGGAGGGAGACGAAGAGGCAGACAGAGAAAAAGATGGGAAGACAATATCAGAGAGTGGACTGACCTTGAATGGAATATCATTATGCGGAAAGCTGAGGACCGTGAGGAGTGGAGGAAGTTGGTTGCAAAATCTTCAGTGGTGCCCCAACGGTCAAAAAGACTAGGGGACTGATGATGATGATGACCAGTCACCGTGGCGTAGTGGTTAACGCAACGGACTACCGACTGGAAGGCTGTGGGTTCGAATACCCATTAGTCCTTTCCAAAATATATCATTGTGGGCTTTTTCGGCTCCTACCCAAAGTTGGGCGTGCTATGGGCTCTTTGGGAAGACTGAGACACACAGTCGAGTCTCATCCACTTCACGGATGCGTCATTGAGGGTGTTGCTCAAATCTTCCGACCAGCACTGCAGGTGTCTGTATCTCTCGGACTTGGTTGACGCCAGGATATATTATGATAGTAAGCTAAGAGTACTGCCCTGTAACGTGGTCTCAATCCCAGATAGAATTTCATAGCATCATGATTATCATCCTCATCAACATCATCATCAACATCATCATCATCGCATTGTAAAAAAAAATTAAAAACTGCCAGCTTCTGTGGCCATCAAGGTGGAGTAGAAAATGGCACGGGGAAAAAATGAGGTGAACACAAAGGTAACCTCCCTGAATGCGATGATCCTAAAAAAAATTATTTAAAAAAGGAAAAAAATGAAAGAAAAAAAACCCGTTAGATCTCTTTGGACTTGTCTCACGGTCAGTCCTTACAACTCTACATACGAACTTTATGCATGAAAAGGACATAAAAAACAGAGATGTAGGTATGACCTTTCGATTTCATTTTT
The DNA here is from genome assembly GCA_030674185.1 of Monoplex corrugatus. Taxonomy (NCBI): domain Eukaryota; kingdom Metazoa; phylum Mollusca; class Gastropoda; order Littorinimorpha; family Ranellidae; genus Monoplex; species Monoplex corrugatus. Next base: position 28,781,381 of record JAPXFY010000029.1, read on the forward strand.
GACAGTTTGAAAGATATTGTGCAACTAGTAACACTATCCAAACAAGTGTGACTGCCCGCGTTCAAACAAACAGGAACCAGAAAAAAACACACGTAAAAAGAATAAGAACGTGTATTTAATACAGCCACACAAGACAGGTGCAATCGGAAAAAAGACTGAAACTTTCCTGCTGCTTTTTTTTTTCTCACACTGGACGGAGCACAGGGTAGTTTCAGTCTTTTTCTCCCAATTTTTGTATGTGGTATTTGTTTAATACGAAATCCAAAACTAGTGTGACTGCCCGCGTTCAAGCAAACAGGAACCAGAAAAAAACACGAAAAAAAGAATAGGAACATAATAATAATTACAATATTTATATAGCGCAAAATCTTGATAAAATCAAATCTAAGCGCATTTAATATAACAAGACAAGACAGGCGGAAATTTTCGGCCAGCTGGCCTTTGTCAAGCGTAAGATCACAAACAAACAAACAAACACCAGGTACAAAAATTAGGAGAAAAAGATTGAAACTTCCTTGCTGCTCCTTCCAGTGTGCGAATTTGTGTAGATCTATATGATCAAGACGTGTTTTTGAAGTCCATGTTATTCTAACTGGTTCCGTTTCAAGCTGGAAAAGTCCAAAAAGATTTAAGATTGAACACCAGGACTTCTGTGGTATTTGTTTTGTTTGTGATCTTACACTTGACAAAGGCCACTTGGCCGAAAATCTGCGCCTGTCTTGTCTTGTTGTATTAAATACGCGTTCTTACTCTTTTTTCGTGTTTTTTTCTTCTGGTTCCTAGTAACACTATGGTCACTGATGGCCAATTTGGGCGTATGTGCATTTCTAATAGTTTCAGACGAATTTGTGTACATATGATGAAGAAGTGTTTTTGAAGTCCATGTTGTTCCAGTTGGTTCTGTTGTACGCTGGGAAAATCCAAAGAGATTTAAAGTTAAATACCAGGACTTCTGTGGTTCCAATAGGTTTATACTGAAGTCACCAAGGAGAACAATGAATATCAGTATTTGGTTTGTGTTTGTTGACATGGTTTAGCATTGTAACGATAGAGTCATACTATTCATAATTCACAGACGGATTTCTGAATATGTAACACACAAACAGAGGGGGAGCATGGGACCCTGACTGAAGTTCTAACTATATCGTTCTATCAAAATGTTTTCTAGATCCTGATGTCGTTGAGTGATGTTTTCAATATTATGATGGATGTATACAGCAATGTCAGTTTGGCCTGGGGTTTGTGGATCCTTTCTTATTATGCTGTAGTCTGTGATGTTGACAAAAATGTTAGAAATTGTATTTATAATAGAGTCGTGATTCAGTTATACCAAATAATTGATAAACTGATTTGGAATTATGAAAAAAAAGAATTAGCAACATGTAGTATTCTATTGCGTGGAGAGCAGACATTCAGATGACCGATTTGTAGCACATTCATTCTTAGAGCAACACGACAAGGGAAATAAAAAGCAGATTCAGTTTCAGTTTCTGAAGATGACGTCTTCGCGCTCAGAACGAATTCCATGTGCACTATGGTCACAGGTGCCATGTGATGTAAGAAATCCAGAATGATCACGGCACAAACCTTAAGCCTGCATATAAACCCAATAGCTTACCAGGTCCTAACTAAGATTACGTGCACCGACCGGGAACTGAACCCGGGTCACCCGGTGGCAGGCGAGAATTCTACCACTAGACCACCTAGGAGCAGATATGAGAATAAAAGAAAAATAAGTGTACGAATTTGTTAGAATGATATTAATAGGAGAGAAAATAAAAGTGATTGATTAAGATACTTTGCAAATTAGAGAAGGGAATGGACATGTTGAATTTGTTAGGATAATATTATTAGGAGAGAAACGAAAGTGATTGATGAAGATACTTTGCAAACCAGAGAAGGGATTTGACATTTTGAATTTGTTAGATAATGTTAATAGGAGAGAAAATAAAAAATAAAAATGATTTAGATACTTTGCAAACTAGAGAAGGAATAAGAGAAAAATAAGTGTACAAATTTGTTAGGATAATGTTACAAGGAGAGAAAATATAAGTGATTGATTAAGATACTTTGCAAACTAGAGAAGGGAATTAAATTTTTGAATTTGTTAGGTTAATTTTACTAGGAGAGAAAATAAAAGCGATTGATTAAGATACTTTGCGGACTAGAGAAGGGAGTTGACGTTTGAAGGTGTCGAACACCTTGGGTTTGGGATGAGTGCATTTTGCGGTTGAGAATATGGTTGTAAGGCAAAATGATAGTGCCTTGGGAAATAAGGCTGATGAAGCATAAAGGATGTAAAACGGGATGAGGGAACATATAGTACCAGGGTGACAGTTTGTGGACATTTTTCAGAGGCGATTGTTGGTTCCAGTGTTACGATACTTTGCTTGTATCAATTCATTCTGACTTGTGAGCTGTATGATTGTTCTTATCATTATTGTTTGATTGTTCTTATCATTATTGTTTGATAGGGTTTTGGTCAGTGATTGTTCATTTGGAAGACGTTTGTTTGAGTGGGTGGTTGTGTGTTCGTTTGTATCTGTTCGGATGTGTTCGTTGTTCTTGTCTTTGTTTGGACCAAGAGGTTCGTTTTGCGGCAGCTTTGTTGTTTTCGACTCTTTATGACAACGACAGACAGAGAGAGAGAGACAGACAGACAGACAGACAGAAGACAGAAGAGAGAGAGACAGACAGAGAGAGAGACACAGAGAGAGAGAGACAGACAGAGAGAGAGACCAGAGAGAGAGACAGACAGAGGCAGATCGACAGATAGACACACAGACACAGACAACACACAGACACACACACACACAGACACACACACACACACACATACACACAGTGTGTGTGTGTGTGTGTGTGTGTGTGTGTCTGCGGGTGTGTGTGTGTGTGTGTGTGTGTGTGTGTGTGTGTTGTTTTTTGTGGTTCTTACATGTTTAAAAGCGGGTGATCATTTTGGTTTTGAAAGTTCTTCAAAAGTAAGATTATGTTCGCTTCTTCGAGTTTGATGCACATAATTCATTTCTTGTGTGGGATTAATTCAAATGTATTCGTTGTCTAATTTTGTGGCTCTTATGATGTCTTATACTTTTGACACTACTACTATTACAAAGCAGGTGATCAATTTGGTTTGGGTTTAAAATGTCGTGAATATTGTGTGTCGTATGCCTACACAGGTTACAGGTTATTTGCTTGTTCCTATGAATCGTTGAAAGTTCTAAAAAGTCAAAACAAGTTTGCTTCTTCAAATACCATTAAACTTGATGTACATAATTCAATGCTTTTGCGATGTTAAGTTATTTGTATCTATTGTGTGATAATGTAGATAACTTTTGAAAACATCTTTTTTAGTCAAGAGAAACTGTAATGCATAAAGATTTCTAAGTATTGATTATAAAATTATAAGTATTGAAAAATGATGTTAACATACATTATGTATGTCTGTTAATGTACAGTTGATACTGCTTATCTGCTTATGTGCGTCTGTTATCTACAGCTGTATTTCAGTCTTCTTATTTATTATGTTTTGTTAATAATAATAATCTTTTAAAACATCTTATTTACTCAAGAGAGACTGCATTCTAAGTATTAATCACAAGAGTATTGAAACTGATATGAACATAGAATGTGTATGCTTGTTATGTACAATTGTTTCAATATATTTTATTCATACGTATCTATGCACAGTGTGCACACAATATAGATAATTATATTTTCATGTGGATTGTATACTGCTGCCTACTGTCTTCTTTATTCCTCTTCAGAAACTTGACACTTAGGTGTTGTTCTGGCTGTTTTGTTATTGTTATTGTTGTTGCAAATGTTTTGCATAATGTTTTCAGTTTTCATATTCATGCAAAGTGTTTCCGTCTTCTTCCGCACCCTTAAAGAAGAATGAAGAATCATTGGTTCATCGCACGAAAAAACTGTTCACTAGATTCTTCCAGCTCTGTCGTTTGTGTGCCAAAGCCTGGGTCTTTGCAAAAGGTTCTTCTGTCCAATCTGCCATGTTGTCAGTCCATTGGTTGTTCTGTCTCTCCCTCCATCTCCCTCCCTCAACAGTTGCCTGGAGGACTGATTTATCAAGGCCACTGGATCTTGTTACATGACCATACCTGGAGGACTGATTTATCAAGGCCACTGGATCTTGTTACATGGCCATACCTGGAGGACTGATTTATCAAGGCCACTGGATCTTGTTACATGGCCATACCTGGAGGACTGATTCAGCAAGGTTATTGGATCTTGTTACATCATAGTCATATACACATAGTTTTGTGGTTTTTTTTTTCTTAATTGAAGTCAGCAGGTCTTTCTGTGGTCCAGTGTGCTTCTTGATAATTTATGTTTATGATGTGGAGTGTGTAATATTTGAAAGAGAAGACTTTTCTGCTTGTTTTTTGATGTGAGTGTGTATATTTGAAAGACAAGACCCGTTCTAGTTGTTTTATGATGTGGAGTGTGTATATTTGAAAGACAAGACCTTGTTCTAGTTGTTTTATGATGTGGAGTGTGTATATTGAAAGACAAAACTTTCTCTGCTTTTTTTATGTGGAGTGTGTATATTTGAAAGACAAAACCTTTCTCTGCTTGTTTTTTGATGTGGAGTGTGTATATTTGAAAGACAAGACCTTTTTCTAGTTGTGTTATGATGTGGAGTGTGTATGTTTGAAAGACAAACTTTTTTCTAGTTGTTTTATGATGTGGAGTGTGTATTTTGAAAGACAAAGCCTTTTTCTAGTTGTTTTATGATGTGGAGTGTGTATATTTGAAAGACAAAGCCTTTTTCTAGTTGTTTTATGATGTGGAGTGTGTATATTTCTCTGCAAAGGACGAAAACATTATACGTATTTGCAAGACATTGATGTTTGAATTTATTGTATCTATTTGCACTGATTTATATTTTTGTTGTATCGAATTTTCTCCATGAAATTTGGACTTCAAATTCAGATTGGTTATAGTCCAACTGACTACTAGAGCTATATCAGAGCTAATATCACATAAAAAAAATTCCAAATTTAAGAGAGAGAGAAAGAGACAGACAGACATGACAGAGACAGAGACAAAGAGGGAGAGAGAGGAGAGAGAGAGAGAGAGAGACAGACAGACAGACAGACAGACAGGCAGACAGACAGACAATACAGAGACACAGAGTGGAGAGAGAGAGAGAGAGAGAGAGAGAGAGACAGAGAGAGCAGAGAGAGACAGACAGAGAGAGAGACAGAGAGAGACAGACAGACAGACAGAAACAGAGACAGAGACAGAGACAGTGACAGAGAGAGACAGAGACAGAGAGAGACAGAAACAGTGACAGAGAGAGACAGAGACAGAGAGAGAGAGAGACAGAGAGAAAGAGACAGAGACAGAGAGAGAGACGACAACAGTTGAAAACCAAGCACACGATTGTCTTTTGATGTCTAACTGCATTTAAAAATAGTTTCCATAGTTTCCAATCGTCTAAGATGAAATCTGTTGATCTCTTGTCGTCATCATCACCATGTGTCCTGCCGCATGGCGCTGACGATCATGGCGCTCCATACGAATCTATCTTTCGTCGCTTACAATCAGATAAAACAACTGTACATTCTTGTTAAAGATGATGATTTAGAAGAATTGCTCATTGGTACATTGACCAACGACTCAATAGGAGATATAGTTAACATAGCTAAATTTCTCGTTGTTGCCTTCAAGATGCGAGAAAACAGTAATGCTAATGTCGTAACGTAGACTGGTATTCAGAAAGCGAAAGACCACCTCAGCAACCAGCCTATTGAAGCAGCTCCACTGGCTTCTTGTGGAAGCGAGTAGAATATAAAATAGCTCCTCTGGCTTATCGGCATTTTGACGGTACCTTGCCTACCCTACCTCTCTTCTGTGCTTAAAACATACAGGCCTGATCGCAGTCTCAGGTCAAGCAACCAGGAGCTTCTGGCAAAATCAAAATACAAAACCATAGGACACCGAGCCTTCCGTTGCCAGGCCCCACTTGTCTGGAACGATCTGTCTTTTTCTCTCCGCTGTACACCATCTCTCTCTTCTTTCAAGGCGGGCCTCAAAACTCACCTTTTTGATAAATAGTACCAGTAATGAAACATGATTGTTGATCTTTCTGATTCTGTAATGTATTATTAGTACGTGCTTGCAACAGACGTGCTAGTGTGTGTGTTGTGGGGGGGGGGGGGGAGGGACTAGGAGTGGGAGTTAGTATAATTGACCACTAGGCATAGGGCTGATTGGGGAAAATGAACTAATTAATGTAAAGCGCAGTGAGTCCTTACCTATGTTTAGGAGAACAGCCCTATATAAAAGTGATTTATTAATATTATTACTATTAACGTGAAGTATTACGTGTCTGTATCTACGAGAGAAGAAATACAACGATTTCCTGTAACATTCCACGTGGTTATTTAAGATCATCAGTATTGGGGTTTGTTGTCTGCCATTGTATTTATGACAAATATGTGTGTATTGATTCACCCCCCCCCCCCCCCCCACACACACACACATTCCATGAAAGGGGCTGTTGGCGTATATTCATTAAAATTCCGAGTTCCGAGTATCTTTTGTCGTTGCATAGGCTACATCTCCCACCCTCTCTGTCTTTATCCACTCCGCAAGTCCGTCCAATATTTTCTCCCTGGGTCTACCTGGTGCTCTTTTTCCTTCCAGCTTTCCTGTTGTGACTAGGTGCTCTAATTTCTCTTGTCTCTTAAAATGTCTTACAATTGTTGCTTTTTTTGTCCTAAACTTCTTCATTAATGTTCTTTTTTGTGTGTGTGATCTCTTGTAAAGACTCGAAAAACGCGCCTGGAGGAACGTTCTGAGAAGGGTTTTTTTTTGGTTGGTCCTCCCAGAGACAGGACGTCGCCACATTGCAGTGCCACATTTCTCCCATCCTATCAGTACGCGAGTGTTGTTTTCTGTTCCTTGACATGCTATAGCAGGTGTTTGTAGGACATTGCCGGGACGATGCTTTGTTGCTGTGGAATCTTTATCTTGCAGTATGAGTCCTATGTTCATTATCTCACACAAAAGACAAGCACACAGACCACTGCGTAGGGTGTGGTGAAATAGTGGAGGTTTCAAAGAAAAAAATAAGCCCCGTCCAAGTGAGATTTGAACCTGAGAGTTTCTGAGTTCTTGGGTGGGTGTTATAACTATTGAGCCAGAGATTATGGGTTCCTGGATCGGGGTGGGTGGGGGTGTTATAACTATTGAGCCAGATTTATGGGTTCCTGGATGGGGGTGGGGGGTGTTATAACTATTGAGCCAGAGATTATGGGTTCCTAAATGGGGGAGAGGGTATAACTATTGAGCCAGATTTATGGGTTCCTGGATAGGGGGGGGGGGGGGGTTATAACTATTGAGCCAGAGTTTATGGGTTATTGGGTGGGTGTTATAACTACTGACCTGGAGTTTATGGGTTCCTGGATATGTATTCCAACTATTGAGCCAGTGTTTCTGGGTTTCTGGGTGGGTGTTATGGCTATTGAGCCAGGGTTTCTGGGTTCCTGAATGGATGTTATAACTACTGAGCCAGGGTTTCTGGGTTCCTGAATGGATGTTATAACTATTGAGCCAGGTTTATGGGTTTCCTGAATGGATGTTATAACTATTGAGCCAGAGTTTATGGGTTCCTGAATGGATGTATATAAACTATTGAGCCAGGGTTTATGGGTTTTCCTGAATGGATGTTATAACTATTGAGCCAGGGTTTGTGGTTCCTGAATGGATGTTATAACTATGAGCCAGGGTTTATGGGTTCCTGAATGGGTGTTATAACTACTGAGCCAGGGTTTCTGGGTTCCTGAATGGATGTTATAACTATTGAGCCAGAGTTTATGGGTTCCTGAATGGATGTTATAACTATTGAGCCAAAGTTTATGGATTCCTGAATGGATGTTATAACTATTGAGCCAAAGTTTATGGGTTCCTGAATGGATGTTATAACTATTGAGCCAAAGTTTATGGGTTCCTGAATGGATGTTATAACTATTGAGTCAAAGTTTATGGGTTCCTGAATGGATGTTATAACTATTGAGCCAGGGTTTATGGGTCCCTGAATGGATGTTATAACTATTGAGTCAAAGTTTATGGGTTCCTGAATGGATGTTATAACTATTGAGCCAGAGTTTATGGGTTCCTGGATAGGTGTTATAACTACTGAGCCAGATAAATGTGTGAAATTAGTTCACCTTTTGATGAGTAAACCTTCCTCAAATGCAGTGATTGTAGTGTTGTTGTTGTTGTTGTTCTTCTTCTTCTTCGTCTTCTTCTCTTGATTTCATGAGTTCATGTTTTATATGTTTTTATATTCTATCTTTTCATTTATTTATTTATCTATTTATTTATTTGTTTATATATTTATTTATGTATTTATTTATCTATTTATTCATTCATATATACATATTATCTATTTGTTTATTTGTTTGTTTACTTATTCATTTATCTACTTATTTATTTACTGTATTCTTTCATAGATATTCAATTATATGTTTATTTTATTCTTTCGTTATTTATTCATTCATTTATTTATCTATTTATTTGTTTAAATATTTATTTATCTATTCATTCATATGTATATATATATTATCTGTTTATTTGTTTACTTATTCATTTATTTATTTATTTATTTACTGTATTCTTTCATAGATAATTCATTTATATGTTTATTTTATTCTTTCATTATTTATTTATTCCTTTATTTATTTATTTATTGTAAATCAAAATGACTGCAAGCGTTCCAGCAAACAGGAACCAAAGAAATGAAGAAAAGCACACACACACATACATAGACATGCATACACAGGCACACACACACGCACACACATGCACGCACACATACACACCCACACAATACACACACCCACACAACACACACACACACACACACTATGACATAAACACGCATACTCTGTCTCTCTCTCACCGTCTCTGTCTCTCACCCACCCACCCACCCACCCTCCCACACACACATGGAATCAGAACGCGTATTTAACACAACAAAACAAGACAGGCGAAAATTTTCGGAAGCGTATGCAAAGACACCAAAGAACACACGTCGACACATCTTATATTGTACAGTTACATATGGTTGTATTATTGAAATACAGAAAGCTTTTTTGTCTTTCTTCTCTTTTTTCGTCGTATTTGGTCCAAAGCCTGATTTGTTGTTGTTGTTGTTTTGATAATATTGCAATGTATTCTATTAGTCAGTGACGCACGTAAATTGAATTAAAGCAAATCATATACATGGCCGTATTTGTCAATGTTGTTTGTGTGTGCGTGTGTGTGTGTGTGTGTGTGTGTGTACGTGTGTGTGTGTGAGCTGCGCGCGGTGTGTGTGTGTATGTGTGTGTGTGTACGCGGGGTGTGTGTGTGTGTGTGTGTGTGTGGTGTGTGTGTGTGTGTGTGTGTGTGTGTGTGTGAATACTGCACTGTCATTCTCCCTAAAGAGGTCAAGCCATACTAATCTATCCTCTTGCCCTCTTTTAACTTGCAGTCGTGAGATATGAAACAAAGAAAACGAAACAAATCAAACAAACAAATAACCAAAGAATTAAACAAACAAAAAAACACTGATCGCTATGACTACTTTTTCAGTAGCTGATTTCTCAGATTATCACAATGGATTACAATCATTTTGTAAATAAACGAAGTATAGATAGTTAATCGTTGTCCTATTTCCATATTAGAGACAAGATGGCCGAGCCCTCTTTAACACTCTCCCTTCTCTACAATAATAATAATAAAAATAATAATAATAACATAATAATCACAATAACAGTGATGATGATGATAACAATAATAATAATAATGAGGATGAAGATGATGATGCTGGTGATGATGATGATGATAGCAATAGCAATGATACTAATGATAATAACAACAACAGCAATAATATAAATAATTAATAAATAAAAATAATAATAATAATAATAATGTATATAATAATAACATGATAAATCGAAAAGAAGAAAAATCTACGTTTTGTGCTACTTAAGTCACTATAACCTGGACGTAACATGCGATGAAATCAAACGTGAAATGAAGTTAGGACATTGGTTACGGCAGACTGTCACATTGGTTACAGGCAGACTGTCACATTGGTTACAGCAGACTGTCACATTGGTTACGGCAGACTTGTCACATTGGTTTACGCAGACTGTCACATTGGTTACGCAGACTTTCACATTGGTTACAGCAGACGTCACATTGGTTACGGCAGACTGTCACATTGGTTACAGCAGACTGTCACATTGGTTACGGCAGACGTCACATTGGTTACAGCAGACTGTCACATTGGTTACGCAGACTGTCACATTGGTTACAGCAGACTGTCACATTGGTTACGGCAGACCGTCACATTGGTTACAGCAGACTGTCACATTGGTTACGCAGACTGTCACATTGTTACAGCAGACTGTCACATTGGTTACGGCAGACGTCACATTGGTTACAGCAGACTGTCACATTGGTTACGCAGACTGTCACATTGGTTACAGCAGACTGTCACATTGGTTACGGCAGACTGTCACATTGGTTACAGCAGACTGTCACATTGGTTACAGCAGACTGTCACATTGGTTACGGCAGACCGTCACATTGGTTACGGCAGACCGTCACATTGGTTACGGCAGACTGTCACTTGGTTACGCAGACTGTCACATTGGTTACAGCAGACGTCACATTGGTTACAGCAGACGTCACATTGGTTACAGCAGACTGTCACATTGGTTACGGCAGACTGTCACATTGGTTACAGCAGACGTCACATTGGTTACGGCAGACCGTACATGGTTACAGCGACAGTCACATTGGTTACGGCAGACAGTAAGCGTAGGGTACAGCCCTGTTACGCAGTCTCATTGGTTACGGCAGACAGTAAGCATAGGGTACAGCCCTGTTACGCAGTCTCATTGGTTACGGCAGACAGTAAGCTAGGGTACAGCCCTGTCACGCAGTCTCATTGGTTACGGCAGACAGTAAGCGTAGGGTACAGCCCTGTCAGCAGTCTCATTGGTTACAGCAGACAGTAAGCATAGGGTACAGCCCTGTCACGCAGTCTCATTGGTTACAGCAGACAGTAAGCGTAGGGTACAGCCCTGTCACGCAGTCTCAATCCTAGATGAAACTCTACAAATCAAGATTATCGTCCTCATCGACATCATCATCATGGCATTGCACACAAACTGTCCCTGCTTGCCAGAAGGTGGCGTAGAGAATGGGACCAAAACAAACTTAAACACAAAGGAAAATGCCTTGGTGCGATGATCTTAAAATAATTACCAGAGAGAGAGAGAGAGAGAGAGAGAGACAGACAGACGAGACAGAACAGAGGATGAAGAAAAGACAGAGAGACAGATAGAGACAGAGACAGAAAGACAGAGAGAGAGACAGAAACCAGACAGACAGAAAAGAGAGAGAAGAAAGAGAGAGAGAGAAGAGACAGAGAGAGAGAGAGAGAGAGAGAAACAGAACGACAAAGAGAGAGAAAGAAACACAGATAGACAGAGACAGAGAATACAGAGAGAAGAGGGAGGGGGAGAGAATGAGAGAGAGAGACAGACAGACAGATAGGCAGGTAGGCAGGCAGGCAGACAGACACACAGACAGAGAGAAAAATCCATGCAAACTATTGCACAGTTTTGACCTTGACGTCAGACTTCTCGTCAATGGCAGTTTTTCTTGCATGGTACCACGTTTGTTTTTTTTGTTTGTTTTTTTTGTTTGTTTTTTGTTGTTTTTTTTTGGAAGGCGCCTGCAGGCCAGGTTCCTCTGACTTCAGCCCTGTTATATTGCATGGTACCATGGTCTGTCAGAAGTTGCCTGCAGGCCTGGTACCTCTGACTTCAGCCCTGTTATATTGCATAGTACCATGGTTTGTTTGAAGACACCTGCAGGCCTGGTACCTCAACTTTTTAAAAATTTGTCAGAACTTCTCTTTGGTGTGCTTTGGTCTGCTTAAGTCGTCATCAAGTTTCCTCATGGACGTATCTGTCTGCTGATGTGTGTGTGTGTGTGTGTGTGTGTGTGTGTGTGTGTGTGTGTGTGTGTGTGTGTGTGTGTGTGTGTGTGTGTGTGTGTGTGTGTGTGTGTGTGCGTTTTTCTCTCTGCATTTCTGATGATGTGCAGTTGAATTTGAACATCTATGTCGTACATTCATCGTGTACAGTTTGCTGTGTGTAGTGTGTCGTTTCGATGTGTCACACTTCAGTTGATGTCTAGTCATTTTTGACGCCATTTCTCTCTCTTTTCATTTGATTTTTTTTTGGTCCTTTTTTCTCTTCAAAATATTTTACACGTTTTTTGGGTGTTAATAAAACATGATAAAAGTTCAGTGGTTGGTGTTTGTATGGTGTCCTTTTTTTGTAATGTATAGTAGAAAGTGTGTGTGTTGTGTTTTGTGTCTTTGTGTGATGTTGTTGTATCTGTTTGTTTTGTGTGTATGTGTGTTGTGTGTGTGTGTGTGTGTGTGTGTGTGTGTGTGTGTGTGTGGTGTGTGTGTGTGTGTGTGTGTGTGTTGTGTTTGTCGTGAAACAAGCAAACAAACAACAACAACAGAAACCAACCAAAATCTTTCAGATGGTCAAACTATTCTCAGACAGACTGTGCTTGTAATATCGACACACCTGGAATGACAATCACAACAACTTCAGTTCAAAAACTAAGCAGAATTCACCCTTCGACTCGTGGAACCTACCCAGCAATTAAAAAACTGACCCTTTGACTTCCCTCATCCTATCAATCTGCTTCCTGCACAAAGCTGGTGGATAAATGAGCAAGTCAAAGGGTTAAGTTTTTGCTTTGCTAGCACAGCTGACAATGCAGGATGCTGATGGAGAGGGTGCGGGAGTCAAAGGGTTAACCAGATTTGATGTTTTTGTTTAAAGCCCAGCCGACTGTGTTGAACCATATCAGGGCTATAACCATTGCATAACATACACAACACTTCAACAGCAAAAAAAAAAAGAAAATTAAGCACACATATCATTATCAATGCATCAATTTCATGCACATAATCTAAGGAGATGCCCCTGGCGTTGACCACACTGTCCAATTTATCACAAAGGGGATTTAAAAAACACACCTGAATACAAATTTAAACATTAATAATGACACTTAACATATAGAAATAGGTCCAAATTCACTAAAATTGCTTCCACATATCACATTTCCCGAGAGCCAAAAATGCAATTAATAATATACCTAATTATTAATCCTAAGACAAAATTCGAAAGACATTATTGAATACATATGGGTCAATGGACCAGCAAGGCAGAAAATGACAGGAAGAAATGACAGAAAAGGAGCACAGCAGAAACAAAGAGAGTGACAGACAAGAGGAAATTTCTAGCACAGAATTTCTAGAAGGTGGGGATACTATTTACACTGAAAGAGCCCCTAGCATCCCCATGGGGGTAAAAGAAGAGATGATAGAAAGCAAAGAAACAAAGCAGAAATAAACTAAGAATTTCTAGCACAGAATGTCCAAAAGGTGGGAATACTATCAATATTGAAAGAGCCCATGTCATCCCTACAGGGAAGATATCCACAATTCCTACAGGCCTACTAAGAAGTGATTTTTTATAAGTAACACTTTAAAATTTTGACAATCTTAAATGAAAGATATAAATCTGAAAATGACAACAACAACAAACAAAAAGGACAAAAGAAAAGATCTACACACATGATCAACCAGGTTCTTTCTTCCAAAGAAAAACAAACACGCACAGAAGTATTCAATCATTCAAACGTTAAAAAAATAATATGCGACACTAGGAACAATACAAAAAAGTACCGAATATGAAACAAAAATAAGAGTCATCATCATCATCATCATGCACCCTGCCGCATGGCACTGGCGATCATGGCCCTCCATATGCATCTATCCCTTGTCGTCGCAAACACATCTTCCACCCTCTCAGTCTTCAGCCACTCTGCAAGTCCGTCCAATATTTTCTCCCTGGGACTACCTGGTGTTCTCTTTCCCTCCAGCTTTCCTGTTGTGACCAGGTGCTCTAATTCCCCTTTCCTCAAAAAATGGCCTATAAATGTTGCTTGTCTTTTCCTAATCTTCCTTATGAATGATCTACTTGTGTCTGCCTCCATCAAGACTGTCTCGTTTGTTTTCTTTGCTGTCCATAGAACTCTCAACATTTTTCTTAGAAACCACATCTCAGCTGCCTCAATCTTGTTCTGGCTTTGCTTGTTGACTGTCCACGCCTCACAACCGTATAACATTATCGGTTCTGTATAACATTCAAGAACCATCTTCCTACTGTTAATTGACAGGCAATTGCTGGTAAGAATGCTTTTCATCTTGATGAATGCTGTTTTGGCCTGGCCGACTCTGCTGGCTATTTCTGATGCGCATCTGCCGTCCGGTGAGATGACCATTCCCTGATATTTAAACTTACCAACCTGTCTCAAAGTTGTGCCATTTGCTGATATTTTGCAAATAAGAATAATACAAAAAGAAATATATAACAGGGAAAAAAGTAATGCAACAAGGCATAACAATGATACCGGTACTGATGGACACAGTAGTCATGCGGGTAAACACTGAAGCTGGATTTGATATGACACCTCTGCCCGGTGCATAAAGGGTGGAGATTCTTCCCATCTCCCAGGTCAACACATGTGCAGACCTACAAGTCCCCTAACCACCCTTTTGTGTACTTACATGCACACAGAACATCAAAACATGCATGTTAAAGGTCTCATCAGCATCTGGTGGCTTATGGAAACATGAACAGATCCAGCATGCACACCCACCAAAGTTGGCGTACGCAGACCGTGCAGTAACATTACACCGGCACAGAGGGTGCAAAATGACATGCATACACGCGTCCGAGAACAGACTGTTAAACACACGCACACACACACACACACACACACACACACACACACACACGTATACACACACATACACAAACACACACACATAACAAAATTTTGTATATAATATAGATATATATATATATTATATATATATATATAATAACACATACAATACAAATACACACACACACACACACACACACACATATATATATATATATATATATATATATATATATATATATATATATATATATATACATATATGTATATATATACAAACACAACACACACATACACATACCTACATACACATATATATGTATATAAACAAACACACACACACACATACAAAACACACACACACCACATACATCATACACACACACACATACAAACACATACACAAACACACATACACACACATACACAAACACACACACACACACACACACACACACACACACACACACACACACACACACACACACACACACACACACTAACACCATAAAGTGTAGACCTAGTAGTCAAGTGAACGTCCGAGATACAAGAAACTACGAAAGTCCTGGGTATAATTCCTGATCATGTGTATGCATATACAATATATATGTATATAGGTAAGTGTTTGTATATGTGCATGTGTACATACATGTATGTGGATACGTATGTGTGTGTATGTATGTATATGTATGTGTATGTATATATCTTGCAACAAATGCTTGTTTTCTACATTTTGTTAGATCTGTTGATTATGTATTGTATATACATTTCAAGATGTTTGTAAATGCTATGTACTTGAAAATACATAAAAGCAAGTAAAAAAAATATTTCCTGATCAGACAGAGAATTCTCTTCCCCCTCCCTGTGCCCCCCACCACCCCAACCCCAACCCCTCTCCTCCTCCTCTACTATACCATGAACGACAGTCAGAGTGTTCGTACATTTAAAGGCCCTGTATGCAGCATGAACTTTGCGCAGGTAACAGACCCCTGGCAAGAACTGACTTGTCCCTAACAAAAGACTAACCCTTTGACTCCTGCACCCTATCCATCAACTGCAAGAATTTAACCCCTTGATTCCCTTACACTGGTGGATAAGGTGAGGGAACCAAAGGGTTCAGATTTTGCTTTTTGCTAGCATGGTTGATGTAGATTATTAGTTTGTATGTGATATTGGTCGGAAGACACTTCCGGCAGCTTGGCGATGAGACGTACAATACACGTTGCCCTTTAAAACCCAACTTCATCTTGTCTTCATTATTTGTACGAAAGTCTTCATGGTGTCAGAAGTGGGATGCAAACTTATCAACCTTGGTCCTGCATAATGCACGCTTCACCAAGTAGGTGCAATATTGACTTTGATATGAATGCATGAAAATAGCGACACTACAGTGACAGTTGGCAGTTGCTCAGTTCGATTTTGCCGCTGAGTCTGAACTCCGACACTGAAGGATACTGCATTACTCTTCACTTGCTAGCGCTGCTAAGGTTTAGTGGTACGAGCACTTTGCATTATGGATGGTTTGCGCAAACCACAACCACTCTTGTTTGAAGGTAATGTTGCTGACAACTGGAGGACATTTGAAACAGAATTTGATATCTTCATTGAAGCTGCATACGGCGACAAGGATGATCGCACTCGTGCATACATCCTGCTCAATTTAGCTGGCAAAGAAGCTATAGAGAAAGAGAAAACCTTCACCTATACTGCAGAAGTAAGAAATGATAACAATGAAGTTGTACAAGCTGCAGAAAACCGTGAGAGCGTCGCTGTGCTGAAAAGAAAGTTCCGGGAGCTTTGCAATCCTATGACAAACGTTATCATGGAGAGGCACAACTTCAATATCAGATGTCAACAGCCTGGTGAACCAGTACAAAGTTTTATCACATCTCTGAAGATCCTCGCCAATACCTGCGAGTTTGACACACTTAAAGACTCCCTGATCCGAGACCGGATCATTTGTGGAGTATCATCAGACTCCTTACGCAAACAGCTGTTGAAAGAAAGAGATCTCACTCTACACAAGGCCATCCAGTTGTGTCAGATATATGAAGCTGCAGAGAAACACAGTGAATAAGTGTCAGAAAAACATGAAGTCAGCGCCATTGTACACAAAAAGGCCTTTAAAGAAAGGAGTGCATCAACCAATGGGATAAAGTGCATCTACTGTGGTAGTCTTATCCACCTCGAAAAGAAATTTGCCCGGCATATGGAAAAAGGTGTGCTCTCTGTTCAAAACTGCATCACTTTGCAAAAGTCTGCAAGTCGACTCCAAGAAGGACAGTCATGCAAACTGTGAACGCTGTACATGAGGATGGCAGTGAAGGCAATAACGAGCATGAGGACGACTGGGAAATACATGGCCTGTCACAGAACTCTACAAAGAATGAAATACACTGCACAGCATCAATCAACAGCAGAGACATAAATCTCAAAATCGATACAGGCGCAAAGTGCAACGTGCTACCCCTGCGTAACCTCAAGCAAATCAACACAAACAAAGTGATCAACAAAGCAAAAGCAGTGAATTTGATTGCTTATGGTGGAGAGCGCTTCTCAACTTTGGGCACAGTCGACCTTCTCTGCAAGATTGGTGACTTTTCTGAACTGATCAGCTTTCAGGTCATCGACAGACAAGCTGCACCCATTCTGGGGTTGCATGATTCTCTGCGGTTAAGACTCATCGAATTAGACAAGAACGTCCATGCAGTAGACACAGATGACGTAAGTGCTTTCAGAGGACATTCTTCATGAATTTGCTGACTTGTTTGATGACCAGCTAGGAATGCTTCCTCCCACGTATATCATGAGAATCGACCCCAATGTGCCCCCTGTCATCAAACCTGCCAGAAAAATTCCTCAAGCCATGGAGAAAAAGGTCAAGCATGCACTTGATGACATGACGCAGAAAGGCGTGATCATTCATGAAACTGAACCCACGGAATGGGTATCACAAATGGTCGCTGTTGAGAAGAAGAATGGTGACATCAGGATTTGTCTGGACCCCAGAGACCTAAATAAAGCTCTGAAAAGACCGCACTACCCCATGCGCACAGCTGATGACGTGGCCTCGCGTATCGGAAATGCGAAAGTGTTCTCTACACTGGATGCAAAAGCTGGATTCTGGCAGATCAGAATGGACACAGCGTCTTCCCGCCGAACCACTTTCAGCACACCATTTGGCAGATACAGGTTCCTTCGCATGCCTTTTGGAATAAATACTGCCAGTGAAGTGTTCCAGCAAGCGCTTGAACGTTTGTTTGAAGGCTACCCATGCACCATCATCGTAGACGACATCCTGATCTGGGGCTCCACCGTTGAAGAGCATGATACAAACCTCAGAACAATTCTCAGTCGGGCGCGAGAAATCGGTCTGAAACTGAACCTGAGGAAATGTCAGTTCAGGGCCAAGAGTGTCACGTTTGTGGGTCATAAGTTTACTGCGCAAGGATTGAAGCCTGACCCAGAAAAGACAGAAGCCATCAAAGCCATGCCTGCACCAGGGAATCAAGCAGCACTCCAACGATTCCTGGGAATGACAAACTACCTGAACAAATTCATCAAGGACTACAGTGAGAAAACTGCCATTCTACGGAAACTTCTGCAAAAGGACACTGTATGGTGCTGGACTGATGCTCACCAGCAGGCGTTTCAGAAATTGAAGGATGACCTGACAAGCCCACCGGTCCTAAAGTATTTTGATCCAGCAAAACCTGTCGTCTTGTCAGTCGACTCATCCCAAAGTGGCCTTGGGGCAGCCTGCCTACAGGATGACACTCCGGTTGCATATGCCTCAAGAGCTCTTTCTGATGCTGAAACCAGGTACGCACAGATCGAGAAGGAGCTGCTAGCCGCTGTGTTTGGCTGCAAGAAATTCCATGACTTTGTGTATGGACGGAAGGTGACAATTGAGACCGACCACAAACCCTTGATCTCCATTGTGAAAAAGCCCCTCCATGCTGCCCCTGCGCGACTCCAAAGAATGCTTCTCCAGCTTCAAAGCTACAACCTGGAGTTCATCTACAAGAAAGGGAAAGAATTGTTCCTAGCAGACACCCTATCAAGAGCATATATTGGTGAGTCTCCAGAAGAGAACGACTGTGACTACAACGTCATAACAGTCCTATCCATTTCCCCTTTACGAATGACAGAGCTTCAGCAGCAAACACTGGCAGATCCTACCTTGCAAAAACTCGCTAACGTCATCAGGAAGGGATGACCTGACCACGTGCGTGGCGTGCCAGACGAAATCAAGCCTTTCTTCCCATTCCGAGATGAGCTGGTGATTGAAAACGACATCATATTTAAAGGACAAAGAGCAGTTGTCCCCAAGTCTTTGCAGTCTGTATACATTACCATTCTTCACAAAGGCCACATGGGTCCAGAGCGCACAAAGAAACTGGGCAGTGATGTAGTCTTCTGGCCGCAGATGCGCCAAGACATTGAGAGCACAGTCTCTCGGTGTTCTGCATGCAACAGCCTCAAGAATCACCAGCAAAAGCAACCGCTCGTGAATCACCCAGTCCCTGAACTTCCTTGGGCCAATCTCTCAGCAGACATCTTTGAGTGGGACAACCACCAGTATCTCCTAGTGGTGGACTCATTCTCTGGTTGGTTTGAATTTGAACTGCTCCCCAACACTTCATCAAATTCAGTTATCCTCCAGATGAAGAGACTGTTCGCTACCCATGGCATCCCAGTAAAACTCATGATGACAATGGTACACAGTTTACCAGCAAAGAGTTTGAACTTTTTACTAAACAGTGGAACGTTACCCATCTCACAAGCAGTCCACACTACTCTCGATCCAATGGGCTCGCTGAAAATGCAGTCAAACAAGCAAAACAGCTACTGGAAAAAAGCAGGACAGATCATTCTGACGTCATGCTTGGCCTTCTCAACTTACGAAACACACCCAGGGACGGCATGGGCTCCCCTGCCCAGCGCTTACTATCCAGGAGGACCCGCACAACGCTTCCAACCTCGACAAAACTGCTCAAACCCAAGCCTCTGAACACAGCAAAGGTGTCTCTGGAACTCAGTAAGGCACGTCAGCAACAAAAGAAATCCCATGACAAATCTGCAAGGGATTTAAGACCACTACAACCTGGTGAAGTCATCAGAATGCAGACGGACAAGGGCTTCCAACGCCTCGCCACAGTCAAGGCACATCGTGATGCTCCCAGATCATACGTGGTGACTTCAAACAAAACTGACTACGTACGCAACCGACGGCACCTGATTCCAGTCAATGAGCCACAGCCCCATGCCCCACAGTCGAGCTGCCACCCTTCCACCTACTGGCCAGGCCTACAAACCCACGGGGAGAAGCGATCGCCCGGTGTTATACACCACAGCCAGACAGCAGCTCCAGCTCCACCTCCACCAGCTGTTTCCCCTTCCCACACTGCTTCCCCTCCTTCACCCCCCCATCCCTCTGCCTCTCCAAACGGCCAGCGCTCCCGGGTTGGTATTCCTTCCCCACGGCAGCGACTATTCACTACAACCGAGGGCCCTGACCGGGCTGGTCCATCGCCTACACAGTCCATGGTGACAGCTGACCAGACCTCGGCCATGCCTCCACCAGTTGTCACCCGCTCCGGCAGAGCCGTGAAACCAAACAGAAGATACATATGTGATCTCTAGTTTGATATTACTTCAATCATTGGCACATGTTTTGATTCCTTCATTTGCATTTTTCTTTTCTCTTTTCAAAATTTTTTTATTCCTTTGGGCTTCTGAGAGAGTCCCTCTATGAAACTTATTTTCTACATTGAAATTGCCTTACTTACGTTAATGGTCTATGTTTAGCTCATTCCAGACAATGTGTTCCGGAATCCATATCAACTAATCAGGATGGATTTCCTTTGTTACCTTTTGATTTTTTTTTTCCCCAGAGAAAGGGATGGTTATATAGAACTTAAAGAGCAAAAGAGACAATTACTTAAAACATAAATTTTTTAATTTTCATAACGAAATTTCATGTTGAGTACATTATCTTTATTATTATTTTTACATTGAAATTTTGACATTTAAACAAATGATGTGTATTTTGAGTTAGTTTTTTTTTTGCAGACAAAGAGCGACCCTTTTGTTAAATGAAAAGTGTTGTTAAAGTTTTGTTTTTTTGTCTTTTTTTGAGAAGGAAGATGTAGATTATTAGTTTGTATGTGATATCGGTCGGAAGACACTTCCGGCAGCTTGGCGATGAGACGTACAATACACGTTGCCCTTTAAAACCCAACTTCATCTTGTCTTCATTATTTGTACGAAAGTCTTCAGTTGACAATGCAGCATGCTGGTGGACAGGGTGTGGGAGTCAAAAGGTTAAAGGAAACTTTGCTTTAAAAGTTACACAGGTTTATAACAACAACAACAAAAACAACAACTGCATCCAGAAATAAAATGAGGTGCTACACTGCAGGAAAGATGCTCTGACCCAAATTTTATGCAGTAATTTCATTATGGTTTGGCCTGGAATTTGTTCAAAAGACACTAATCGCGCCAGGACAATCCCATAAATGCTCCATCCACATCTGACTCCTATTATGTAGGTGACCCTGAGCATGCGCAAAAACCTTATGCACTCGCAAGAATCTGAAATGGGGAGAGAGAGAGAGAGAGAAGGGACTAATAAAAATAGTACGCTGACACCAACAGAATGATGGAACCATTCAGATGTGCCATATCGGGGCTATAATCACTTCAAAACATACAAAACTTCAACAGAAAAAAAAAAGAAAAACAAAAACAATACATTCGCACACATAATCTAAGGACATGCCCTCGGTGTTGACCACTCCGTCCAATTTATCGCACAGGGGAGATTTTAAAAAACACACCTGAATACAAATATAACATACATAAGGACAACAAAACATATGTAAAAACAAGCATAAATTACCTAAAATTTCTTCTGTATATCTCACCTCCCCAGAGCCAAAAATGCACTTAATACATGTACCGAATTATCAATCCTAAGAAAAAGTACATTTGACTTTATCAAACACAAACAGGTGAAATGGACCATTAAGGCAGAAAATGACAGGGAGGAATGACAGAAAGCAAAGCAACAAGGCAGAAACAAAGAGAGTGACAGAAAAGAGGACATTTCTAGCACAGAATTTCCAGAAGATGGGGATACTATTTATACTGAAAGAGCCCCTGGCATCCCCACACAGGATATTTTGTTATAGCTATTTCCATGCCTTTTTCAATGATAAACCAGAAAAAAATGAAAGCAAGCATAAACAAGAGGTCTACACAGTTACAAAGTAGACATTATGACCTTTTCAAACATACACAATATGATAGGTTTATTATCATTGGTTATTCTCCATATTTTTTAAAGAACACCAAAAACAGTGCATCTCGACAGTTTCAGAAGCCGTTTTGGGGTGCGTCTCCAAAGAGTTACCCTTGCAAGCTCGAACTGAACTGAAGATATCAGATCCCGAGTGTACGGCTCTATCTAAACAACCTTTGGTGGGGACTGAACTGGAGATATCAGATCTGGAGTGTACGGCTCTATCTAAACAACCTTTGGTGGGGACTGAACTGAAGATATCAGATCCCGAGTGTACGGCTCTATCTAAACAACCTTTGGTGGGGACTGAACTGGAGATATCAGATCTCAAATGTACAGCTCTATGTAAACAACCAACCAGCCTTTGGTGGGGACTCATCCACCATGACAATGAAGTCTGTCTAACAAAAATTCTGACTGAACAATTGGACAGAAAAAGAAAAATTCCATCAAGGTTATTGCTATTGTTATTGTTATTCTTGTTTAAAGCCCGGCCAACTGCATAAAGCCATATCAGGGCACCAGTCACAGTGGTGTAGTAGTTAGCGCAACGGACTACTGACTGGAAGGTTGTGGGTTCGAATCCCCATCAGTCTACAAAGTCAGGCGTGCTATGGGTTCATTGGGAGGTTTGAGACCAGACAGTTGAGTCTCATCCACTTCATGGATGCGTCATTGAGGGTGTTGCTGAAATCTTCTGATTAGCACTGCAGGTGTCTGTATCTCTCAGGCCTGGTTGACGGCAGGATATACTATGATAACAAGCGCAGAGTACAGCCCTGTCACACAGTCTCAATCCTAGATGGAACTCCATAGCATCATGATTATCATCCTCATCATCATCATCACATTGTAAAAAAACTGTTCCAGCTTCTGCAGTCATTAAGGTGGTGTAGAAAATGGGACGGGGTGAAAAAACAGGTAAGCACAGAGGTAACCTCCCTGAGTGCGATGATTTAAAAAAAAAGCCATATCAGGGCTATAACAGTTTCAAAACACACAATACTTCAACAGGAAAAGTAAAAGGAAATAAAATCAAGTACACACGTGAATGCATCTGCGCACATAATCTAAGGAGATGTCCCTGGTGTTGACCACTCTGTCCCATGCAACTCACAGGGGAGCTTTTTGTCCTTTAGAACAGTGGGATGGAAAAGGAAAGATGCCATCAAGATTTTTCATCCTCACTGTCTGAAGCAGAGTCCTGGTATGCTGCCTGTTCCTTCTCAAAGAGCTGACAGAACACTCTGTACTCTTCGACCTGAAATCCACCAAACTTCTTGCAGAACGCCTTGTCTGAGGAAGCGATGATCTCGTCCAGTGTGGCGTTGGGGTTTTTCTCCCCTTCCCTTCTTTTGGCCATGAGGAAGAGACCGGCGCGCACCAAAAAGGCGTGACGCGTCTTGATGTGCAACAGGGAGTGGTTGAAGAGTGAGGCATGCACCATCTGTTTCTGGGAGACGTTCATCTCGTGGAAAATGTAGTCAAACCTGGCCTGGATGTCTTTCCAGTCATCGGTCAGAACTTGCGGGCAGTTCATGGACAGGGTGATGACATCCGCCGTTTTAAACAACTGCCTCAGAGCCATCACTCTCTGGTGCAGTGCCGTCTTGGTGGCCAGGAGCAGCGCCGGATTGCGCGCCACGATTCTGACAATGGACTTCTCGTGAACGTTGACGTTTCGCAAAGCGTCGATCACTTCGGAGATGTGGGACCGAGACACGTTCACCACTGACGGCAAGCGATGAAGTATGGTCGTGATGAGTTGGAGTTCAAAGCCATGGTCAAACAACAGATGGATGATGGGAAGGACAGCATGATGGTGGTGGATAAGAGAAGGATGGGAAGAGAGAAGGGAGAGGATGTGAGCAGCGTCCCATCCACACTGATGTAAACCCAGCACTAGCTGTTCCACCTGTCGTACCGACACAGATCCCACCATCACATCCACCTCACTCGCCTTCTTTATCACCTGCTGAGTCAGCCGGTCAAGGTCATCCTCTGTTGCCAAGGTCAGTGGAGCATCAGTTTCTTGCTCTGACTCTCTGCTTCCACCTGTGTGAAAACACTGCGCTGAGACCTTGAAATGATAAGCCCTTTCAGAAAAGGAGCGTTCCACAACATTCACAGGTAGTTGAAGCCTGCCTCTCTGTGAGCTCCGTAGACAGTTCCCATACCACAGTGACTTACACAAGCACAGACTATGTGCAGACAAACAGGGCTTCAGGGCTGAACACTGGGCAGTGCTGGCAAGTACATGTGATTTCTTTCTGTCACCCTCCCTCAGGAAAACACCAGCTGACCCATTGACACATGTAGTTGTACATACATGAGCACTGCCATCATCTTGAACATCTCTCTCAACACCTGTCAACACTTCCCTCACACTGCCACCTGGTCTCCGGTAATTACTGTCTGACATACCTGTGTCACACCTTAAAACACCTGTAGACTGCCCACCACGTCTTACACAAAAATTGTGTCCTGTAGACTGCCCACCATATCTTACACAAAAATTGTGTAAATGATGATGACTCTGGAAAGAATTATTGTCTGACATACCTGTGTCACACCTTAAAATACCTGTAGGCTGCCCATCACGTCTTACACAAAATTTGTGTAAATGGCGACGACTCCAGCAAGTCCATACACCACGATTTAAACTTAACACAACTCTTAACAATTCCATGTCAGTGTTTCTTCAAATGTTATGATCTCTGCTCAAAATGCTTTGAGGATGTAACCTATAGCAGTGACTTATGTCAAAGTTACTCAGCATTCAACATAAAAAGAGTTGTAGGGCTTAACTCACAACAATTATCATATTACTCAAACTGTTTTGTGAGTGTAACTGGTGGTAACAATGTCACTGTTTAGTGACACAACTGTTGCTTAGAACCATTTAAGTCTGTCACTGCTGTTGGTCCTATATAATGGTAACACCAAAAATTTCTCTCAAATGAAACCCTTCCATTCAAAATGTATGCACTGTGGATATCTCACAAGTAAATGACACAAACAGATCCAATTTAGGATGTCTAAAGTTGCCACACCCACCACAGTAGATTTACAAAGTACACAGATTCTTAGCATTTAGCATGTCTAAAGTTGTCACACCCACCACAGTAGATTTTCAAAGTACACAGATTCTTAGCATTTAGCATGTCTAAAGTTGTCACACCCACCACAGCACATTAACAAAGTACACAGATTCTTAGCATTTAGCATGTCTAAAGTTGTCACACCCACCACAGTAGATTTACAAAGTACACAGATTCTTAGCATTTAGGATGTCTAAAGTTGTCACACCACCACAGCAGATTTACAAAGTACACAGATTCTTAGCATTTAGCATGTCTAAAGTTGTCACACCACCACAGCAGATTTACAAAGTACAAAGATTTTTAGCCATCGCACAAGTCTAACATTTCAGACAGCTATCTTAAGCTGTCGCATCTATCAGTTCAAATATCACAACAAAATTGGAATATCACAATATGAGGAACACCAATACTGTCACAATATCTCTGAAACTGTCACTAACTGAACCTTTCCAGGTTTGAGCAGCAAACTAACCAGTATGGTGTGCTGGTATGAACTCTGTGTCACAGCGGTCCAAGCTTTAAGATGGGTAAGTTGTGTCGGGGGTTCTGACGTTCGTTCAGGCAAAGTCTCATCTTTGCCTTGTCATCTGAAACAAATCAGAATGAAGATTAATTTAGTCCAAACTGCTGGAGAAAATCAACATCAACATACAAAAACACCTCTAAGTGAGACAAGATGTACACCACCCTTATAATGCAGGTCCTGAAACAAAACGAGATGTACACCACCCTTATAATGCAGGTCCTGAAACAAGAAGAGATGTACACCACCCTTATAATGCAGGTCCTGAAACAAGACAAGATGTACACCACCCTTATAATGCAGGTCCTGAAACAAGACGAGATGTACACCACCTTTATAATGCAGGTCCTGAAACAAGACGAGATGTACACCACCCTTATAATGCAGGTCCTGAAACAAGACGAGATGTACACCACCCTTATAATGCAGGTCCTGAAACAAGTCGAGATGTACACCACCCTTATAATGCAGGTCCTGAAACAAGATGAGATGTACACCACCCTTATAATGCAGGTCCTGAAACAAGACAAGATGTACGCCGCCCTTATAATGCAGGTCCTGAAACAAGTCAAGTTCTAGATGAGGCCATTTTTACCCTTTGACTCCCTCGCCGTATCTTCTCACATTCTGCATCATCATCAGCTATAGCAAAGCAAAAACTTAAACACATCTGTGATGGGACCCTTCGATTGTAGGTTTTGCAGAGTAACACCCGCTGCGGGGACCCTTCGATCATAGGACAGACAGTGTAAGGTACAAAAGTCACTTCTCTTTCTTGGTACTTTAGCTGTTTGACTGGACAGTTACTTCCCTTATAACAGTTTTTCTGGCAGACACATTGTGTGCATTTTCAAATGAGATTTGAAGTGCTTTTGGCTAGAAAAATGTCCACAAGTAGAGGTTTGAGTCACAAGGAGATTCTACGGTTGCTTCACCTTGATGAGAATGAAGGTAACGCTGAAAATGGATCAGATTTTGAAGAAGAAAGTAGTGAAAGTGCTGAGGAGGAAGAAGAAAGTGTTGTAGAAAGTGTACCCAGGCAGTACCACAGACATAACCATTTCAAAACATACACAATACTTCAACAGGAAAAAAAAGGGAAAACACAAAGTGCTACTATTTAAGCTTGTAACAAGGGGTTGTTTACAAGCAGTCTCATTCTGGCATTTTTCCCAGCACAAGCTCAGGCCAGCACAGTGATTTGTCAGTGACAGCTCCAGTCACAATAGAGTTAATTTACAACAATTATCATATTACTCAAACTGTTCTGTGAGTATAACTGGTGGTAATAATGTCACTGTTCAGTGGCACAACTGTTGCCACATCCACCACAGTAGATTTACAATGTACACAGATTCTTAGCTGTCACACAGGTCCAACATTTCAGACAGCAATCCTAAGCTGTCGCATCCATCAGTTCAAATATCACAACAAAATCGGAATATCACAACAACAGGAACACCCACACTATCACAATATATCTGAAACTGTCACTCACTGAACCTTTCCAGGTTTGAGCAGCAAAGTAACCAGTGTGGTGTGCTGGTATGAACTCTGTGTCACAGCAGTCCACGCTTAAGAGAGGTAAGTTGTGTTGGGGATTCTAACGTTCGTTCATGCAAAGTCTCATCTCCACCTTGTCATCTGAAACAAATCAAATGAAGATACATGTAGTCCACACAGCTGGAGAAAATCAACATAAACAGACAAAATTGCCGCTAAGACAGACGAGATGTACACCATCCTTATATTGCAGGTCCTGAAAAAAGTCAAGTTCTAGATGAGGCCATTTTTACCCTTTGATTCCCTCGCTGTATCTTCTCACATTCTTCACCATCATCAGTGATAGCAAAGCAAAAACTTAACCCTTTCACTCCCTCACCCTGGTGGATTGGGTGAGAGAGTGAAAGGGTTAAGTTTTTGCAGCTGGTGGATAGGGTGCAGGAGTCAAAGGGTTAAGTTTTGCAGCTGGTGGACAAGGTGCATGAGCCAAAGGGTTGAGCAGGCTGGCTGGTTATCACAGATCCACAGATACAAAATCTGATATCTTGTGTTCAATCCCAACAACCCACAACATAAAAAAGTGGCCTGTTGGCTGTCCATCTAAACGCTCTATAATCATTCCGGTGGTGTCAGCATAATGTTTCATAAGTGTTGTTTCCCTCTATAATCATTCTGGTGGTGTCAGCATAGTGTTTCATAGGCTGTCCATCTTATCGCTCTATAATCATTCTGGTGGTGTCAGCATAGTGTTTCATAGGCTGTCCATCTTAACGCTCTATAATCATTCTGGTGGTGTCAGCATAATGTTTCATAGGCTGTCCATCTTAACGCTCTATAATCATTCTGATGGTAGTCAGCATAATGTTTCATAGGTCTTGTATCCATCCTCCCCCCAACCTTCCCTTTTCCATCTGAAGACCTTCTAGGACACAGGATTTTGTGCAGGCTCAAGGAGTCTTCCATTTAAGAGGTGGCGCATGGTGGATTCGATGGAGCATGTATGGAACTGTCCTTGAATGATGAACCATTCCTGACTAACGTCATACTTCTAGTTGAGGTCTCTACTACTTCACTCCCTCAAATGTTTCCTGACACATCAGGCACATTTGGCCAACAAGCAAACCTTTCCCTACACTATACACAAATCTGACAGGGGCGGTCGACCCGCGAACTACACTCACTGATGTGTTGGCATCAATGGTTGGCAGAGAAATAAAAAAAAATTCTCATGCTTCACTGGCTGTGCTCTAAGTCTAAGTAATGAAATCTACTGAAACACATCCCAGAATGGGTCTGTAGATGAGTCAAACAGCTAATTTAACCAACAAAAGCTAGGGGACTGTCCGGTAAAAAGACATGTCCAGAGGGTGGGGACGGTAGAATTCAAACTTTATATACTGTCCTACCACTTATGCGTCTAACATCATGCAGCATGCCAGGAGGTTAAATCCTACAAATCCTAGCTACTGGATACACACACACACACACACACACACACACACACACACACACACACACACACAACACACGCACACACACACACACACATACACACACACACTAACACACAGATACAAACCAGACACACACACAGACACACACATTAACACACACACACTAACACACAGATATATATATATATATATATATATATATATATATATATATATAGAGAGAGAGAGAGAGAGAGAGAGAGAGAGAAGAGAGAAGAGAGAGAGAGAGACTCAGAGAGAGAGACAGAGACAGAGAGAGACAGAGAGAGACAGAGAGAGAGAGATACAAACACAGATATAGCTATACAAAACAACACAACACACACACACACACACACACACACACACACACACACACACACAAACACACAACACACATTATGTGTGCAAGTTAATATTGTTTTTTTTCTTTTCTATTGATCTTAGTTCTTACCTCCTCACAACACGACAATACAACCCTCACAAAAGACGGTAGGGAAAAAAAAGAAAACCTCTATATTGTCAGCAACTGTATCACACAGGGGACTGAGACACTTCACCCCCTCTATCCCCGCCCTCTCTCCTATGTTCCTGTACATAACCTTTCACCCCACTTTACTCCTTCCAAACTCCACATTCTTATGAGTCATATATGTGCGGGTCTGTTATTTCCAGAATCGGACCAATGGGAAGAAGTCATGCTGGTGGTTGTTACTGTTATTGTTGCTTTATTCAACCCTTTGACTCCCTCACCCTATTCACTAGCATCCTGCATCATCATCAATGACAGAAAAGAAAAAAAACAACCAATTGACTCCGTCACTCTATCCACCAGCTTCCTACAGGGAGCTGGTGGATAGGGTGAGGGAGTCAATCAAAGTTAGCTGCTGGTGGATAGGGTGAGGGAGTCAATCAAAGTTAGCTGCTGGTGGATAGGGTGAGGGAGTCAAAGGGTTAAAGCCCACCTTACTGTGTAGAGCCATATCAGGGCTATAAGTATAACAATCTCAAAAACATTGTTCATACCTCTCTGGAGAAAACTAAAACTAAAACAAAACAACAAAAGAACCACATGGAAAAGAAAATTAAGTACATACATACATATTAATGTATTCCTGCTTGTAATCTAAGGATATATCATGCCCTTGGTATTGACCACTTCATCCAATTGATTATCACCAACTGATTATAACAAATGTACCTTATCATAGTGAATGTAATTTGTAAATGAGTGAAAATATAGAATTGGTACCCCAAAGGGGTAGTGAACATTTTCCTCTATTACAGCTTAGAAATTAACTCCCAGGTAGCATAAAGGCTACTAATGTACTAAGTTAACAATGGAGAAGCTGTGGTAGCAGCGATGGCACCACAATAATTTTCATTTTTAAGAAAAGTGCACTTTAAAAGCGAAAAACAAACAAATATGGCCGCTGAAAAGTTGCAGCTGAACATGTGCTTCGAATGTTGCAGTCAAACGCACACACTGTTTCAATTTATTGTGTGGTGATTGTTTTAAATCATCAATAAAACATCAATTAAACTGTGACGACAATGCGATTAATTTTGAAAAGCGTGTTGCGTAATTATAGACTCCTGAAAATGAACATTCCGTATTCACAAGCGGAGTCACACTATGGTGTGTGCAGTGCCTGTTCACTACACACAGTGCCATTCATCTCAAGCACAAGTTCAGCTTTTCATCTTGAAATAGATATGAATTACCTTACAACCGATACCATTTAACAGAAATAAAGCAAACTATTAAATTTCTAGAATTTTTTTTGTGAATGGCGTCACACTTATGATGCATGTAACGCCACGACTTCGAAGTCCGATTGTAGAAGACGAACGCTGCCTGGCCAGTCGAGCGACCGTCTAAAACGACTAATCATATGTACACATCGAGTGATGACGTTTGTGCACAAGTGTGTACTGCTAAAAATAGCAGAAGCACAAAAATCTGTGTGGTGTCACACATCGTGTACTTGTAAGAACGGAACGAGAATTCCCCGCGCGAAATCATGTCAATCCTTCAACTTGCTTCAACTTGTTCAAGACTTTTCCAGCCCTTCACTGTGTTCGCGATGAGTGCACGATGCCTTTTTTTTTTTTTAATCTCTTTTTGATGTGTACATATGAATTTAAATGTGTGGTAAAGCGTAATTTTAGTGAAATGGGTCGATAAATCCCAACACTGGCTTATTTGTCTCATCGGATTGTGTGTGGCACAGTGTGTCACACTTGATCGTTGATGAACGTAACGGCATCATCTCTGGAGCAGACCTCCCAGAGTGGAGAAATTACCCAGATGTCATCAGCAAGACAGGCATGAGACCAGACATCGCTCTCCACTCTGACTCCTCGAAACATCCATTGTAAGGAGTTCAGGGCCGAAACACTTGTCTAAAGGGGGTTACTTCTCTGAAGACCTTCTGTTGTCTAGCTCTCCCTAGAGTTTCTTTCTACCTGTTTTAAGAATTTTAGCATGATGAAATATGCCCAGTGTTGTTAGATGACATGTATCGACACAAAAGATAAAAGGTCTTAAAAATCTAAGTGGAAAAGCCAGTTTTAGACTTGATCATTGCCTGAAGATATGTCATGTACCTCACGGTGTCACATGTAATGTCAGCAGTGTCACATATGAAAACGTGACACAAAACATGATTATCATGATGATACTTTTGATTTTTGCCTAGAAATAAATTTAATATATCTGGTTCTTAATCTTATGCACACAATAGCTGTTGATCATGCAAAATAATGATAATGCACACTCTTACAAAATAGTGCAAACTGAGATCAATCTTAAATGTTTTCACAGTGGCGTCGCGTACCTCACGGTGTCACACTTTTCAAGTGCTTATATGAAATGTTACATTTGTGTTTTCTACCTTGTTTGGTTCCTTTGTTGTCCAACAACCACAAGATGCAGCAATTATTTTGTATTTTTGTATATTTCAGAACTTTGAGCCATGTGGTGTCACGCTGTGATGCACGCAACGCCAAGATATATTTTCGATTTATTATGCAAATTACTAAAAAAAACAAATGAGACCCAGCTTTTTAATTTATGTTCCCTTAAACTACATTGCTTTAGCTTTCAAAATATGGCAAAAGTAAAACTATACCTCTATCTTTATTTTTGACTGCTCTGCAACCTTTGGGGTACCAATTCTATATTTTCACTCAAATATAAACATACATATGGATACTAAAACATACATAAAACAGGCAAAGTTATCTGAAACTTTCTAATCATCACATTTCCTTAGTAACTTGGAGCCAAAAATACAATACATGTACCTAATTATCAATTCAAAAATAAAGTGTTCAAGACTTTATCAAACACATACAGATGAAAGGACCAGCAAGGCCGAAAATGATACAAACTAACAAAGAGGCCGAACAAGATACAAAGAAATGACAGAAAGCAAAGCATCAAGGCAGAAACAAAGAGAGTGACAGAAAAGAGGGCATTTCTAGTACAGAATTTCCAGAAGGTGAGGATGTTATTTATACTAAAAGAGCACCATGTATCCCAATGGAGACTTGGTAATTGTGTACTGACAGTATATTTGCAGCATTTAATTTTTTTTTTCTTTTTCCACCTTTCTGCTGTGTATTATTTTTCTTACACACACACACCCCACACACACACACACACACACACACATATATATATATATATATATATATATATATATGTACATCCTCACATGGGTATGGCTATAAATGCATGTGTGTGTGTGTGTGTGTGTGTGTGTGTGTGTGTGTGTGTGTGTGTGTGTGTGCATATGTACATCTACCCATCTGGATATGGCTATAAATGTGTGTGTGTGTGTGTGTGTGTGTGTGTGTGTGTGTGTGTGTGCGTGTGTGTGCATAAGTGGCTCATTCTCAGAAAAGATGTACCAAAAGTGGGACATACACAGACAAAAATAAAAGTGCTTCAGATCTGAAATACTTGACAGTTTTGTAAAGTATAGTATGTAAACTCTGCAGTCAAGCCAAAAAAAAGATAGTTCTTTGTCAGATATTTTGTATGTAGGGGGTCAAATGCAGCAAGATGCACGTACATTATCCGCGTAACCGGACACCAAACAGCATCCAATGTGATCAATAAATCCACTCTAAATAAGATTTCCAAAGATTTGTTTAGCTCAGTATCATGTCATATAACAAACAAACAGAAATAGTTCCCTTTCATGTGTAAATAAATAAATAAATGAAACAAACACAATGTCGCGACAAACAACAGCTATCAGACGCTTCTGAACATTTACGTTGCAGAAAAAAAACTGTAGAAAACCAAACTTATTGCTCACTTTTCCTGACTTTTAGATCAATGTTGTTTTTAGTAGAAAATCTGATCTCCAATCTTTTTAATGTGACTGGAGCTGGATTAGTCCATAAAAACATTACTTTTGTAACATGGAAACCAAACAGGCTGAAGAACAGTTCTGTGGTTCAAGTACCACATGAATACACAGGCATGCCTATCACTTGTTTGATTTGCTCATTAGATACAGCACTTTTGTCCTTTGTGTAATGATGATATAAAGATGAACTCAAAATTCTTATCTTCAAGATTAAAAAAAAAAGGACTAGAGAGTATGTTCTGTATTAATAGATCTCGGTTACACACACACACACAAACACACACGCAGGGAGGCTGTTCAAAACTGTCCACCATCAAGTCACTGTCTGAAAGAAAACACAATGCTCCCAGAAGGCAACAGGGCTGGAGAATCCACTTTCTCCAGCACTTGATGTGAAGAAACCCAAACTCTCAAGAGTCTGACCAAACATACATGTCAGTTGACCCCAATTTCAGTTCAAGGTATCAAATTTTTATATATCAGTGACAGTCTCATTATTTTATACCACACTTACTATCCTGGTCACTTTTGCATCCCTTGCAGGCATAATAGCACACAATTGGGTGGACTGTGAGGTGCTCATGGTGCCAATGAGCTGCATGAATTTCATCCTGAAAAAGGCAGGCGAAATTTTCTGCAGAATCTAACTCTAAGACCATGCAGACAGTTGTGCAAGGAAATGGTGGTTTTCTTCAGCTTGTCAAACAGGCTGGTCTGCCAATGAGCATGAAATAAGTGCTGTGCCAGGAAAGCCATGTCCATCCTCAGCTGGGACACTAGATCCTTCATGGTGCCTTCCTTCCTCACCAGCCTCTTGCGATCTGACTGTAAAATAGCATTTCATTCAGAATCAGGATGCCCCCCTCTTACAATTGTACACATGCACATTCTCACAAGGACAGACACAAAGTACAGTCAGTAAAATCATTCTGATTCATGGATAACGGATAATTCCTACAATGCTGTAAGATTAACCTTACTTTGACACGAAAGAATAGAAAATGAATTAATAAATCATGCATGGTGATCATGTTTCAAGTTTCAAATTTCTGTCCAAAACATAATTCACAAAACCTGATAAATTAAATGAAATGTGTTAGTCAACATACAACATGCAGTATTTAAAAAAAACAACACCAAAACTGTCAGATATCTCTTAGAAACGCAACAATGATGCCAGTTTTTTTTTTGCCTCTGTGTTACAAGAATAATGGACCCATGACAAATCCATCTTGACATCAAAATACTTTGATTAAAAAGTTACTAGCTGGCATTCCTTATCAATAAATATGTAACAGACATAACTAAACTGGTTTGCATGTAACAGTCCTAAATGAAGTTGAAAATGAAGTGAATTGCCGGTTACGTGACATCTCATTGTCCAATTGTTGCTCATCGAATCTTTCAAGAAGGTTCTAGTAATCCTCATTGTCAACAAAAATAGGAAATCACTTCGTTAAAATACAACAACAAAATCCTTGTGAAATACGTTACTTACATCAAAAAGGCAAAATCATAATGAAATAAGCCTAAACTTACCGCTCAAAGTTGGTCGGTGCTCTTCGTCATTTATTTGTTACAAGCGCCACAATGTCAGACACCAAACACGTTTGATCGATGCTGTCGCTAGCACGCCCAAAATTAAGAAACAGAGGAAGTTGAACAAAGTTCCCCTGATGTGGTAGTCGTACGCAAGAGAAAATAGTGCAGTTTCTTTTTACATTAATGAGTGAGTGAGTATTTTTCTGATTTGAAACGTTACCTTAGTTAAATTCCCGACACGACGCACGAAGATGATACTAAAATCGTATTTTTTTACAAGTTACAGCGATTTTTATTTTAAATTTTGCTCGTACTGTTTCTGGAACTACTTTTATGAGTTTATACAACAAGCAGGTGTGTATCTCTGCGCAAACCGATATGCATGACCGGCGATCTTGGAGGGTGAAAATCGGACACGATTGGTAGCGTTTATAATAAACTTTTGTATTTCTGATTACTTCTAAATTATAATTCCAATTAAAGCAAGCCCTCCAGGAATTTAAATCAAATCTTTATTGAACAGATATGGATGAACAGATTCATTTTATAATGTTATAGCAAAAGGTTTTACATATGATTGTTACTGATGCTGTGCCAACTGCCATGTCCCAAATCAGACTCACATTTTATTCACACATTGCTGCATTTTCACAAAATTACAGCACACACATTCACAGCTGCTGTTTGAAATTATATGTAATATTTCTTAAACAGAATAGCAACAAAAATCAACTGACATAGTAAACTTTAACCCAGTAGTTTTTATGAAAATATATTCTGAATGACATCACCCTTGGTGGTACACGCTTGCTGAGAATGAGCCAAGTACATCTACACATGGATATGGCTGCAAATGCATATGTGTGTGTGTGTGTGTGTGTGTGTGTGTGTGTGTGTGTGTGTGTGTGTGTGTGTGTGTGTGTGTGTGTGTGTGTTTTGTACATTTACACATGTGGATATGGCTATAAATTTGTGTATGTGTGTGTGTGTGTGTGTGTGTGTGGTGCATGTGTGTGTGTGTGTGTGTGTGTGTGTGTGTGTGTGTGTGTGTGTGTGTGTGTGTGTTTGTGTGTGTGTGTGTGCATGTGTAGGGCCTATGTAATTTTTTTTCCAAGCACAGCCCTCTTTCTATGACAAATGTACAGTACCTCTATTCACTTTAGTTGTTACATCCTTTATCCTATACATCATCTCCTCCGTTTCTCCTGCCCTTTCTTTATTAAAAACAAAAACAAAAACAAATAAACAAGTAGTAGTAGTAGTAATAGGGACTGGCTTTCAATGGCCTAGGTCTTGCGGCCTATTTACGTCCCCTCTTTCTCAACTATTTCTAATACAGGTGTTAAAATGCGCATTTTCTTTTTGATTGCATAAGCCTAAACTGGCCTTTAATCATCATAGTTGATGAAAAGCTCTTTGAATTTTGTAATTTCGTCCAAAAAATTCTTGAATTTGTTAGTATCTTGTGCAAATTTTATGTTAGTTGGGAGTTTATTCCACAAAAGGAAACCTTTCATACTCAGTGTCTATGTCCTGTCTGTGTCTGCATTTTGTTTTGTTTTCTTTTCGTGCTACTTTAGTGTACTGTTCTCAGTTGAAGACTCAAAGTCGAAACTGATTGGTGTTTTGTGCGTTTTCGTCTGAGCAATCGTAATCCCAATGCCAATCCCAAGGCCAAGGGAAATAAGTTAATAACAGTATATTTCCTTTTTATACCAAATCTTTAACATTGTTAGTATGTTACTGCCAAATATTATTGTATACATATTTGCCAGTGCAAAATTATACTATTTAGCACAGCTATCGAGGAGGAAGAGTATCGAGTAGGGGATCTATCGATGCAAGGGAGTGTCGAACTGAAACCCCTCGGAGTGACCGGGAGTCGGAGTCATGATTGTAGCGATGTATGCGTTTTATAGCCGGTCTCTCCTCCACCCATCCCATTTCAAGATCTTGCCGGCGCACAGGGTTTGACAAGGGTTGGGTGAAGTGCATGTATATGAAACTGTGCCATTGCGATGAACCCCCCTTGAACAAACTCAAAACTGCACAAATCGGACACAGACGAAAACTCACGTTCCAATCCGCTGCTCCAAATCTCCTCGAAGTTCTGTCCCTTTGGGGGTTACTTAATAAGTTTCAGGCATCAAATTATTATATTTTCTTCATCTACAATGAACTACTGTCAGTTTTTTCCAGTATGAATTGGAATGAAAATATAAATGTGTCATAAAGAATAT
Source organism: Monoplex corrugatus (assembly GCA_030674185.1). Taxonomy (NCBI): domain Eukaryota; kingdom Metazoa; phylum Mollusca; class Gastropoda; order Littorinimorpha; family Ranellidae; genus Monoplex; species Monoplex corrugatus. The sequence continues at coordinate 28,818,306 of JAPXFY010000029.1, forward strand.
ATTATTTTATCATATCAAAACAGGAAGCTGGTGGTTGTTCTGATATTTGACCGCCACAATAATCTCTCCCCACAAAAATGGGGCACTCGCATGCAGATGCGTTATCTGCAATTGTGGATATCGGTCACTGGGAAAAGGCATCGTGCTTACTTGAGCGTAATGTGTGTGTGTGTGTGTGTGTGTGTGTGTGTGTGTGTGTGTGTGTTGTGTGTGTGTGTGTGTGTGTGTGTGTGTGTGTGTAGTTTTGAATCTGAACATAAGTCGAGTCTTTGAAATCTTACTTTCCACTAGTGTGAGATGAATACATTCCCGAAACCGGAATTTTACATAGCCTAGATCTAATCTATTATAACGGTATAATAATAATTTTTATTTCATGGACGCGTCACTGAGGGTGTTGCTCGCATTTCATGACAAACACCACAGGTGTCTTTATCTCACAAGTCTGGTAGATGCCTTGACGTATTATGAAAGTAAGTGTCAATACAGCCCTGCCTCAATCTGAAATAGAACTGTTGTATCATCATCACTATTATCCCCATTAGAACTGTTGTATCATCATCACTATTATCCCCATTAGAACTGTTGTATCATCATCACTATTATCCCCATTAGAATAGAACTGTTGTATCATCATCACTATTATCCCCATTAGAACTGTTGTATCATCATCACTATTATCCCCATTAGAACTGTTGTATCATCATCACTATTATCCCCATTAGAACTGTTGTATCATCATCACTATTATCCCCATTCTCATCATCATAGCACTGTGAAAACAATTGTTCCAGATTCTATGGCTCTTCATCCCATCTTCTCATGTTGACCTCAGTGTTGGTGGGTTTGGAGGTGTGCAGGAGAGCTGAAATGAGCAGGATGGTGTTGGTTACACAAGGGCCAGGTAGAAGATGGTAAACAAAAATGAGAAAAGAACATGTTCTCGGCTGCACATACACCTGCATACTCTACTCGCACACATACACATGAGCGCCATACGAACACCAACACCTACCATTGCTGCCACCACCACTTCCTCCACATTCTCAGATCCATAGTCACATCCACCACACAAACCACCTCTCTCTTGAACTGCGCGTGTGCATGCACACACACACACACACACACACACCACACATACACACACACACACACATGCACGCACACACATGCACACACTCACGCACACACATGCACAGGCGCGCACCCCCCCCCCCCCACACACACACACACACACTCACCCCTGCCAAAAACACACTGCAATGAAGTTAGAGAAAGGTGATGCATTTATTGAAAACACAAAGCTGATACCTTATAGAAACACACTCTATTAAAATAAACACATGGCATGGTAAGCTTCTCTAATGATTTAACACTGTAGCCTGTGTTGCTATTTGGATGCTAAGCAATGCACAGGAATGGAAATCTACCAAAGACAGAACTATATCCACAACAAAATAAAACATTAAAAGCTTCATCGACAAAGCAAAGTGAACATCAACACCACAAAAATTATGTTTACTAGAGGTCATTGCATTATACATTATGGCACACCGTGTAACATTAAAGTCTCTTTCACACTTCATTCAAGGTCTTTCTTGGTCTGCATCTCACTTTGAATCCAGATATATTTTTGTTATAGGCTTGTTGAAATATCTGGAAAATATCTTTAAATATCTGGGATGGGTCATCGCACCAGACAGCAGATGCACATCAGAAATAGCCAGCAGAATCGGCCAAACCAAAACAGCATTCAAAAAGATGAAAAGCGTTCTTACCAATAAATGCCTATTAATTAACATCAGTAAAATAGTTCTTGAATGTTATATAGAACCGATACTGTAATACGATTGTGAGGCATGGACAATCAATATGCAAAGCCATAACAAGATTGAGGCAGCCGAGATGTGGTTTCTAAGAAGAATGTTGAGAGTTCCATGGACAGCAAAGAAAACAAACGAGACAGTCTTGATGGAGGCAGACACAAGAAGATCATTGATAAAGAAGATTAGGAAAAGACAAGCAATATTTACAGGCCATTTTATGAGGAAAGGGGAATTAGAGCACCTGGTCACAACAGGAAAGCTGGAAGGAAAGAGAACTCTGGGTAGACAAAGGGAAAAATGGTATAAACAGGTCTGGGATTTTTTTCCCTCAAATTTCTGTCTGTTCATTTTTTTGCATTCTAACAAATGGAAACAATGCATCAAATATATTTGTACATGTAATACTTTCATATACAGATGAGAATGTGCACATAAGATATATGCAATCAGTCATAAACATCTACATAAAGATGTACATGCACTGAGACATACGTACGTACATACAGACATACATACATACATACGTACATACATACATACATGCATATACATACACACATACATGTTACATACATACATACATACATACATACATACATACATACATACATACATACTTATGTACATGCATTCATGCATGCATGCATACATACCCACATGCATTATTATTATTGTTTAAAACCCAACAAACTGCGCAGAGCTATATCAGTGCTATTGTATCTAAAAACATATACATCACCTTGTTAATCATTAGAAAAAAAACAAACATGAAAATTAGGTACACATATCAATACATTTGGGCACATATTGTAATAATACGTCCCTTGCGTTGACCATTCCACCCAATCTATCACCAGGGAGGGGTTCAAAGAAAACAAACCTGAATACAAATGTGAACATAACAAAGGACACTAAAACATCGGCCTAAATTACCTAAAATGGCTTCCGCACATCACATTTTGTACACAAGTATTAATCCTGAGAGAAAGTGAGAAAGTATGTAAGACTTTGCAGAACACACAGTTGAATGGACCAGCAAAGCAGACAAGAATGCAAAGAGCAAGGAAAAGACAAGGAAAGTGACACTAACCAAAAAAAAACAAAAACAAAAAAACAAAAAAAACAAAAGATTCAGAACGCGTATTTAATACAACCAGACAAGACAGGCGCACTTTTTTGGCCAACTGGCCTTTGTCAAGCATAAGTTCACAAACAACAAATACAAAAATTGAAGAAAAAGACTGAAACTTCCCTGCTGCTTCAGCCAGTGTAAGAAAATTTTTGTATTTGATGTTTGTTTGTTTGTGATCTTACGCTTGACAAAAGCTAGTTGGCCAAAAATTTGCGCCTGTCTTGTCTTGTATTAAATACGCGTTTTGATTCTTTTCTTGTGTTTTTTCTGGTTCCTGTTTGCTTGAACGCGGGCAGTCACACTTGTTTTGGATGCCATAACATCTGGCTGTGATGTTAATGATGCTTGCTTGACTATGACAGAAATCGGGAATAACTTTTTTTCTGGGTTCTTCTCTACAACTTTTATGTAGGCCACTAACAAAAGCACAATGAAACTACCACGTGTCATGTCCAAGAAATGTGTACAGCTGAGTCTTCAGCTAATACCCAGCTTGGCCGTGATAGCACAGAGGATTGTGACTGTGTAGTGCTCTACGCTTACTATCATCATATATCCTGGCATCAACCAGGCCCGAGAGATACCGACGTCTGTGGTGCTGGTCAGAATTGAGCAACACCCTCAGTGGTGCATCCGTGAAGTGGATGAGACTTGACTGTGTGGTGTCAGTCTTCCCATGAGCCCATAGCACGCTCAGCTCTGGGTAGGAGCTGGTTGGAACCAAAAAATCCTATAGCGATTTTTGAAGTGACTGATATGATGGGGATTTGAACCCACAACTTTAAGTTGGTAGTCCGTTGTGCTGAACACCACACCATGGAGACTGGCTAGATTAGTTTTAGGTGCCACTGGACATGCCTTACACCTAGTCCTGGCTACTTTACAAATAAAATATCAGCATTGAAAATAATAACCATAACAGAATGAGAATGTGAGACATTATTAGGCTACCGAAAATAATTAAATATATTGAAAATATGGAAATTGCTGCAACATAATTTCTTTTTGCTGAATGTTAGTCTACATGGTTTGTAGAATCTTAAAATCAACCCTAGGACACATAGGCCACTATCCTACTACCTGAAAATTGGGTCACATTACGCAATACCTTGTACAAATCACCGACTTTAGAAATATTTATGGAAATATATAGAAGTTGCACCTCGTTGGAAAGGTCTTGAAATATTACGTTCAAATCTGTCATCAAAACATGTATA
>JAPXFY010000029.1:28824980-28831012 GCA_030674185.1 Monoplex corrugatus
TCGTCAGATTCGTACTGCTGAGCGTCTGTTTGAGCCATGGCGTCCCTTTCTGATAATGACAACTGGTGACACTGGAAGGTACACAACAAATGATATAGCTGTAGTCATAGCATTCAAAACAGCATCAACCAGAATGTGACCTCTGAAAGCCCTTGCCATTGATTTTCCAGTCAGCATGTGTCTAACAGTATTGGGGGCATACACAACCTTAAGCACTTGCTGAAGTCCAGAACCCCACTTGATCCTGCCTATACAGCCATGGAAATTCATTTGAGTGTGAAAGCCTCCCAGATGGAGAACAATTGATTTCAGACTCTTTCTGGACGATCAGCTGGGACTTCTACCAAAGTGGTTGGTCAAACGTCAGCACAGGCTTGATTCCAAGACATCTGGCTTCAGCATACACAAACTGCGAAGTAGAGTAAATGCACCTCATACTACTTGGATTGAGATCAATCATCAGAAGGCAGAACATAGATGACCACCCAGGATGTTCTCCTCGGCTCAACGACTTCATGAAACCTGATCACCCTGGTCTTGGTGAACGCAAAGGCCAGGATAACTTCCACAGAAGGCCCTGTGTTGACTGGGGATCCTCACAATAGAAATCATGCAACTGAGAGTATCTGAAACAATCAAAATCCTGTCTAGCAAGGTTGTAAAAATGGATGTTGATCTTCCTAACTGCTGTGACATCTTCAAGTGTTTCAGATATTCTTCGAATTGCTTGTTGCCTTCTAGTACCTGGGGTAATGACAGCAATTGTACCCATACCATGGAATGTACTAAACCCATCAAGAGTGCACACATTGTGATCAACATTATCAGCAACATATTGTATAATGTGACCTTTTGTTATGCCGGGAATGTCTGTTCCCTGGGTCAGTGCTGCAGATACTTTAAACTTCTTTACTTCAGAATGCGATATACAGAATCCAAGCTGGAACAGGATGTTAGTTAAAAACTGAGATGCAAACTGGTGGTACATTTGAACAGCTAGGCCAACTTGCAAAGGAGCCAGGAGCATTTGGGGTCTTGCAGCTTGTATGATGGCTTGGCCTATGGCGGCTATTTTCAGATCGTTCTCAATTCCACAGAAGATTGTCTTCAGGAACAACTGGAGTGAGTCAGAGACAAAATTTAAGTTCCCTGAGACAGACTTGATCGTATCCGATCCTGGCTACACATCCTTGATAGCAAAACTCTTTTTATATAACTTTCAATCAATTTTGTGGCAGTTTCGTATTAGGTTGTTTTTGTTGTTGGTTTTGTTTTGTTTTGTTTTGTTTTTTGTTTTCTTCTTTGCATCTGAATCTTCTGTCTGTGGGGCGTCAAAGTGCTGTCTGTTCTAAGAGTTACCACAGAAATCTTTTTGCCTCTGCTTGATATCAATATATCTAACCCAAAATGTTCAATAAGTTTGTTTTTCATATGTTTTGTAGTGTATGCATCAACTCCATCCCCGCAAAACTCCTGCACTTTTGATACAAGATCAGACAATGTGGCTTGTTCATCATCATTCTCGTCCAAATGTTGGCAGACTTTTAGAAAACCTTCCTGCCTAGCCTGTTAAGGATCTTCATAGAAAGTAGTTCGTTTTGTTTTCTTTGCATCGGTAAATCAATCAAAACTGTTTCTGTGTGTTCTGAAGCTGACACTGAAGGCATCATGGTACACAGCATCCCATGCAATGAGGTCTTCCCAACATGTTGACTGAATTCTGTCAGATATTGTTTTTGCCCAGCTGTCATCTCATTCCTTGCAAACACCTAGGATAGCTGCCTGAAATCCCTCGTGTGGTTTGGTTTTCTCTGGGAAGGCTTCATGTCCTTTTCTGTGAGTATTGACATCAGCAGTGGTGCCACAAAACAGTGAATCCTTGGATCATAGGCAGGCTGAAAGGATCGTCTGGATGGCCTCGGGTCATCTCTACAGGCGCTTTGTTTCTTCTCTTGATATTACATCCTTATTGCTTTGGCATTTGTATAGTCAAGCCGGCATTTTCTATGTAATTTCTGTCCTTCAACAGTCACAATGTTAACATACGCTGTGTGCTGCACCGATTGACAATCTTACATCCAGTCTCACCTAATTTCACTGTTGGTTGACCATTGTCAAGGGATTCTTTTCAAATGACGCAGTTTGCTGTACATTCGGCTGCAAAATAAGACGAACGAAAGCTGTCACATCACACAGAATACAGAATATTTTATTGCCCTGTTGATAAACAAAAGCTGTTACATCACACGGAATACAGAATATTTTATTGCCCTGTTGATATACAAAAGCTGTTACATCACACGGAATACAGAAATCTTTATTGCCCTGTTGATAAACAAAAAAGGGCAGTTTAATGGGAGGCGTGGAGATGGAGTGCATTTTAAATGTTCACTAAAATACAGTGATACAGACTTTACAATATGTTATACTTCCCCACACACACACACACACACACACACACACACACACACACACACACACACACACACAAACCACCACCACCACCACCACCATCACCACCACACCATACCACACCACAAACACACACACACGCACACACACACACGCACACACACACACATGTACGTTTATACAAGTCATCATCCAGAATAATAATCAAAGTTTTTCTTTTCCGTTTTTTTTAATTGACAAGGAAAACAGAGGCTGGGAAACTGAATTGATACCATAATTAATTAACTGATCAAGAAACATAGCTTCATCACATTTCAAATTCAAATTGATAAAGAAAACCAACAACAAAAACAACAAAACTGAAGATCAACAGCAAAGTAATTAGTCAAAATCATAAATAGCATGCGTACTTAACATTTTTATCATTATTATATCATTGATGCACACAGATAACTACATAAAAGTATTGTATGGCGAGCTAGGTCACGTAACCTTTGTGTTACAGAATAAAAATATTCAAGAAAACACAATACTCTTAACTCCTGTCCGGTTTTCTTGTACGGGGAGATCTGCCCTGGGATCTTGACTTGCTTGCTTTGCCATAATTTTTCAGGCGTTGGACGCTTCTATTGGAGAGCAAATTTGACAATGGAAGGGTCCACACTTCATTAGCATGCATTATCAGTTACACACACACACACACATCACACACACACACACAGTGTACGTACACACACACACACACGTGCTACGGATCATTCCTATAATGCCGCATGTCATTCAAGTTCAAGAAACAAATAAATGAGAACTTCGGTATTGATCCCAATTAAAAAAATCATAATAAACAAAAAATAAGCCTTTGCTTACCTGCAAATATTTGCTGCCAAACTTGCATTCAAAGGCCAAAACACTATTCCAAACGTGAAAAATGCAACCCGCTCGTAGATCATTGTATGTCCGTGAAACGCGCTTCTACCATAGTATCGGTATATCGCGGTAAACGTTATGTGAAGATGAGAGTTACGCTTTTCTCGGTAGCGGATGTAGCCGTTTACACGTCAACTTCAAGTGGCACCCAGGCCGCGAATTGTATGGTACGCCAGAGCGGTCATATCGCATACAAATCACAACGCTCATAAATCTAATTTGTTAATTGTGACAATATACCAAACTTTCGTGTGTCCTAGGGTATTTTTCTTGTTTTTGGTTATTTTTTCCTAGCCTGTGAGAAGAAAAAAAATTCTGTTGCAGAGATTCCCATTGGAAAATTATATTTGGTAGACTATATGAAGAGAGAGAGAGACAGACAGACAGACAGACAGACAGACAGACAGAGACAGAGAGAGATTTTAACACAATCAAAACTCAACATAATAATTATTAACCTAGCGTCTCTGCTAGATTGAAGATTACAACACACTGACAGGGGCCTCATAAACATAATCACAAGGTCACGCGCATTTTACGAATGACGTTCCTCAGAAATCGGGTTTTCCCATAAGACGGTTGTGGACCAATCGTATTATGGTCGACTATCGTGGGCGAAAAAGTCCGACCTAGCACGTTTTATTTGTGTGTACCCTCATGTGGGATCTCAGGCCAAGTCTGATGCACACAGGCGACCACATACTGGACACTCAATGGAACGCTCTGCAGAGTTGATTCTGGTCTTAATTGCTACACGCTTTTCCACTTGGCTGCTTCGTCTTTCATTTTCATAAGCTTCTGTAAATTTTAAATGTAAATCTGTTCCCTTGCGAATAGCTTGCCTCCATTCGGACCTGTTTGTGGCCATGATTTCCCATTGTTCTTCATCAATGTCACATTTCTGGAGGGATTTTTTTCAGGTTGTCTTTGTAGCGAAGCTTTGACCGTCCTCTTGGTCGATGGCCCTGTAGCCAGTCAAAAAATTCTAACAAGTTTTTGGATTTTTCGTCTGCTACAAAACCGGAAATGACGTTTCACTTTCATCCGGGTGTTGTTAAAACCATAGCAACGTAAGCGCTTTCGCCGTAACGGTTGCCAACCCCGAAACATCAAAGTAACTCTAATTCAGGTTTGTACTAATTTTTCATTGTAGTAGTTGGTTTAAAGCTGAATTATTTTAGAGAAATTAAGACACTTTTGAAGTATATTCATGGGAATTTAACATCGGTTATTTTAAATCAATATGTTTTGTTTGAAAGCTAAATGATAAATAATTCAGCGATGGGTTAGTCCGATACGCAGCCTATTCGTAGTTTGCCAACATGATCATTTATATAATGTTTTGGTTTTTTTATATTACACAATTGCTTAAATGTTTTTGTGGAAAAAAGTGAAGACGTGAATGAACATTTTTCATTGTAATACTAGAATAGTATTCTATGGGAAAAAATGTGATTCATTACCAAAATGGTTGTGGTGCACTGACAGTTATTAATTTATCAGTTTCATGGTTAAATAAATTTGGCCTAGTTGTACATTTTTTTCTGTTAAAGCATATGTAGTTGTTTGTTAACACTAACTTTTTTGTTGTTCAGTTATTACATTTGTGAAATACTCGCACACACACACACACAAAACAACATAGAGAGGTCTCATAAACTTTTTGATTAGCAAATTGTCAAGTGGATGTGAAACAGTAACCATTTTTTGTGGAAAAGAGAATACAGAATTTTGGTAAAATGGATAATAACAGGTTCTGTTATTCAGTAAGGAGACAAACCAAACATATTGTCTCCGATTCATTGTGTAGTCCTTTGGATAGTTGTTCATGAATTATCTTGATCAAAAGGGACATGACTTTGAATCCAAAATTGTATAATACTTAAAGAACATTGTGTTCACAGAAAGGAAAATCATTTTCATAAATGTTTTGTAAAGACCTCCTAGATTGTGTGATAGATGCACACCATTTCATGTGTGTGTGTGGAATAGGGTTCATTTTGTTTATTGAAAATATAAGCATGTGTAGTCTACTGTTAATGTTTATTATTTTTCTTTCACTGAATTATTCATGTTTTTTATAGTTCATGATTATTCATTCAAACATTTAATTGTATTTTTTCTTAAGGCTATTCATCAACATGTCATATCATATATTATCATATCATATCATATCGTATCATATCGTATCATATCATATCATATCATATCATATCATATCATATCATATCATATCATATCATATCATATCATATCATATCATATCATATCATATCATATCATATCATATCATATCATATCATATCATATCATATCATATCCTATCCTATCCTATCCTATCCTATCCTATCCTATCCTATCCTATCCTATCCTATCATATCATATCATATCATATCATATCATATCATATCATATCATATCATATCATATCATATCATATCATGTCTCATACCATACCATATCATTATTATACAGGGTCAACTTTTGAGGTTGATGGTGTCCAAGGTCATGCTTCGTTTTGCTTCATGTGGGATCTCAGGCTAAAGTGTCTGATGCACACAGGCGGCTGATTACTTGATACTGGATGGATCACTCTACAGTATTGATCACTCTACAGTATTGGTCCGGGCTTTTATTGCTGTATGCTTTTCATATCGTATCAATATATCATATCATCATATCATATCATATCA
>JAPXFY010000029.1:28831112-28858612 GCA_030674185.1 Monoplex corrugatus
GTCGGGCGGTGTGAGTGTGTGTCTATGAGCGTGCATATTTGTGTGTTTTTATCTGTGTATATTTGTGTGTGTGTATGTTGTGTGGTGTAAATACATGTATATGTGTATGCGTGGGTGAGTTGTGTGTGTTGTGTATATGTGTACGCGTGTGTGCGTGCGCACACGTGCGTGTGTGTGCACATGTGTATGTGCGTGTGTGCATGCGCGTGTGAGTGCGTATGCTGAGTGTGTGAGAGTGAGTGTATGTGCGTGGATGTGAGTGTGTGTGGGGGGGGGGCGTGGATGGAGATGGTGGTGGTGAGTGCTTAAATGTGTGCATGTACAGAAAATATGTCAGCAAAAGAACCGTTATTAATTTAGCAGTTTGTGGATGGAACTTTCCCCACATCATTGTCAATGATGCTTAAAACATTTTCAGTATGTTTCCTTTTTCTGTTATTTTTGTTTAAAGCCCAGCCTACTGCGTACAGCCACATCAGGGCTATAACCAGTTCAAATCATACACAATACTTCAACAGGAAAAAGAATAAAAGGAAAAGAAAATTCAATACACATATCAATGCATTCGCACACATAATCTGAGGAGATGCCCCTGACGTTGACCACTCCGTCAAATTTATCGCACAAGGGATTTAAAATACACACCTGACTACAACTCTAAACATAACTAGGGACACTTAAACATACATAAAAATGCTCTCTATAATTTTCCATTGCTTTTATTCTTTCTCCCCATTTATAGCCGTGTGCGTGTGTGTGTGTGTGTGTGTGTGTGTGTGTGTGTGCGTGCGTGCGTGCGTGCGTGTGTGTGCGTGCGTGTGTGTGTGTCTGTTTTAGCGCTTAGATTTGATTTTATCAAGATTTTGCGCTATAGAAATAAAATATTGTATTGCATTGTATTGTAAAAATGGGTATAAATTACCTGAAATTGCTTTTGCATATCTCATTTGCCTAGAGCCAAAAATGTACTTAACACACCCAATATCAATCCTAAGAGAAAGTACGTAAGAACTTATCGAACAGATGCAGGTGAATGGACCAGCAAGGCAGAAAATGATGGAAGAAATGACACAAAGCAAAGGAGGAAGAAAGAAATAAAGAGATTCATCATCATCATCATCATCATCATCATCATCATCATCAGGTGCCTTGCCGTATGGCGTTGGCGATTATGGACTTCCATCTGTCTCTATCTCTTGTTGCCTCAAGCATCTCTTCCACCCTCCTGTCTTCAGCCACTCTGCAAGTCCGTCTAGTATCTTCTCTCTGGTGCTCTCCTTCCCTCCAGCTTTCTCGTTGTGACCAGGTTTTCCAATTTACCTTTCCTCATAAAATGGCCTATGAATGTTGCCTGCCTTTTCCTAATCTTCCTTATGAATGATCTACTTGTGTCTGCCTCCATCAAGACTGTCTCGTTTGTTTTCTTTGCTGTCCATGGAACTCTCAACACCCTTCTAAGAAACCACATCTCGGCTGCCTCAATCTTGTTCTGGCTTTGCTTGTTGACTGTCCACGCCTCGCAACCGTACAACAGTATTGGTTCTATATAACATTCAAGAACTCTCTTCCTGATGTTAATTGATAGGCATTTGTTGGTAAGAATGCTCTCCATCTTCTTGAATGTTGTTTTTGCTTGGCCGATTCTGCTGGCTATTTCTGATGTGCATCTGCCATCTGGTGAAATGATCGTTCCCAGGTATTTAAATTTATCAACCTGTCTCAAGGTTATGCCGTTTTCTGTTATTTTGCATGAGGGGATTTCATGGTTTTTTTACTGATCACCATGACTTCAGTCTTCCTGCTGTCTAGTCCCAACCCCTTTACCTTTGCTTTCTATTTCAAGTATATTCACAAGGTTTTGTTGGTCCCTTTCACTTTCTGCAATTAGCACGGTGTCATCTGCGTATCGAATGTTGTTTATCATTTTTCCTCCAACCTTTAACCCAGAGTTTTCCTCTAGGTTTCTCATGATGTTTTCGCAAAAGAGACTGATAGGAAAGAGAAAATGTCTTGCACAGAATTTCCAGAAGATGGGAACGCTATTCATACTGAAAGAGTCCCTGGCATCCCCACAGAGGAGGGGGTACATTTTCAATCAACTACACACAAACAACTATGGTTACACACAGTCTGTAGATATATTGTGGTGCTTGGTACCTGCAACATTGTAGGCGTCTTAGCTGGCATTTCCTTGTCAGGATTCATTGGGTCAAGCAATGATTTGTCCTGAGAACAAAAGCATACAGAAGCTGGATTACATTCTAACGAAGTCTACAAAAGGGAGCTTACTTCAGTCCCGCAACAGCGGCTGGCATAGTTATCTACCTTGGTCGAAAAAAAAAGCAATAAGAGATACATGTCAAGTTCAAATGAACAAACTAACAAACAAAAAGAAATAACTGACATAACGTTAACTGGAAGGTCATGTGTACTACTACTACTACTACTACTATTACTACTACTACTACTACTAAGCTTACTACAATAATAATGATGATGATGAATGATGATGATGATGATGATGATGATGATGATGAGATGATGATGATGATAATAATAATAATGACTAACGTGTACAGTGCCTCATCTCATAGAGGTCCTAGTGTGTGGGTATTGTATCATATACTAATTTTTCCAGGTGACGCACAACAATTAAATCAAATCCCTACCAAATGTAACAAATGTATACATTCACGAAAACATTTTATCTCAAGTACTGAGTTACCAGTTTGCCAAGATACAGCACTTACTCCCCAAAAAGGGGGATCACTAACACATGACCCAGTATTAAGTATTCCAGTTCTAAAACTGTTAATCATAAGCAAAAATATCTAATCACCAGCACAAAACATTAATACTACCAGTTAAAAAACTCAACAAAAACACAAGGCGTTATCTTCAGAACAGATGCTCCTCAAATGATTATCATAACTGTAAATCATTCTTGCATAGCGCTAGTCTCCAAACTGATGGAGACTCACAGTGCATTGCATATAACAGATTTCTTAGTGGAGCACAGAGAATGAAGCTGTAAGGCGAGTTGGCCACACCCTACTGCTGTTATACCATCCGCATCTTTGGAAGACGTACATGCCAGCCACTGACACATAACAGATCCTAAGTTTATGTACAAAAACATTACAGAAATTGTCCACAGGAAAAAAGACGTGCATATCAACTGGGTGCTTAAAATCTAAAGACAGTATGATTATTATGGAAAAAGACGAAATATTAGCTAGTTAGCTAGATGGGAACACCACATGAAAGACTTTTCTTGACAATGACAGGAAGAACACATCATAAGAAAGAACGTTGAAGGACCACCAATAACGAAAGATGAAGTTACAGCAGCGATGAAAAAGATGAAAACTGGAAAAACCCCAGGACAAGACAATATTACTACAGAAATGATCAAAATTCTAGATGAATTCAAAATTGAAAAAAATAGGTCCTCCTAAATGAAATTTATGACATCAGAAAAATCCCTAAAGATTTGTCAAAAGCAACTGTCTCTGCACTTTCAAAGAAAGCAGGAGCTATAGAATGCCAACGCCATCTTACAATCAGCTTGATGAGTCATGTAACAATGATTCTGTTGAGAATAATCATGATGAGGACAGGGAACAGAATCAAAAGAGAAATAGCAGAAGAACAATGTGGATTTGTTGAAGGAAAGGCAACTATTAATGACATATATGTCCTAAGAACTTTCACAGAAAGACCAACTGAGTTGAAAAAGGATTGATATTTATGTTTTGTTGACTACACCAAGGCTTTTGATTGGGTAAGACACAAAGAATTAATCTACCAACTAGAAAGGCTCAATGTTGATGGAAAGGATCGAAGAATAAACAGGAATATATACCGGGAACAAACAGCAGCAATGTGATAGAAAATGATATAAGCTCTTTCCAAAATATCAAAAGAGCGGTTAGGCTGGCATGTGTTTGTTACCAGATTTGTTTTCACTTTACAGCAAAAGCATCATGAGAAACCTAAAAGAAAGTCCTGGAATAAAAGTTGATGAAAAATGTTAAACAATCTTTGTTACGCAGATGACACCGTTCTGATTGCAGAAAATGATAAAGACCTACAAAAATATAATAGAAACAAAAAGCAGAAAGAAAGGGCTGGAGCTAAATAGCAAGAAGAATGAAGTCACGGTAATCAATAGAAACCAAGAAATCCCCTCATGCAAAATGACAACAACTGGCACAACATTGAAACAAGCTGACAAGTTTAAATATCTGTGAACAGTTATCGCACCAGACAGCAGATGCACATTGGAAATGACAACCAGAATCAGCCAAGATAAAACAGCATTCAAGAAAATGAAAAACTTTCTTACCAACAAACGCCTATCAATTAGCATCAGAAAGAGGTTTCATCAGTGTTATATAGAACCGATTCTGTTGTGCGGATGTGAAACATGGACAATCAACACGCAAAGCCAGAACAAGATTGAAGCAGCTGAAATGTAGTTTCTAAGAAGAATGTTAAGAGTTCCACGGACAGCAAAGACAACAAACGAGACAGTCTTGAAAGAAGCGAATACAAAAAGAATATTCATGAAAAAAATTACTAAAAGACAAGCAACATTTATAGGACATTTTATCAGGCAAACGAAAGTAGAGCACCTAGTCACAACAGGAAAGCTGGAGGAAAAAGAGCACCAGGCAGATCTAGGGAGAAAATATTGGATGGAATTGCAAAGTGGATGAAGACAGAGAAGGTGGGAGATATACTTGCAGCGAAAAACGATATTCGTATGCAGGGCCATCATCGTAAACGCCATGTGGCATGACGCATGATGATGATGGTGATGACACACACAGCCCTCAGTCCACCCAGCTGCCAACAGGTACCTCACCCTGTTCAGGGTTAGTGAATGTAAAACAGCATGGGAGACGAGTGGAACATGCCTTCGAAATCCTGACTTGAGACGAAAACGGTCTCTACCACTTCTCTCCCCATACGAACCACGTTTAGGTTAGGGGACAACTGTTACCACCTTGTTCTACTTTGACCTTGTCCACCTAACACCTGAGTGTGTATATATCAGTTCCCTTAATAATTTTATGGGATATAAAACAGCAATATTTTGAGACCTTCAGTTGGTTATATCATCTACGCTGGGTAACTTCAGATTTGTGGCATAAAGCCAACGTTGATTAAAATAATTATGTTTGTTCGTTCCTTTATTCGTTCGTTCGTTCTGTCTGTCTGTCTGCCTGACCTCCCGTTACCTGTGGCATCTGTGTCTTGTCAGCAAAACCAAAACTGCATGCATCCACCCATCCCTGAAAAATATAGATGCACATTTCCATGGTGATAAATCACGCACAATTAAACAAATTAGAGCGATGAACAAAAGCCTAACACATCCTTTCTTATTGTTACAAAATACACAAGTAAAAACTAAATTAAACATGGAAATGATAATGAATATAAAGCCAATAGTACAAATAATAATAATAATAATAGTAATAATAATAATAATAATTATAACAATAATAAAATGATAATATTAATAATAACAATGATGATGGTGATAATAACAACAGCAATAATAATAATGATAGTAATAATTTCATTTCTAAAGCGAAAACGTTCCATGTACGAGAATTTGTCATTGCACTTTAAAAAAAATGCCACCAATACGTTAATGCATATACATAGGCAGATACACAGATACACACAAACATAGATATACACAAACATAGTCAGATACACACAAACACAGACAGATACACAGATACACACAAACACAGTCAGAAACACACACAGATACACAAATACAAACACAGTCAGATACACACAAACATAGTGAGGTACACACATAGTCAGATACAAACATATTCAGATACACACAAACACAGTCAGATACACACCAACATAAATAGACATAGACACAGTCAGATACACACAAACACAGTCACATACACACAAACATGGTCAGATACACACAACATAGTCACATATACACAAAATAGATACACACAAACATAGTCACATACACACAAACACAGTCATATACACAAACACAGATACACACAAACATAGTCACATACATACAGTTATATAATACATAGTCAGATACACACAAACATAGTCAGATACACACAAACATAGTCAGATACACACAAACATAGTCAGATACACAAAAACACAGTCACATATACACATAGTCAGATACACACAAACACAGTGAGACACAAACATAATCACATGCATACAAACAGTCAGATACACACACAGTCACATACACACAAACATAGTCAGATATACACACAGTCACATACACACAAACATAGTCAGATACACACATAGTCAGATACACACAAACATAGCCAGATACAACATAGTCAGATACACACAAACATGGTCAGATACACACAAACATAGTCAGATACACACAAACACAGTCAGATACACACAAACATAGTCAGAAACACACAAACACAGTCAGATACACACATAATCAGATACACACATATCAGATATACACATAGATACACCCAAACAGAGTCAGATACACACATAGATACAGACACATAGATACACACATAGATACAGACACATAGTCAGATACACACATAGTCAGATACACACAAACATAGTCAGATACACACATAGTCAGATACACACAAACAAAGATGCACATAGTCAAATACAACAAACATAGATACACACAAATTTAGTCAGATACACACAAACATAGTCAGATACACACAAACATAGTCAGATACACACATCAATACATGAATGCATCTGAAGAAGTAAATCTAACCTGACATCAATGGACGATACACACAGTTCATCAAAATAAAAACAGAACATAACAAGAAAGTTTAATGTGAATGGTCCCACTTCTTAAATCTAAAAATGGAAATAATATGATAAGGGAAATACTCTTGGCCAGATTGAGGGGAAGAGTTCAGTATTCTATTTTTACATGTTAGGACTTCCCCTCCCCCACTTTTTTTTTAGAAGGCCTAGATGTTCCCTAAAACATCTACAGAGCCTGGTGAGGCATTGATGCTCTGGATCCCATCCAGCACCTTTTGGGTGTTTCTTGTTCGCTTTACCCAGTGTTGTATGATTAAACTTATAAGTAAGTGAGATCTCGTCCATTTGAATGTATGGGGTATTGCTTAACTGATAAAACCCTTCATTTTTGTAACAGCGTAACAGCCTCTGCAATAGTAACGCGTGCCATTTTTTCCTATTCAACGTTTCATTTCATCTTTAGTTGCTAAAATTAAAATCGCAGAAACAAATCCATGACTAACACTACTGGCATGAGCAATTTCTGCATGCAGCATTCGACTGTCATCATTAAAAATTTCTCTTATTTTTCAAACATTTTTTTTTCTCGTCGGTAGCTGCAGCTCACCCCTCGTGGGATGTCTGGGGCTCTTTCAATATAAATGGTATCCCTATCTTCTGGAAATCCTGTGCTAGAAATATCCTCTGTACTGTCACTCTTTGTGTCTTCCTTCCTCCTTTGCTTTCTGTCATGTCTTCCTATCATTTTTCTGCCTTGCTGGTCCATTAACCTGCATGTGTCTCATAAAGTCGTACGATCTTTCTGTTAGGATTGATAATTGGCCACAGGAATTGAGTGAATTTTTGACTCTGTGGAAGTGGGATGTGCGGAGGCAATTTTGATTAGTTTGGGCTGGTTTTGTATGTGTTTTGGTGTCTTTGGTTGTGTCTGAATTTGTATTCAGGTATGTTTTTTTTTATCCCCTGTGTGATACATTGGACAGAGTGGTCAACGGCAAGGGTATCTCCTTGGATTGTGTTCGAGAATGCATTGATATGAGTGCTTAATTTTCTTTTCCTTTTTTTTAACCTGTTGAAGTATTGTGTATGTTTTAAACTGGTTATGATCCTGACATGGTTCTATGCAGTCGACTGGGCTTTAAACAAAAATAGCAACAATAACAAGCTGCAGCTAGCCTCTCTCATCTATTATTGCCTTTATTGTCATTTCATCCATCTTTAAAGCATTGCAGCCTGCAAAAGAGCTTGTGATCCACATGCACGTTGTTGTGGTTTTAGTGTATCTGTGCCAGAGCTTCCTTTATAAAATTCTGTTTCCATGTAGGTGCACTGTTCTTCAATGCTAACCGTGGCCATGGCGTTTGGAATGACAGTAGCCAACATGACATTCATGAATTTATTTACTCATCCATCCATCCATTCATTCATTGGTCCATTTATTATTCATTCATCCATTCTTTCCATTACTTCATTCATTAAAGTTATCATGCGTTCATTCATTCCATCACTAAATCCGTAAGTCGTTAACTATATCATGCATTCATTCATTCATGGACTAAATTTGACTTACCTTGTTGTAGTAGTAGACTTCCAGTATCATACCAGCTGAGCTCTCATCCTCTTTTGGATCCTTTTCTGCTGTTAAAGAGTCTGCTTCAAGCTCCACGTCTGTGGACTCTTGTGCTCTGGTCCTTTTAACCTTCCACCATTGTCTGATCCTGCCAGTCAGAAGATTACATCATGCAAGGTTTGGTTAGTTGGTTGATTAACTGGTTAATTGGCTGATTGTTGTTTTACGTCGTACATCAGTTCAGTGCATGCATGTACGAGTGTCAAGCTTGACATTCACAGTTGGGTTTTAGTTGTTTGCATAAAAAGTTATGCGTTTGTTTGCGGCATAAGTTATTACTTGTTTGCATCATAAGTTATTAGCTATTCGCATTATAAGATATTAGTATTTCCGTCAAAAGTTATCAGTTGTTTGCGTCATAAGTCATATGTTGTTTGCATCATAAGTTATTAGTTATTGGCATCATAAGAAATTAGTATTTCCGTCATGAGTAATCAGTTGTTTGCGTCATAAGTTATTAGTTGTTTGCATCATAAGTTATTAGCTGTTTGTATCATAAGTTGTTTGCATCATAAATTATCAGTTCTTTGTATCATAAGTTATTAGCTGTTTGCGATATAATTTATCCATTGTTTTGCGTTATTAGTTGTTTACATGATTAGTTATTAGTTGTTTGTATCATAAGATATTATTTGTTTGCATCATAAGCTAAAATTGTTTGCATCATAACTATTCATTGTTTGCATCATAAGTTATTAATTGCTTGCATCATAAGTTATTGTTTGCATCATAAATTATTCATTGTTTGCATCATAAAGTATTCAATGTTTGATTCATGTTATTGTTATTTGCATCATAAGTTATTAGTTGTTTGCATCACACGTAATTAGTTGTTTGTATCATAAGTTATTAGTTGTTTGCATCATGAGTTATTAGTTGTTTGCATCACAAGTTATTAGTTGTTTGCATCATAAGTTATGGTTATTTGCATAATAAGTTATTAGTTGTTTGCATCACACGTAATTAGTTGTTTGTATCATAAGTTATTAGTTGTTTGCATCACAAGTTATTAGTTGTTTGCATCATAAGTTATTAGTTGTTTGCATCACACGTAATTAGTTGTTTGTATCATAAGTTATTAGTTGTTTGCATCATGAGTTATTAGTTGTTTGCATCACAAGTTATTAGTTGTTTGCATCATAAGTTATGGTTGTTTGCATTATAAGTTATAAGTTGTTTGCATCATAAGTTATTAGTTGTTTGCCTTATATGTTATTAGTTGTTTGTGTGATAAATTACTCATTGTTTTGGTCACAAGTTATTACTTGTTTGCATTATTAGGTGTAAGTTATTTGCACGCATCATAACTCATCATTTATTTGATTAATAAACTTTTAGTCGTTGTATCCTCTAACAGGGTCTGAACCTGCGCGTCCAAGGTGGACAGGCATCTCAAGGCCAAGTCACCCTTGTGCAGATGCCTTCACTATTTAGCTGTCAGACACCTGACAACATATAGCGGGATTTTAAGACTTATGAAGTGCACTCTTGTTTCTCCTTGACCAGATCCAGCTGGAACCCTTTTCTGTTGCTTCTGCCATTGCCCTCAGGGCTCTGGTCCTCTCTCTCAAAGAAAGTGAGGGCTGTTTCGAGGGATCACATTGATATCTGTATCTATATCTATCATATCTATCTATCTATCTATCTATCTATCTATCATATCTATCTATCTATCTATATCTATCTATCTATCTATCTATCTTCTATCTATCTATCTATCTATTATCTATCTATCTTTATCTATCTATCTATCTATCTATCTTATCTATCTATCTATCTATCTATCTATCTCTATCTATCTATCTATCTGTCTATCTATCTATCTATCTGTCTTATCTATCTATCTATCTATCTATCTACTATCTTCTATTATCTATCTATCTACCTATCTGTCTATCTATCTATGTTTTATATATATACATATGTGTGTGTCTATATATATATATATATATATATATATATATATAATATATATATATATGTATGTTGTTGTATGTATGATAATGTATGAATGTATGTATGTATGTATGTATGTATGTAAGCATGTATGTATATATGTATGTATGTACGTATGTATGTGTGTATGTATGTATGTATGTATATATGTATGTATGAATGTATGTATGTATGTATGTATGTATGTGTGTATGTATGTATGAATGTATGTATGTATGAATGTATGTATTTATGTATGTATTATCTGTCTATCTGTCTGTCTGTCTGTCTACCTATATATATCATATGCATATATAGAAGGCAATGGCAAAAGCAGCTGAAAGATGCCAGTCACGCACTATATATATACATACATATACACACACAATATATATATATAATATATATATATATATATATATATACATGTATATATATATATCAAAGAAAACAAACGAGGCAGTCTTGATGGAGGCAGACACAAGAAGATCATTAATAAGAAAGATTAGGAAAAGACAGGCAACATTTATAAGCCATTTTATGAGGAAAAGGGAATTGGAGCATCTGTCACAATAGGAAAGCTGGAGGGAAAGAGAGCACTAGGTAGACCTAAGGAAAAACTATTGGACGGACTTGCAGAGTGGCTGAAGACAAAGAGGGTGGAAGAGGCGCTTGAGGCAACAAGGGATAGAAACAGACGGAAGGCCATGATCGCCAACGATATATATATAGATATATGTATATGGTCAACAATAAAAAGTCAATCTTGCACTATCAAGTGATAAAAATCAAAAAACAAATTGACATCTATATCTCTAATAAATAGCAAAGAACACAACACACACACACACACACACACACACACACACACACACACACACACACACACACACACACACAACACACACACACACACACACACACACACACACACCACACACACACACACACACACACACACACACATTTATTGCTGTTTTGACCTTATTCGTCTCTATGACTATACAAAAAATGCCATATAAACGTTTGTATGGCAGCATTCATCATCATCACCATGTGCCTTGCTGCATGGCGTTGGCGATCATGGCACTCCATATGCACCTATTCCTTGTCACCGCAAAAACATCTTCCACCCTCTCTGTCTTCATCCACACTGCAAGTCCGCCAAATATTTTCTCTCTGGGTCTACCTGGTTTTCTCTTTCCCTCCAGCCTTCCTGTTGTGACCAGGTGATCTAGTTCCCCTTTCCTCATAAAATGCCCTATAGATGTTGCTTGTCTTTTCCTAATCTTCCTCATCAATGATCTTCTTGTGTCAGCCTCTATCAAGACTGTCTGTCCCGTTTGTTTTCTTTGCTGTCCATGGAACTCTCAACATTCTTCTTACAAACCACATTTCGACTGCCTCAATCTTGTTCTGGCTTTGCGTGTTGACTGTCCACGCCTCACAACCGTATAACATTATCGGTTCTACGTAACATTCAAAAACTCTCTTCCTGATGTTAATTGATAGGCATTTGTTGGTAAGAACGCTTTACATCTTCTTCAATGCTGTTTTGGCTTGGCCGATTCTGCTGGCTTTGTCTGATGTGCATCTGCCGTCTGGTGAGATGACCGTTCCCAGATATTTAAACTTATCAACCAGTCTCAAAGTTGTGTCATTTGCTGTTATTTTGCATGAGGGGATCACATGTTTTTTACTGATTTCCATGACTTTAGTCTTCTTACTATTCAGCTCCAACCCTTTATTTTTGCTTTCTATTTCCATTATTCACAAGGTTTTGTAGGTCCTGTTCATTTTCTGCAATTAGCACGGTGTCATCTGTCATCTGTGCAACGAATGTTGTTTATCATTTTTCTTCCAACCTTTATCCCAAGGCATTAATCTAGGTTTCTCATGATGTTTTAGCTGTAAAGTGAAAACAAATTTGGTGACAGAACACAACCCTGCCTGACCCCTTTTTTGATATTTTAGAAAGAACTTATACCGTTTTCTATTCTAGTTGCTGCTGTTTGTTCCCAATCCATATTTCTGATTATTTTTATATCTTTTCCGCCAATATTGACTCTTTCTGGTTGGTTGATCAATTCTTCATGTCTTACCTGATCGAAAGCCTCGGTATAATCAACAAAGCATAAATATAAATCCTTATTCAATTCGATTGACCTCTCTATTATAGTTCTTAGGATGTATATGGCATTAATAGTTCCTTTCCCTTCCACAAATCCATACTGTTTTGCTATTTCGTTTTTGATTCTATTCCTTGTCCACATCATGATTATTCTGAATATGATTTTTCATGACTCCTCAAGCTGATTGTACGATGGAGCCCGCATTCTATAGCCCTTATTTTCTTTGGAAGTGCAATGAAAATTGATTTTACATGGCAGTATTAGCCGAATGTATAGTAGTGAGCCTAAAAATAGTAGTAGAATTTTTTCACAGAAAAAAAACATACTTTATGCTCTCTCACCTCTGTCGTTTCCAATACAGGATGATGGCGATGACGAGGATGAAGACGAGAAGAAGCAAAACAAACGTGGCAACAATGACCCCGTCTGATGTGTGCTGTGTCTTGTCTCCTTGTCCTTTGGGTGGCAATTAATGGAAAATATCACAATGTTATTGCTCTGTCTGGCTGTCCACCTGTCCATCTGTCTTTTTGTCTGTCTGTGTTTTCTGTCTGTATGTCTGCCTCTTTGGTTAAACTACTGAAATATATAAACGTTGAATATGAATTTTGAACATTAATGTCACTGATATCCAAACAGTATATCCACCAGCGTGAAGTTTGGAGTTCCCATCCTGCAACATTAAAACCTGGCCTGTTCACTGCCCATCTTAATGTTTCCATCATTCTGGTGGGGTCAGCTTAGTGTTTCACAGGTCGAATGGCCTGTTCACTGCCCATCTTAATGTTTCCATCATTCTGGTGGGGTCAGCTTAGTGTTTCACAGGTCGAATGGCCTGTTCACTGCCCATCTTAATGTTTCCATCATTCTGGTGGGTCAGCTTAGTGTTTCACAGGTCGAATGGCCTGTTCACTGCCCATCTTAATGTTTCCATCATTCTGGTGGGGTCAGCTTAGTGTTTTCACAGGTCAATGGCCTGTTCACTGCCCATCTTAATGTTTCCATCATTCTGTGGGGTCAGCTTAGTGTTTCACAGGTCGAATGGCCTGTTGACTGCCCATCTTAATGTTTCCATCATTCTGGTGGGTCAGCTTAGTGTTTCAAGGTCCATGGCCTGTTGCTGCCATCTTAAGTTTCCACATTCTGGTGGGTCAGCTAGTGTTTCAAGGTCATGGCCTTTCACTCCCATCTATTCCATCACTGTGGTCCTCTTCGAAGCCTTGCCATTTAAGTTTCATTTACTGGGGTCTATACATATGCTGACGCACTTAATATTTGGGTGGGGCACTAGTGTCCAGGCGAATCCGGGTATCTTGAATGAATTCGTCGCACTAACATACCCGCCGGCGCCACTAATTTCACTTGTGAGTCAGCTGTGTTTCAAGGTCCAGACCTTGCCATTTATAGATTTGCAGGTTTATGATGCCAACAAGCTGAACATAAACTCGGCAATTAAAATCAAAATACCTCCCCCCCCCCCCCATAAAATGTTCTACAATGGCCACCATTCCACAGTTAATTCTCATTTACCAGAAACATCAAAGACACACACGCAATTAAATACATGGCACCCCTCAGCCATCCCAAATCTCAATGGAGCTTAATATCAGTGTCACTCGTACGAATAGACTGCACAAATATCCCCACAGAACTGTATTTCTGGATCTTATCTCTGATGGCTGAAATTCAACATCGCTATCCCACACCTCACAGCCCCCCTCTCATCCCAATGATCCACCACATTCAGAATCGCATCATATCTCTCTCAGCATACACATATTTTCTCTTCTTCACATGCACATAGCTTAGATCTTCTGTCCATCTTTCTTCTTCTATTCTCGCCACATTCATCTCCTCACATTTCTGATATGTCAACTTCTCAAATCTTACACGTGAAACGCCGTGAACCACACACACACACACACACACACACACACACACACACACACACACACCACACACACACACAAACACACACACACACACACACACACACACACACACACACACACACACACACACACCACACACACACCCCTTCTTCTTCTTGAATCATTTTCAGTTGTTCTTTTGATCTTGTCGTTATTGAGATTGTTATTGATGTCTGTCTGTCTGTCTGTTGTATATGTATGTATGTATGTATGTATGTATGTATGTATGTATGTATGTATGTATGTATGTATGTATGTATGTATGTATGTCCATCTGTTCGTTTGTTTGTTTAATGGTGGTGCTATCTTTTCTTTTTCATTATTTTCTTTGTCTTTTTTCTCATTGTCGTCCTCCTTCCTTTTAGTCTTCTTCTTTTTCTTAACCATTGTTTTTCTCCCTTGACAGATGCTGTGGTCCAGTGGGTATACACTGGACTTCCATTCAGAAGGTCCTGGGTTCGATCCGTCCTGACAATTCCGCTTGGTGGGCGAAAGGTGGAAATTTTTCTCATCTCCTAGGTCAACAGGAGGCGCACAATTGTCTGCCCCTACACCCCTTTCGTGTTTATAGGCATGCAGAATATTGAATATGCATGTTAAAGATCCTGTAAACCATGTCATTTGCTGGCTCATGGAAACATGAAAACGCCCTTCAGCCAAGCAACAGCAAGATAGAAAAGTGGCTTTTACTTCATAACTTCTATCGCTGGAAATTGAAGTATCATTACCATCATCATTCACATCATGAAACTACGTTTTGATCCGAGTGTACGATTCCACTGACATCGGACCTCTTTCAGACCTTTAATTATTTATGTATTTATCTGCTCTTTCTTTGAAGATAAGATACACAGATAGACATGTCATTTCATGAAACCAAGATTGTCCAATGATAGACTGATACAATACTGGTAAAAATTGTGGGCTGGGTAAAGCAGACCAGGTAGGATCTGAGGACCTGGCCAGATAGACTGATACACTACTAGTATAAAACGTGTGCTAGGTAAAACATGGGCCATGTAGGACCTCAGGACCTGGCCAACTCCTAGGGTTTATGTACAGGCTTAAGGCTTGTGCTACGATCAACATATACAAGGTACCGGTGACGTTAGTGCATATGGAATTCATTTCCAGCGCGGAGACGTCATCTTGAGAAACTTAAATTGAAAATTGAAACATTACTTCATGATTTCTATCACTGAAAAATTACAGAATCATTGTCATCTTATTACCATTGTCATCATCGTTATCATTATTATCATTATCATCATCGTTATCATTATCATCATCGTTTTCATTATCATCTCCTTTCTTCGCCTACTCCTTCTTCCTGTGGTTTTTCTTCTCGTTTGGCTGGTAGCTTGCTTGTTCGGTTGGTTGGCTGGTCCTCGGTCTTGGAGAAATGGGACCCCAGTGGGGATGCCAGGGGCTCTTTAAGCATACATAAATAGTATCCCCACCTTCTGGAAATTCTGTGCAAGACATTTCTCTTTTCTGCCACTGTCTTTGTTTCTGCTTTGTTCCTTCGCTTTCTATCATTTCTTCCTATCATTTTTTGTCTTGCTTGTCCATTCACCTGTATGTGTTCAATAAACTCTACGTACTTTCTCTTAGGATTGATAATTGAGCACATGTACTAAGTGCCTTTTTAGCTCTAGGGAAAAGAGATATGCGGAGCAATTTTAAATCATTTAAGCTTGTTTTTATGTATGTTTTAACGTCCGTAGTTATGTTTTAGTTTGTTGTCGGGTGTTTTTTCTTTTAAATCTCCTGTGAGACAAACAGGACAGAGTAGTCAACCCCACAGGCATCTCCTCAGAATATGTGCTCGAATGCACTAATATGCGTATTTAATTTTTCCCCCTGTTTAAGTATTGCATATCTTTTGAAACAGCTATGACCTGATATGGTTCTAGACAGTCGGCTGGGCTTTAAACAACAATCATTTGAACTTGGAGAAATGGAAATGGACAAAAGTTACTTACCATGCCCACCTGCTGGATACCCTGTGACCAGTGGCTGTGATGCTGGTGGTGGTGGCTTTGTTGTCGGAACCTCTGCAAAAAAAGACATACCCATTCTGTAACTGTAAATCACAGACATTCTTGTTGTCATTCACTCTCATAGCTGACGACATATCTGAAGATTGCACACACACACACACACACACACACACACACACACACACACACACACACACACACACACACACACACACACACACACACACACACACACACACACACACAACACAGAAAGAGAGAGAGAAGAGATGTATACATATACATATACATGTACATGTATATATTAGGATCATCGCACACATGGAGGTCACCTTTGTGCTCACCTTTGTTTTTTTGTTGTTTTTTTGTTTGTTTGTTTTTTTCCATTTTTTATGCTACCTTAATGGCCACAGAAGCTGGCAGTTTTTTTTATTTTTTTTTTATTTTACAGTGCGATGATGATGGTATGAGGATGAATGATAATCATGATGCTATCGAGTTCCATCTAGGATTGAGACTAGGTGAGAGGGCTGTACTCTACACTTACTATCATAATACATCCTGATGTCAACCAGGCCCGAGAGATACAGACACCTGCGGTGCTGGTCAGAAGATTTGAGCAACACCCCCAATGACGCATCTGTGAAGTGGATGAGACGCGACTGTGTGGTCCAAGTCTTCCCAATGAGCCCATAGCACGCCCAACTCTCGGTATGAGCTGATTGGAGCCGAAAAATCCCACAATGATATAGTTTTGAAGGGACTGAAGGGGATTCGAACCCACAACATTCCAGTCGGTGGTCCGTTGCTTTAAGAGTTACGTTTTTGCTCTGCTATCATGGCTGACGATGCAGGATGTTGGTGGACAGGGTACGGGAGTCAGAGGGTTAATTCGGAAGGCCTGGAATTCGAATGTGCCTGTGTACCTCTGGCCTGGTGGGTAAATGATGGAGTTTTATCTGGTCACACACACACACACACACACACGCGCGCGCGCGCGCGCGCACGCACGCACGCACGCACGTGCACACACACACCACCACACACACACAACACACACACACACACACACACACACACACACACACACTTCCTCTGATGGACAACATGAACATAATGACTAAAAGATTCAAGTGCAACACGCGGCTTCTGTTAATACAGAATACATTTTACTATTGGCCCTTGGTGTTCGATGCTTTATTTTGCTGAGTGATTCGTTCATCAGGCGTACTGTGGTTTTCTTTTAATTATTTGTATTTTGTTTGTGTGTGTGTGTATGTGTGTGTGTGTGTGTGTGTGCGTGTGTGTGTGTGTGTGTGTGTGTGTCAGATACACACAAACATAGATACACAGCACGGCATCTGTTGCACACATTATGACTATGGCTTAATTCTGGCCACGCATCACAGTATGCTAGAACAAAAGTGCATTAAAATATCAGTTCTCAGAGAGCGCTGTGCCCCGTGTGTCCCTGAGATGGCCGCACGCTTAATGCGACTACTTTAGCAAAGAACAAACGATATTTATAAGAACAACAACAACCAACCAGACTCACAAACCTGTATTGAAATAATACCTGCACACACGTGGCATGACGATGAGCAAAACACTTCACACGATCATGTCCCAGTATTACCTAACTGTCACAATTCTTTCAATACTGATCATGTCCCAGTATTACATAACTGTCACAACTATATCAATACTAATCATGTCCCAGTATTACATAACTGTCACAACTCTTTCCATACTGATCATGTCCCAGTATTACCTAACTGTCACAACTCTTTCCATACTGATCATGTCCTAGTATTACCTAACTGTCACAACTCTTTCCATACTGATCATGTCCAGTATTACATAACTGTCACAACTCTTTCCATACTGATCATGTCCTAGTATTACCTAACTGTCACAACTCTTTCCATACTGATCATGTCCTAGTATTACCTAACTGTCACAACTCTTTCCATACTGATCATGTCCTAGTATTACCTAACTGTCACAACTCTTTCCATACTGATCATGTCCCAGTATTACCTAACTGTCACAACTCTTTCCATACTGATCATGTCCTAGTATTACATAACTGTCACAACCCCTTTCAATACTGATCATGTACCAGTATTACATAACTGTCACAACCCTTTTCAATATTGATGACGTACAGAATTACATAACTATCAGAACCCCATTCAATACTGATGAATTACCAGACTTACATAACTGTCATAACCTTTTCAATACTAATAATGTACATGTACTACATAATTGTTACTTCCTCTTTTGATACTAACTTACCATCATTTACCAGTGCTAGAATAGTGTCACTCCCCCTTTTAATACTAACTTACCATGATGTACCAGTACTACATAACTGTCATTCCCCCTTTTGACACCAATTTACCATGATGGACAAGTATTATATAACTGTCTCTCCCAATTCTGAAACCAATTTACCATGATGCACCAGTATTGCATAACTTCATTTCCCATTTTGATACTAACTTACCATGATATACCAGAATTACATAACTGTCACTTCACCTTTTAATACTAACTTACCATGATATACTAGTATTTACATAACTGTCACTCCACCTTTTAATACTAACTTACCATGATATACCAGTATTACATAACTGTCACTCCACCTTTTAATACTCACTTACCATGATATACCAGTATTACATAACTGTCACTCCACCTTTTAATACTAACTTACCATGATATACCAGTATTACATAACTGTCACTCCCCATTTTGAAACCAACTTACCATGATGTACCAGTACTACATAACTGTTACTCCCCCTTTTGATTCCAATTTACCATTATGTACCAGTACCACATAACTGTCACTCCCCCTTTTGATTTCAATTTACCATGATGTACCAGTACTAAATAGCTGTACCTCCCCCTTTTGATTCCAATTTACCATGATGTACCAGTACTACAGAACTGTCACTCCCCATTTTGATTCCAATTTACCATGATGTACCACTACTACATAACTGTCACTCCCCCTTTTGATTTCAATTTACCATGATGTACCAGTACTAAATAACTGTCACTCCCCTTTTTGATTCCAATTTACCATGATGTACCAGTACTAAATAACAGTCACTCCCCCTTTTGATTCCAATTTACCATGATATACCAGTACACATAACTGTCACTCCCCATTTTGATTTCAATTTACCATTATGTACCAGTACTAAATAACTGTCACTCCCCCTTTTGATTCCAATTTACCATGATGTACCAGTACTAAATAACTGTCACTCCCCCTTTTGATTCCAATTTACCATTATGTACCAGTACTTCATAACTGTCACTCCCCCTTTTGATTCCAATTTACCATGATGTACCAGTACTAAATAACTGTAACTCCCCCTTTTGATTCCAATTTACCATGACGTACCAGTACTAAATAACTGTCACTCCCCCTTTTGATTCCAATTTACCATGATGTACCAGTACTAAATAACTGTCACTCCTTCTTTTGATTCCAATTTACCATGATGTACCAGTACTAAATAACTGTCACTCCCCCTTTTGATTCCAATTTACCATGATGTACCAGTACTACATAACTGTCACTCCCCCTTTTGATTCCAATTTACAATGATAATAATAATAATAATATATTTTATTTATGTAGCGCAAAATCTTGATAAAATCAAATCTAAGCGCTGAGCGTATACATGCATACATACCTACATACATATGAGCGTATACATGCATACATACATGCATACATACTTACATACATAAATCTCAGCTGAGCGTATACATGCATACATACATACATACATACATAAATCTAAGCGTATACATACATACATACATAATACATACATATATACATACATACATACATACATACATACATACATACATACGTACGCACATGCATACATAATAATTACAATATTTATATAGCGCAAAATCTCGACAAAATCAAATCCAAGCGCCGAAAAGACACACACGCACGCACGCACGCACGCACACACACGCACGCACGCACGCACACACACACCACACACACACACACCACACACACACACACACACACACACGCATGGCCACAAATGGGGAGAAAGAATAAAAGCAATAAAAGCAAGAATAAAAGCAATGGAAAACCACAGAGAGCACATCATATTCAATTATATATTAAAACAAAGTGATTCCCCTCCGAGCGGAGACAGGCTGCAGAGGGGGGTTGAGTGAGGTTAGGATTTTATGCAGAGGAGAAAAGGTGAGTTTTGAGAGCGGACTTGAAGGAGGCAAAAGTAGGTTGCTGACGGACTGAGAGAGGAAGTTTGTTCCAGGAGAGTGGACCAGAAACAGAGAAGGCTCGTGGACCATAGGTATTGAGCTTAGTGCGTGGAAAGCGAAAAGTCAGAGGATCGGAGGCAGAGCGGAGGGTACGTGAGGGAACATAGATCTCAAGTAGGCTTGACAGGTAATCGGGGGCTGCGTTATTGAGGTTTTTGTAGCACATGGTGTCTAGTTTGTACTGTATGCGCTTTGATACAGGGAGCCAGTGAAGTTGTGCCAGGAGAGGAGATATGTGGTCAGCTTTTTTCTTTTTGAGTACAAGGCGTACAGCATTGTTTTGAATGCGCTGTAGGATGTGAATGGTGGAGACAGGAAGACCAGACAGGAGTGAATTGCAATAGTCAATGCGAGACATTATGAAGGAGAGAACGAGTTTTGCAGTTGTTTCGACAGAGAGATACTTCCTGATCAGGCTTATACGATGGAGATGATAGTAGCAAGATCTGGCAGTTTGAGAAACAAAGTTGCTCATGGACAGGGTAGAGTCAATGCAGACACCAAGGTTTTTAGCTGAATCAGAAATTGGGACTGATGTGTTACATAATGGGAGAGAAAGAGGAGGCAGCTGGGAAAGTTTCTGACGGGTGCCAATGAGGATAGCTTCTGTCTTGTCGTCATTAAGCTGAAGTCTATTGTGTGTCATCCAGTTCTTAATGTCCAAGTAACACTCAGTAGTGCGAGTCAACAGGCGCTGTATATTATCAGGTGAGTCACTTTCTTGAAGTTGGGTGTCATCAGCATAGAAGTGGTGTTTTATAGAGTGGGAGTTGATGATGGTGGACAGGGGAAGGTATAAAGAGTGAAAAGAACAGGGCCAAGGACAGATCCTTGTGGAACACCACAGGTCAGGTATGCAGGTTGAGAGTAAGTACCAGTACTACAGAAAAGTCACTCCCCCTTTTGATTCAAATTTACCATGATATACCAGTACCACATAACTGTCACTGCCCCTTTTGATACCAATTTGCCATGATATACCAGTACTAAATAACTGTCACTCCCCCTTTTGATTCCAATTTACCATTATGTACCAGTACTAAATAACTGTCACTCCCCCTTTTGATTCCAATTTACCATGATGTACCAGTACTAAATAACTTCACTCCCCCTTTTGATTCCAATTTACCATTATGTACCAGTACTACATAACTGTCACTCCCCCTTTTGATACCAATTTACCATGATGTACCAGTACTACAGAACTGTCACTCCCCATTTTAATACTATCAACATGATGCACCAATACTACAGAACTATCACTCCCCCGTTTGATTCCAATTTATCATGATGTACCAGTGCTACATAACTGTCACTCCCCCTTTTTATATCTATTTACCATTATGTACCAGTACTACATAACTGTCACTCCCCCTTTTGATACCGATTTACCATTATGTACCAGTACTACATAACTGTCAACCCCCCCCCCCCCCATTTTGATACCAATTTATCGTCATGTACCAGTATTACATAACTTCATTCCTCACTTCAATACTAGCTTACCATGATGTGCCAGTACTGAATACCTGTCACTCCCTATTTTAATTCTATCAACATGATGTACCAGTACTACATCACTGTCACTCCCCCTTTTAATGCTAACTTACCATGATGTACCACCAGTACCACATAACTGTCACTCCCCCTTTTAATACTAACTTACCATTATGTACCAGTACTGCATAACTCTCATCCCCACTTTAATACTAACTGACCATGATATACCAGTATTAAATACCTGTCACTCCCCCTTTTAATGCCAACTTACCATGATGTACCAGTATTAAATACCTGTCACTCCCCCTTTTAATGCTAACTTACCATGATGTACCAGTACTACATAACTGTCATCCCCACTTTAATACTAACTTACCATGATGTACCAGTACCACATAACTGTCACTCCCCCTTTTAATACTAACTTACCATGATGTACCAGTACTACATAACTGTCACTTCCCCTTTTAATACTAACCTACCATGATGTACCAGTACCACATAACTGTCACTCCACCTTTTAATACTAACTTACCATGATGTACCAGTACTACATAACTGTCACTCCACCTTATAATACTAAATTACCATGATGTACCAGTACTACATAACTGTCACTTCCCCTTATAATACTAACTTGCCATGATGTACCAGTATTACATAACTGTCACTTCCCCTTTTAATACTAACTTACCATGATGTACCAGTACTACGTAACTGTCACTTCACCTTTTAATACTAACTTACCATGATGTACCAGTACTACATAACTGTCACTCCCTCTTTTAATACTAACTTACCATGATGTACCAGTACTACATAACTGTCACTCCACCTTTTAATACTAACTTACCATGATGTACCAGTACTACATAACTGTCACTCCCCCTTTTAATACTAACTTATAATGATGTACCAGTACCACATAACTGTCACTCCACCTTTTAATACTTACTTACCATGATGTACAAGTACTACATAACTGTCACTCCCCCTTTTAATACTAACTTACCATGATGTACCAGTACTACATAACTGTCACTTCCCCTTTTAATACTAACTTACCATGATGTACCAGTACTACATAACTGTCACTTCCCCTTTTAATACTAACTTACCATGATGTACCAGTATAACATAACTGTCACTTCCCCTTTTAATACTAACTTACCATGATGTACCAGTATAAAATAACTGTCACTTCCCATTTTAATACTAACTTACCATGATGTACCAGTACTACATAACTGTCACTCCACCTTTTAATACTAACTTACTATGATGTACCAGTATTACATAACTGTCACTTCCCCTTTTAATACTAACTTACCATGATGTACCAGTACTACATAACTGTCACTTCCCCCTTTTAATACTAACTTACCATGATGTACCAGTACTACATAACTGTCACTTCCCCTTTTAATACTAACTTACCATGATGTACCAGTATAACATAACTGTCACTTCCCCTTTTAATACTAACTTACCATGATGTACCAGTACTACATAACTGTGACTCCCTTTTAATACTAACTTACCATGATGTACCAGTATAACATAACTGTCACTTCCCCTTTTAATACTAACTTACCATGATGTACCAGTATAACATAACTGTCACTTCCCCTTTTAATACTAACTTACCATGATGTACCAGAATTACTTACCAGTGAATGTGATGTTACAGGGTATAATGGCCACCTCCATTGGTGGTGTTACCTGGCACCTATACTGCCCTCCACGCTGGTGATGTGGTTTTCTTTTGATTACCACATTTTCTTTCATGATGTAATGATATTTGATGTCTGGTTTTTCGATGCATTTGATGCCACCTGACTTTAAGTAGTTACACATCAGAATCGTGTCTGAAACGGAGTTTGATGACGTCATGAAATCATATGTCACTGTTAACACTGTCGTCATGCAATAGACTCTCACAACAGCAGACAATTAAAATTGTTTTCTTCTTTATTTGAAAAAAAAAGAAAAAAGAGAGGAAGAAAAAATTGAAAAAGAAAAGAAAAAGAAAAAAATAACTAATTTCATCAATCAATTATTTAGCTGAGCGACTTAATCAAAATAAAATTAGTAAAGATCTCAAAAATAAATACATGTAATGCGAACACAATAGAACTACTCATATCTCAGTATCATCTTGTCACAACGCACAAGCTGAGAAATTAATTCACAACAGGATAACCAAAATAATCCCCACATCACAAAACCCTTTTCTTCAACATTTTGTTTTACTTAGCTCAATATTTGTCTTCTGATCACAATTTCATAATTATGAATGCTCAGACCTCTGAGGCCACACAGGAACACCCGAAAAAAGTGTACCAGTTCTGTGTTTGCTCCTATTGAACATCTAATGGATAGGGTAGATGTGAAAATTGGACAAGGCGTAATAGAACATTGTATTTCGAATATACATACCAAGCAACCACAATTTAAAATAGTGTGGAAAAATAACAAATATTTGCCATCAGTACACTTTCAGCATATATACACAAAGACTATGTGTTCCAAAGCTTATTTGTTTTAGGATATGAAACAAATACACTGTGCTAATGTATGAAGAAGAATTAAAATATTTTGATATGCCAAATTCACTCTGTAAACATATTAAACAGAATTAAAATGGTTTGGTATGCAAAACGTCTCCCTCAGAAATTGAATACAATTTTGTACTTATTCTTTCAAATATGTTACTGGCATATAAATGCAGAAAATTGTTCTATTCAATAATACTTGTGTAAGACTGCATCATACCCTAACTATTCAGAATATGCACATTTTCAAATGAAATAGCAGCATATATGCCCAAAGTATCATGCAGTCAGAGTGTCACATCAGCACAATTTCATGCAACTATTCACACATAAGAATGGTAAATGAATTTGTTACGTGTAGGAGGGTTCATAACAACATTAGAATTATCTTCATCACTACTTCCACTTTCATAGTTATCTGAATCAGATTCTTCGCTTTTCAAACGAATCACCTTCAAATTCATACACCATGTAGTACAAGCTTTGTATTTTCTGTTCTGCGTGTTAAGTTAGCGTGGCACACTCGATCTAGCAGGGGTAAGGGATGGATTAAAGTGACGAGTTTTCAACCTCAGGTACAGAGCTTACAGTAAGGGGTGGATTGAAATTCTTGAGTTTTCAACCTGAGTACAGTACTTACAGTAAGCAGTGTGTTGAAATCGGCGAGTTTTCAACCTCAGATACATAGCTTACAGTAAGGGGTGAATTGAAGTCGGTGCTTTCAAACTCAGATACAAAGCTTACAGTAAGGGAAGGATTGAAATCGGTGAGTTTTCAACCTCAGGTACAGAGCTGGGGTGGATTGAAATCGGTGAGTTTTCAACCTCAGGTACAGAGCTGGGGTGGATTAAAATCGGTGAGTTTTCAACCTCAGGTACAGTGCTTCCAGTAAGGGGTGGATTGAAATTGGAGAGTTTTCAACCTCAGATACAAAGCTTACAGTAAGGGGTGGATTGAAATTGGAGAGTTTTCAACCTCAGGTACAAAGGTTAC
The DNA here is from genome assembly GCA_030674185.1 of Monoplex corrugatus. NCBI lineage: Eukaryota > Metazoa > Mollusca > Gastropoda > Littorinimorpha > Ranellidae > Monoplex > Monoplex corrugatus. The sequence continues at coordinate 28,856,921 of JAPXFY010000029.1, forward strand.
AGTAACTGGTGGTTGAAATCAGCGAGTTTTCAACCTCGGTTACAGTAATTACAGAACTTTCTACTGAATCACATACGATTTCGGAGTCATTCTTTTTGTTTGCATGTTGGTTACCACAAAAATTCCGTTTCCTGGGCCTTAAAGGCCAATCGTTTTGATCAGAGGGCATAACTGGACAAAAAGTGGTCTACTTTACACGTAACACTTGATTTTTCTGTCAAAAAATTCTGAATCGGATATCGGAGACCGCCATTACTAAAAAATCCAATTTGTCTTATTGGTGCAAACTACCCAATTGAGAACAGAACCGAAAGTAGAGCTGGTATTGTTTTGTTGATGTTGTTGTTGTTTTGATCACACTTTTTAAAATTTATAACCCAAACATTATGTCTTTCTGGATTACATTCGAGGCTGGATCACTGCCACTTCACGTTCTTTGACAAGCTGCTGAACAAAGGCTGATGTAACTTCATGTTGTGACTTGAAATACTGTTTGGTGACTAGTATAGGCGATTACATTTCGTTGACGGCAATTTGTGATTCATGTTATTGTGCGAGGGAAGTCCTAAAAGTCCTAGGCTTCGCCATGAAGGAGTTAAGTTACAAGAATGAAATTGAGTTCACATCCCATACATGCACGTGCATCTCAGAAGATGCATACACAGTATGAGTACTGACGTATTGTTTGATAGGACGTCATAAGGTTTCAGTACGTGATACCCTCAGTTTCTGGATGAAAAAAGGATAATTCAGAATGGTATCGTATCATTTCATTTTGCCGGACAAAAAGCCAGACTATCAGAGAAAGCCTATGACGAACTGGTGAAGGTGTATGTGAAGGATGCACCTTCCCATTCAATAGCTATGAAACGGAAATATGAAAGCCACTGAGGACTGAGAGGCTTTCACGATGAGCAGCGCAGTGGAGAGCCAAACACAGCCAATGACCAGGTAAGCATTGACAGAGTTCTGGATATTGTTATGGCTGACAGACGTGTGACCATCAGTGAGACTGCTATCTCCATAGGCTTCCTGGTAGGAGTTTACAGAATTGTAATAAGTGTACTGCAAACGACAAAGGTCTCAAGAAGATGTGTTTAGATAGACAAATTGATTATAATAAATCAATAAATCAACATGTTTCGATAACAGATGTACCAATAAGTCAACATGTTTTGATAGACAGATTGATCAATAAATCAACATATTTAGATAGACAGACTGACTGACTAATAAATCAACATATTTAGATGGACAGATTAACCAATAAATAGCATGTTTAGAAACACAGATTGATCAATAAATCAACATATTTAGATCGTAAACAGATTGATGAGTGTATCAGCATGTTTAGATAGACAGATTGACCAATAAATAAACATGTTTAGATACACAGATTGATCAATAAATCGACATATCTAGATAGACGGATTGATCAATCAACGTGTCTAGATCGTATACAGTTGATCAGTGTATCAACATGTCTAAATCACAAACAGATTTATCAATATATCAACATATCTCAATCTGAAAGTGATCACTTTCGGCTCCATTTTGAACTGGCGCCAGACGGTTGACAGACCTACAACTGGTGGATAGACAACGGAGTGATGCCCTGAGACTCTGCCAACCAAGCCTCTTGGAGCGCTCTTGCTGTCTCATGTGTTGAACGACACGGGAGAGTTTAAGTAC
>JAPXFY010000029.1:28863612-28878260 GCA_030674185.1 Monoplex corrugatus
CCATTCTGACACCCTTTAGTTGGTACATTTCTGTCAGCCAGCATCGCTTGGAAGTGGTATTTTTAGCCAGGCAGGTTTGACCAAAATCCATCTCTGAAGCGCGTCTTGTGCTACAGCAATACTGACAAAGAAGGAATCTGAGTGCGGTTTTCTGTATGTTTTGTGAATTTGTGTAATGATCGAGAATTTTTTCATCACTTTACCTGGATGCATTCAGTGCTGTGAATACTCATTGTTCTGAAGAAGTGATCATTACTTTGATGCATCACCTTGTCTTTGAGTTTTAGTAGAAATTACTAATGTGATGATTGACTCATATCTCCAGGTGGTTGTTGTTTGTTCAGTATAAAGTGAGATTATTTTCGTAGTAGTGGCGTAAGTATAGTGCAAGTTACAATCTTCACATGTTTTTGTCCATTTTGGCATGGTCAGATTCGTGATCTTCAGTACTTTAACTTTCTCAAATTTCTAAAAATCGCAGTTCGTTCTCTGTTTTCACTCTTTTCTGGAGGCTTGAATTTGGCTAAAATCGGGTGTTAGCTGTTGCCCGGCCGAAGCACGCCACCGGCTGTGGGTGAACTAGGCCATGTGCATGGGCGCGCTGCACTTGTGTGTGTGTGTGTGTGTGTGTGTGTGTGTGTATGTGGGGTGTGTGTGTGTGTGTGTGTGCGCGCACGCGCGTATGTGTGTATGTGTGTGTGTGTGCGTGTGTGTGTGTGTGTGTGTGTGTCTGTGTGTGTGTGTACATGTGTGTATGTGTGCGTGTGTGTGTGTGTGTGCGTGTCTGTGTGTGTGTGCGTGTCTGTGTGTGTGTGTATGTGTGTGCGCGTGTGTGTGTGTGTGCGTATCTGTGTGTGTGCGTGTCTGTGTGTGTGTGTGTGTGTGTGTTCGCGCAAGGAACGCATCTCTCTCTCTCTCCCCTCTCTCTCTCTCTCTCTCTCTCCCCTCCCACTATTGCATGCATTGTGTGTGTGTGTGTTGTGTGTGTGTGTGTGTGTGTGTGTGTGTGTGTGTGTGTGTGTGTGTGTGTGTGTGTGTGTGTGTGTGTGTGTTGGTGTGACTGCTGCGTTCTTTCAAGATTTTTAGAGGGACTGAATGTAGAAAATGATTGAGATCAGCACCAAGTACTGGAACCTAGGTCAATCTGTAGGTCTAAACGAATACTTCCATGCGCGCATGTGCCTCGCTATGGTTGGCTGAAAGGGGTGTGGAGAGAGGAAGGGAAGGGGAAAGGTGCACGCTATTGATAACCAGCAGGGCAGAACCAAAAAGTGCGCCAACTGAAGGGGAAAGGTGCACGCTATTGATAACCAGCAGGGCAGAACGATCTTAGATGTCAGTGGGGCCAACGAAAGAATCTCGGATTTGTGCGCCGTGACACTATCTCTCTTACACATACACACACTATCTCTCTTTCACATACACACACTATCTCTCTTACACATACACACACTATCTCTCTTACACATACACACACTATCTCTCTTACACATACACACACTATCTCTCTTACACATACACACACTATCTCTCTTACACATACACACACTATCTCTCTTACACATACACACACTATCTCTCTTGCACATACACACACTATCTCTCTTACACATACACGCACTATCTCTCTTACACATACACACACTATCTCTCTTACACATACACACACTATCTCTCTTGCACATACACACACCGTCTCTCCTACACATATAGACACTATCTCTCTTACACATATATACACTATCTCTCTTACATTTACACACACTATCTCTCTTACACATATACACACTATCTCTCTTACACATACACGCACTATCTCTCTTTATGTAGGTCGATATTTAGACTCATGGTGCAGCTTTCTTTGAATTTCTGAGAAATCTGTTTTATCACGCACGTCAAACTGGTGTGTGTGTGTGAGTGTGTGTGTGTGTGTGTGTGTGTGTGTGTGTGTGTGTGTGTGTGTGCGTGTATGTATGTGTGTGTGTGTGTGTGTGTGTGTGTATGTGTGTGTGTCTGTGTGTGTGTGTCTGTGTGTGTGTGTGGCTGTGTGTTTGTGGCTGTGTGGCTGTGTGTCTATGTGTCTCTGTGTGTGTCTGTGTGTGTGTGTGTCTGTGTGTGTTTGTGTCTGAGTGTCTGTGTGTGTTTGTGTGTGTGTGTGCGTGTGTCTGTGTATCTGTATGTATATGTGTGTGTGTGTGTTGTGTGTGTGTGTGTGTGTGTGTGTATGCCTCTCTTGCACACACACACACACACTATCTCTCTTTATATAGGTCGATATTTAGAGACTCATGGTGGAGCTCACTTTGTATTTCTGAGAAATCTGTTTTACCACTCACGTCATACTGGTGTGTGTGTGTGTGTGTGTGTGTGTGTGTGTGTGTGTGTGTGTTTTGTGTGTGAGTGTGTGTTGTGTGTGCATCTGTCTGTCTGTGCGTGAGTTGTGTGTGTCTGTCTGTGCGTGAGTGTGTGTGTGTGTGCGTGAGTGTGTGTGTCTGTCTGTGCGTGAGTGTGTGTGCGTGTGTGTGTCTGTGCGTGTGTGGTGTCTGTACGTCTGTGTGTGAGTTTGTGTGTGTGTGTGTGTTTGTGTGTGTTTGTGTGTGTGTGCAAGAGAGATGCGAGTGTGTTTTGTGCCTTTGTGTGTGTGTGTGTGTGTGTGTGTGTGTGTGTGTGTGTGTGTGTGTGTGTGTGTGTGTGTGTGTCTGTGTGTGTGGATGCATGTGTCTGGACGTGCACGTCTCTTTGTGTAGCACAATTTTCACAACGTGATGATGTGTATGTGTCTGTCTGTGTTCTGCCTGTGTGTCCAGGGGAGGGGAGGGGAGGAGGGTGCGTGAGACAGACAGAGAAAACGTGAACACAAACGTAAATTTTATTGTATAAAGCCAACAGTCCCTCACAGTAGGGATTAGAGTTGTTTAAGTAACTGCAGTATAAAAAATTATTAAGCACGTAAGATCAAAAGTCGTATTGAAGCCAACAACAGCAAAGAATGAAATCATGCCTTAACACACACACACACACACACACACACACACACACACACACACACACACACACACACACACACACACACACACACACACACACACACACACACACACACACAGATAGAAAACAGCAAATTCAAACCTCAAACGTAAAGTATATGCACACAACTCTACACACACAAAATCAAACTAAATACACACAAAACCGTACACACAATATCAAACTATATACACACAAATCTCCACAATATAGAAACAAAAAACTCGACACACACATACTATCAAAACACACATCACAGGAAACATTTAATTTCTGTCCCATTTTCTGCGCCACTTCACTGACCATACAGTCAGGAAAGTTTGTTGTGACATTGCTGTGATGATGCATGGTGATGGGAATGATAATGGTGACGTTGTGGAGCTTGATTCTGAATTCTTTTACATCACAGATGGTGATATGAATTTCAGTCTTTTAATCAGTTATTCACTTTATTGTTTGATCTTTTCTTTGAAGATAAGATACACAGATACACGTATTATTTCCATGTAACCAAGACTGTTCCCGCGATAGACTGATACAATACTAGTAAAATCAAATGTAAGCTAGATAAAATATAGGCTAGGTTGGCCAGCTCATGGGTTATGCGCAGAAATAAAGCTCGTGCCGTGATCACCGTCATATGGCATCTGTGACTTTAGTGCCCGTGTGCACGCTCAAAGCTTATGTCATAATCATTTTGGGTCTTCTCCATCACACGGCATCTGTGGCGTCAGTGCATATGAAACTCAGTCTGGATGCGGACACGCCAAAAACTGATACTGAAATCCTCGTGACAGGGCTGTACTCTATGCCAATGGCTTACTCTATGGTGAGGGCTGTACTCTATGGTGAGGGCTGTACTCTATGGTGAGGGTTGTACTCTATTCTGAGGCTGTACTCTAAAGGTGAGGGCTGTACTCTATGGTGAGGGCTGTACTCTATGCTGAGGGCTGTACTCTATGGTGAGGGCTGTACTCTATGGTGAGGGCTGTACTCTATGGTGAGGGCTGTACTCTATGGTGAGGGCTGTACTCTATGCTGAGGGCTGTACTCTATGCTGAGGGCTGTACTCTATGGTGAGGGCTGTACTCTATAGTGAGGGTTGTACTCTATGGTGAGGGCTGTACTCTATGCTGAGGGCTGTACTCTATGATGAGGGTTGTACTCTATGGTGAGGGCTGTACTCTATAGTGAGGGTTGTACTCTATGATGAGGGTTGTACTCTATAGTGAGGGCTGTACTCTATGGTGAGGGCTGTACTCTATGGTGAGGGCTGTACTCTATAGTGAGGTTGTACTCTATGATGAGGGTTGTACTCTATAGTGAGGGCTGTACTCTATGGTGAGGGCTGTACTCTATGGGGAGGGCTGTACTCTATGGTGAGGGTTGTACTCTATAGTGAGGGCTGTACACTATGGTGAGGGCTGTACTCTATGGGGAGGGCTGTACTCTATGGTGAAGGCTGTACTCTATGGTGAGGGCTGTACTCTATGATGAGGGCTGTAGTCTATGGTGAGGGCTGTACTCTATGGTGAGGGCTGTACTCTATGATGAGGGCTGTAGTCTATGGTGAAGGCTGTACTCTATGGTGAGGGCTGTACTCTATGATGAGGGCTGTACTCTATGGGGAGGGCTGTACTCTATGATGAGGGCTGTACTCTATGGGGAGGGCTGTATTCTGTGTTGAGGGCTGTACTCTATAGCAAGAGCTGTACTCTATAGTGAGGGCTGTACTGTATGGTGAGGGTTGTACTTTATGCTGAGGCTGTACTCTATGCTGAGGGCTGTAGTCTATGCTGAGGGCTGTAGTCTATGCTGAGGGCTGTAGTCTATGCTGAGGGCTGTAGTCTATGGTGAGGGACTGTAGTCTTATGGTGAGGGCTGTACTCTATGGTGAGGGCTGTACTCTATGGTGAGGGCTGTACTCTATGGTGAGGGCTGTAGTCTATGGTGAGGGCTGTAGTCTATGGTGAGGGCTGTAGTCTATGGTGAGGGCTGTAGTCTATGGTGAGGGCTGTAGTCTATGGTGAAGGCTGTACTCTATTCTGAAGGCTGTACTCTATGGTGAGGGCTGTACTCTATGGTGAGGGCTGTACTCTATGTTGAGGGCTGTACTCTATGGTGAGGGCTGTACTCTATAGTGAGGGCTGTACTCTATAGTGAGGGCTGTACTCTATGGTGAGGGTTGTACTCATTGCTGATGGCTGTACTGTTTGCTTACTTTCATTCTATACTCTGGTATCAAAAGACAGTGATACCTGCAGTGTTGGTCAGTAGGTACGATTGACACCCCCTATTACATATCTGTACAGGTGATGAGACTCGACTGTATAGTTACAGTCTTCCCATAGTGAAGTCACTCTGGTTAAGAGCCAACTGGTGTTGGTGCATGTTACAATGTTCGGTAATTTTATCATTAATCTCGATCCTGACCTACAGCTGTCCTCTGACCGTGTCTACTGCACCTGTTTGTGTCCTAAATTATAACGCATTACCTATTTCTCCTGTGCCTGTCGACTTCAGCATCTCACTCTTCATCAATTTCATGTTAGCGAGGTAAGAAGTAAAGAGGAAAATATTAAAACATTTGACTCACCTTTCAAGGACTGGTGGTATTCAGGTAACTGTCTTCAGCGTTGCAACACTTTGCAGTATCTGCACACACACACACACGCTGTCTATGTATCTTTATGTGGGTCAAAATATAGAGACTGGTGTGGGTTAGGTTTGTATTTCTGAGAAATCTGGTTTACCATGAATGCGTCATAATCGTGTGTGTGTGTGTGTGTGTGTGTGTGTGTGTGTGTGTGTGTGTGTGTGTGTGTGTGTGTGTGTGTGTGTGTGTGTGTGTGTGTGTGTGTGTGTGGGAGTGTGTGTGTGGCTGTGTGTGGCCGTGTGTGTGTGTGTGGCTGTGTCTGTGTCTGTCTGTCTGTCTGTGCGTGTGTGTGTGTGTGTGTATGTGTGTGTATGTGCGTGTGTGTGTGTGTGTGTGTGTGTGTGTGTGTGTGTGTGTGTGTGTGTGTGCATGAGAGAGAGTATGTGTGTCTGTTTCTCTGTGTGTATGTATGTGCGTGTGCATGCGTATAGTATACATGTGTGTACGTGCCTGAATACATGAATGTGCATGTGTGGACACACATGCGTGTGTGTGTGTTTGTGAGCGCAAGCACATGTGCGCGTGTGTGTGTATGTGCATGTATATATATATGCATGTGTTGTGCATGCATTTATAATGTATCCATTTGTAAGCGTTTTATATAATTTTTTTATGTGTGTATGCATGTGCATGTACATGCATGTGTATCATAGCATAAGTGCATGCCAGTGGTTGCGTGTGTCAGTTGGGGCGTGCACGAGTCACCTCGTTTGTGTGCTTCATATGCACAATGTTGATCCGATAATTGACATCTCTGCCAGTTTACAAGCAGTCAGCAAGAAAAACTGATCCTTCACACACGTAGAGAGGGGAAAATGAACAACAGAGGAGGGGATGAGAATGTCAACAAAACAAAACAAAACAAGGAACGACTGTACCCAGGTTTCAGTTTTAGTTCTACAGGATAGAGTTTTCACGCTCAGAATTGGTTCCGTTATATACATTCACCATCATGTGCCCTGCCGCTTGGCGTTAGTGATCATGGCCCTCCACACAAATCTATCCCTTGTCTCTGTAGGTATATCTCCCGCCCCCTCTGTCCTCCGCCACTCTGCAGATCCATCCAATATTTTCTCCCTGGGTCTACCTGCTGCTCTTTTTCCCTCCACCTTTCCTGTTGTGACTAGGTGCTCTTATATTTCTCTTGCCTCATAAAATGTCCTATAAATGTCGCTTGTCTTGTCCTAATCTTCTTCATTTATGTTCTTTTTGTGTCTGCCTCCTTCAAGGCCATTTCTCTTGTTTTCTTTGCTGTCCATGGAAACCTAAACATTCTTCTTAGAAACCACATTTCAGCTGCCTAAATCTTGATTTAACTCTGCGTGTTGACTGTTGACTGTCCATGCTTCACATCTGTACAATAGTATTGGTTCTATATAAGACTGAAGAATTCTCTTCCTGATGTTAATTGATGGGCATTTGTTGGTAAGAACACATTTCATTTTCTTGAATGCTGTTTCAGCTTGGCCAATTTTGCTGGCTATTTCTGATGTGCATCTGCCATCTGGTGAGATGCTCGTTCCCAGATTTTTAAACTTTTCAATTTGTCTCAGTGTTGTGCCTTCGCTGTTATTTTGCATGAGGGGATTTCTTGTTTCTCGTTTTCATGTGTTTGATAATGTCTTACATACTTTCTCTTAAGATTCATAATCGGATATTATACTCTAGAGAAATGAAATATGCGGAAGTAATTTAAGGTAATCTAGGCCCGTTCTTATATATGTTTTAGTGTCTTTAGTTATGTTTAAATTTTTATTCAGATATGTTTTTTTTAACCCCCTGTGTGATAAATTGGACGAAGTGGTCAACGCCAGGGGCATTGCCTTAGATTATGTGTGTGAATGCATTGACAGGTTTACTTAATTTTTCTTTTCCTTTTTTTTCTTTCTTTCTTTTCTTTCTTTCTTATTTTTCTTTTTTTTTTTTTGTTCTGGTGAAGTATTGTGTGTTTTAAAATGGTTATAGTTCTGATATGGGTGCACACAGTCGGCTGGGCTTTAAACAAAAATATCATTAACAGTAAGTAACAGTGTGTGCTGTAGTGTCCTCGTCATGTACACAAAATGCATGTGGCTGTGTGTATAACACAGGCTGTACGGCATGGTATGGCGGCTGTTAACCTTCCCACCAATGCACTATGCTTTGTCACCTCCATCTTTGAATAAATCGTTTGAGCATACATGTATATGCCGCAAACCTCATTCAGTCTCTCACTTCGTGCATATGATATGGCTTACAAGTCTACTAAACATCACATGTGTATTGTGTGGGTACGCTCAAGAGAGAGATTGAGAGAGAGACTTTAGACATATGCAAGAGAGAGAGAAAGAGCAAGCAAGAGAGAGAGAGGCACGTGTGTGTGTGTGTGTGTGTGTGTGTGTGTGTGTGTGTGTGTGTAGGAATATGAGAGAGTAAGTGTGTGTGTGTGTGTGTGTAGGAATATGAGGTAGTGTGTGTGTGTGTGTGTGTGTGTGTTGTGTGTGGTGTGTGTGTGTGTGTGTGTGTGTGTTGTAGCCTACATGTATTCTACAGGAAGGGGGAGGGGGGCGTGCATGAGAGTCATTCTGACAGTGCATATATTATAATAGATCTACCGCTGCATGAGATAGTAGACGTTTATGTAGTTATCTACATGTACAGCCTACATGTGAGTGTATACGTGCCGGCTGACACACGTATATGCATACGTGTCACGGTCAGAACACAAAGTAAACAAAGCTGTTGTAATCAACTGGAGCACGCTGACACTCCCATGGAGTACATGGCAGCCAGGACTGTGAGATAACAATGACTTGTCACTGTCGCTTATCATATCAGTTACAGCTAAGCATACTGTTCGACAGGAAGAAAAACGCTCTTGTAAAATTTGTTGCTGGTTAAATTGGATGGCAAGCCATTTGATATTAACATCATCCAGGTGTATGCACCAACATCCCTAAGTACTCAGGACAAAATTGACAACTTCTACGAAGTATTAGAGACGGACAAGGCTCAATGTAAATCACAAGAAGTTACAATAATAATGGGAGATTTTAATGTTAAGGTGGGACAGGATAGGGTGGAGGATATAGTTGGACATAATGGCCTTAGTACACAAAATGAGAGGGGAGGGAAACTTGTTGAACGGACACAGATGAATGAGTTCATAGTAGGAAACACCTGGTTTGAGCAGCCTAATAGACGAAAATGGACGTGGATGAGTTCTGGAGATAATACCAAAAATCTAGTTGAATATATCCTGATCAATGAAATATTTAGACATTCTTTGCTGACAACAAAAACACTACCAGGCGCAGACTGCAACAGTGACCACAATCCTGTAATGGGAAGACTTGGACTGAAATTAAGGAAAAAGAAACAGACCAAAAGCAATATCAAACTAAATCCAGGACTCTTAAAGACAGATGAAGCGATACGTAAAACATTTAACGTTCATGTTCAAACACATCCGGTGCTCTGGAAGACGTTGGTGACAGTGAGGAACAATGGACAAAAATGAGAAACTCGATAATAAATGAAACTTGTGAAGAAATCCCTTGCGTAGACAGAAAAGCAAAAAAGAACCAGGTGACAAAAGAAATTCTAGGCTTGATGGAAGAATGGAGGAAGGCAAAGGGAAAGGAGGAAAGATACAGGAAGATAAACAAAGAAATCAGGAATAGGTGCAATAAAACTAAGGAAGCTTGGCTGGAAACAAGGTACAAAACAATAGAAGACTGACACAAACCAAATCCTCAGGGTATGTACAGAAGAATTGAAGAAATTGGCCACAAGAAAAAGACATGCACATCAACTGGTTGCTTAAAATCGAAAGATGTACGCTTGTTCTGGAAAAAGACAAAATATTAGATAGGTGGGGAGAGTACATTAAAGACCTTTTTGAAGATGACAGAAACGAAGAACACATTATAAGACAGAACAATGAAGGATCACCCATAATGAAAAATGAAGTTAGAGCAGCATTGAAAAAGATGAAACCAGAAAAAGCCCTAGGACCATACCACATTACTACAGGGATGATTTAAGCCTTGGAGGAATTTTGTGTTGAAAACATAACAGCCCTCCAAATTGAAATTTATGACACTGGAAAAAATCCCCAAAGATATGTCAAAATCACTTTTCATTGCTGTTCCAAAGAAAACAGAAGCTATAGAATGTGAACTCCATCGCACAATCAGCTTGATGAGTCATGTAACAAAAATCCTATAAAGAATAATCATGATGAGGACAAGGAATAGAATCAAAAGAGAAATAGCATAAGAACAATGTGGATTTGTCGAAGGGAAAGGAACTACTAATGCCATGTACATCCTAAGAACTATCATAGAGAGGTCAATCGAGTTAAATAAGGATTTATATTCATGCTTTGTTGATTATACAAAAGCTTTCGATCAAGTAAGGCATGAAGAATTGATCAACCAACAAGAAAGACTCAATATTGATGGAAATGATCTACGAATAATCAGAAATATATATTGGGAACAAACAGCTGCAATGAGAATAGAAAATGATATAAGCTCTTTCCAAAATATCAAAAGAGGAGTCAGGCAATATTTCTAGGCCATATTATGAGGAAAGGGGAATTAAAGCACCTGGTCACAACAGGAAAGGTGGAGGGAAAGAGAGCACCAGGTAGACCCAGGGAGAAAATATTGGACGGACTTGCAGGATGGCTGAGGACAGTGAAGGTGGAAGACGTGCTTGTGGCAACAAGGGATAGAAACAGATGGAAGGACATGATCGCCAACTCCATGTGACAGAACACTTGATGATGATGATGATGATGAAAATACAGGTCTGCCCTGACAACTGGTTGTGTTCTACACACTCTTCGTGTAGGATTGCAGACTTCGTCATTCAAAACGGTTTCATTGTACTCGGTCAGTTCCCATCTGCGCTCCACCCTAATCCACCAGCTAACTATCTGGCAGACTTCCTGAGCCTGCACAAAACTCTATGTGCTGGCAAGGCCTTGAAATGGGAAAGGAGGACGGGACAGAGGGACCCGCGGACACTAAACTGACATCACCAGAATGATGGAAACATAGAAATCAGCAGCAAACAGGTCAGGTTTTGTTTATGTTATGGGCAGGGATTGAACTGGAGATATCAGATCTTGAGTCCACAGCTCTATCAAAAGAACCAAGGCATGCATCCTTCAACATAAAAAAACAGCTGTTACCTGCCCATCTTAATGTTTCCATCATACTGCTGGTGGTGTCAGCTTGGTGTTTCATAGATCAAACTCACACATAGAGGCCTACAGTTTACAGAGAGACAGAGAGAGAGAGAGAGAGAGAGAGAGAGAGAGAGAGAGAGATTTTAACACAATCAAAAAACAACACAATCTTACCTTAGCGTCTCTGCTGGATTGTAGATTATAACACACTGAGAGGATGACACATGAATATGATCACAAGGTCGTGCACAAAAATGTTTTCCCACAAGACGATTGTGGCCCGATCGTATTATGGTCGACTATTGGGGTCAAGAAAGTCCAACTTAGCATTTTATTTGTGCGTCATCTTGTGGGATCTCAGGCCAAAGTCTAATGCACACAGGCAGCCACATACTGGACGCTCAATGGAACATTCTGCAGAGCTGGTTCTGGCTTTATTGATGCATGCTTTTTTTCACTAGGCTGCTTCGTCTTTCATTTTCATAAGATTCTGTTCCCTTGCGAATAGCTTGCCTCCATTCAGACCAGTTTGTGATCATGATTTCCTATTATTCTTCATCGTTGTCACATTTCTGGAGGGATTTTTTCAAGGTGTCGTTGTAGCGAATCTTTGACCATCCTCTTGGTCAATGGCCCTTTGTCAGTTCACCGTAGAAGAGCTGCTTTGGAAGCCTGTTATCATGCATGCGAACGAGATGTCCAGACCATCTTAGTTGAGACTGTATTAGCAGTGCATCTATGCTCGGCATCTGGGCTTACGAAAGTACATTACGTTTGAGACTCTGTTGTACTATTTGATTTTAAGATACGCCGGAGGCAGTGCTGGTGAAACTGATCTAGTAACTTGACATGCCTCCAGTAGAGTCCAGGACTCGCATCCATACAGCAATGCAGTCAGGACTACTGCTCTGTATACTGCACACGTCATCTCCAGTCAAGCCCATTTCGTTCCATATTCTCTCGTAGAGTCTGCCATGGGAAGCACTTGCCTTAGCGATGTGGTTGGATACCTCCTTATCGAGACAGCTGGAAGAGGTGAGACTGCTACCAAGATAGGTGAAGGAGTCAACATTGTTAAGGACCTTGCCGTCGATATTTATTTCAGGCATGTTTGCTGTTGATCCTTTTGCAGGTTGAAACATAAATTCAGTCTTCTTGATTCTTATTGTGAGTCCAAAGCACTTTGTGGCCGCAGACAGAGAATCTGTACGTCTTTGAAGGTCATCCTATGAGTGGGCAACGATAGCACAGTCATCAGCATACAGGAGGTCACGAACAAGTGATTTAGTGACTTTCATCTCTGCCTTCAGGCGTTGAGTATTGAAGATACCTCCATCTGTCTTGTATGTGATTTGAATGCCTGGACCTGAATCTTAAAGGCAGAAAGAAGCATCATGCTGAAAAAGAAGCTGAAGAGTGTTGGAGCAAGAACACATCCTTGCTTGACTCATCATCTTCACTGCCGTTGACTAATCTTGCATTAATGCCATCGTGAAAGCATCTGATTATTTTTACCATCTTGGGAGGGATTCCAGTTTGGGGAAGTATGTTCCACAGCCCTAGACGTGACACTATGTCAAACTCCTTAGTGAGGTCGACAAAGAGGATATGAAGATCCATATTTTGTTCCTTACATTTCTCTTGAATCTGTCTTACCGTGAATATCTTGTCGACTGTCCCTCAGTTCTGGCGAAAACCACACTGGCTTTCTGGTACTGTCTTGTCAAGAAGATGGGTATTCAACTTGTTCCTGCTTAAGATGACTTTGGAGAGAATCTTGTCTGCAGTGCTCAAAAGGGAGATCCCACCATAGTTTCACAGCTGGGCTTGTCACCTTTTCCTCGTACAGGTGCACTAGTCTGGCATCTTTCAGGTCTTGGGGTAAACAGCCATCTTCGACAGCACATACAAAGGAACTCAGTAAGCTTCTGTATCAACAGCTGACCACCTGCTCTAAAAACTTCAGGCAGAATACCATCGGAGCCTGTTGATTTACCACATTGCAATTCTGCAATTGCTTCTGTCAACCCATTCTCTGTGGGCAGGTCGTTAAGTTCCATATGTAGGGGTCTTGCTGGGATCTCTTCAATGCCACTGGGCCATGGGGTCAATCAATGAAGGCCTGTTAAGGAGCTGCTCGAAGTGTTCTAATAATAATAATAATATACAATATTTTATATAGCGCAAAATCTTGATAAAATCAAATCTAAGCGCTAAAACAGACACACACGCACGCACGCACACACACGCACGCACGCACGTACGCACACACACACACACACACACACACACACACACACACACACACACACCACACAGCACACGCACACGCACACGGACACGGCTATAAATGGGGAGAAAGAATAAAAGCAATGGAAAATTAGAGAGAGCATATTATATACAATTATATATTACAATGTGATTCCCCTCCGAGTGGAGACAGGCTGCAGAGGGGATTGAGTGAGGTCAGGATTTTATGCAGAGGAGAAAAGGTGAGTTTTGAGAGCGGACTTGAAGGAGACAAAAGTAGGTTGCTGACGGACTGAGAGAGGAAGTTTGTTCCAGTAAAGTGGACCAGAAACAGAGAAGGCTCGTGGACCATAGGTATTGAGCTTAGTGCGTGGAAAGCGAAAAGTCAGAGGATCGGAGGCAGAGCGGAGGGTACGTGAGGGAACATAGATCTCAAGTAGGCTTGACAGGTAATCGGGGGCTGCGTTATTGAGGCTTTTGTAGCACATGGTGTCTAGTTTGTACTGTATGCGCTTTGATACAGGGAGCCAGTGAAGTTGTGCCAGGAGAGGAGATATGTGGTCAGCTTTTTTCTTTTTTAGTACAAGGCGTGCAGCATTGTTTTGAATGCGCTGCAGGATGTGAATGGTGGAGGCAGGAAGACCAGACAGGAGTGAATTGCAATAGTCAATGCGAGACATTATGAAGGAGAAGACGAGTTTTGCAGTTGTTTCGACAGAGAGATACTTCCTGATCAGGCTTATACGATGGAGGTGATAGTAGCAAGATCAGGCAGTTTGAGAAACAAAGTTGTTCATGGAGAGGGTAGAGTCAATGCAGACACCAAGGTTTTTAGCTGAATCAGAAATTGGGACTGATGTGTTACATAATGGGAGAGAAAGAGGAGGCAGCTGGGAAAGTTTCTGACGGGTGCCAATGAGGATAGCTTCTGTCTTGTCATCATTAAGCTGAAGTTTATTGAACGTCATCCAGTTCTTAATGTCCGAGTAACACTCAGTGGTGCGAGTCAAGAGGCGCTGTATATTGTCTGTGTGTCACTGTCTAGAAGTTGGGTGTCATCAGCATAGAAGTGGTGTTTTATAGAGTGGGAGTTGATGATGGTGGACAGGGGGGAGGTGTAAAGAGTGAAAAGAACAGGGCCAAGGACAGATCCTTGTGGAACACCACAGGTCAGGTATGCAGGTTGAGAGTAAGTGCCATTAATGAGAACAGTTTGTTTTCTGTTTGATAGATATGAAGTGAACCAGGAGAGAGCAATGTCAGAGATGCCAAAAGTATGATGAAGGAGAATACCATGGTCAATGGTATCGAAGGCTGCAGACAGATCAAGGAGTGTGAGGAGAGAGACTTTGCCAGTATCAGTTGCAAGGAGGAGATTGTTGAGAATGTGTAGCAGGGCAGTTTCAGTGCTATGGCACTGGCGGTAGGCTGACTGGAAAGGATTGAGGAGATTGTTGGCAGACAGGTGAGAGTTCAGCTGGTTGAGGACAACTTTTTCGATGAGTTTTGACAAGAAAGAGAGATTAGAGATAGGCC
>JAPXFY010000029.1:28878360-28891246 GCA_030674185.1 Monoplex corrugatus
TGCAAATAACCAATAACATGATGAAAAAAAACTGATAACTTTATGATGAAAAAAACCAAAACATGAGGGAAAACAACTGATAAGTTTTGATGCAAAAAAACCAATAACATGATAAAAACAACTGATAAGTATGATGCAAATAACCAATAACATGAGGGAAAAAAACCCCGAAAACGTATGATGCAAATAACCAAAAAACATGATGCAAAAAAATTTAATAAGTTATGACACAATAAACTGTTTAAAATGCCTATGATGGAAAAAGTAAAAACTATTGATACAAACAAGTAATAACTGTTGATACAAAGACTAATAACTTATGATGCAAACGACTAAAAACTTTGATGCAAAAGGCTAAAAACTCTTGGTCCAAAAAAGTTTTTTTAACTTGGGGTTTCCAAACGACTAATAACTTTTGATGCAATTGGCTAAAAACTTATGAGGGCAAACAATAAAAAACAATAGTAATTAAAGATGAAAAACAACTAATAACATATAAGGAAAACAGCTAATAATGAAGGATGAAAAGGGAATAATAACTTTTAAGGGACAAAAAAAACTAATAACATAAAGACAAAAAACCTAAAAATATAAGACAAAAAACAAAATAACATATAAGGCAAAAAAACTAAAAACATATAAGGCAAAAAAATAATAACATATAAGGCAAACAACTAAAAAACATAAAAGGCTAACAACCAATAACTAAGGATGCAAACAACTAATAACATAAAAGGGCCCAAACAACTAATAACATATAAGGCTAACAACCAATAACTAAGGATGAAAACAACTAATAACCAAAAGGGCAAAAAAACTAATAACATATAAGACAAACAACTAATAACATATAGGACAAACAACTAAAAAACATATAAGACAAAAAATAATAAAAAAGGCAAACAACTAATAAAAATATAAGGAAAACAACTAATAACTTATGAAAAAATAAAAACTAATAACTTATGATGCAAATTTTTTTTTAATTTTTAATTATGATGCAAACAACAAATTTAACATATGACGCAAACAACAAATTTAACATATAAGGCAAACAACTAAAAAACTTATGATGCTAACAACAAATTTCCTTTTTTGGTAAAAACAAACTGTTTTATCATGACGGAAATACTAATATCTTGTGATGCCAATAACTAATAACTTATGATGCAAACAACTGATAACTTATAACGGAAATACTAATTTCTTATAATGCCAATAACTAATAACTAATGATGCAAACAACTAATGACAAGACGCAAACTTATAACTTTTGATGCAAACAGCTAAAACCCAACTGTGATGATCAAGCTTGACACACGTATTTCCAAGCACTGAATTGATGTACGACGTAAAATAACAACCAGCCAACCAACCAGTTAATCAACCAACTAACCAAACCTTACATGATGTAATCTTCTGACTGGCAGGATCAGACATTGGTGGAAGGTTAAAAGGACCGGAGCACCAGACTCCATGAATGTGGAAATTGAAGTAGAATCTTTAATGGAAGTAAAGGATCCACAAGAGGATGAGAGCTCACCTGGTATGACAGTGGAAGCCTACTACTACTACAAGGTACGTCAAGTTTAGTCCATGAATGAATGACTGCATGATACAGTGAATGGTTTGTGGAATAAGTGATAGAATGAATGAATGTATGATAACGTGAATAAATGAAGTAATGGAAAGAAGGGATGAATGAATAATAAATGAATGAATGAATGGATGGATGGATGGGTAAATAAATTCATGAATAAATAAATGAATGAATAAATGGATAAATGAAAGAATAAAGCCTTGTGCAGAAATTAAACCTTTGTGGTGGTGCCAACTTGTAGACAATAAAGATGAGAGATTTCTCTGCCAATTTTAATGTTAAGAATTAGAAAACGATACTCATATCTACATGATAAAAATCTTTTTAGTTTGTCCCTCTGGCACATTTGACATTTGACTTACACTCTCGCAAGTATTCTTGCAGTGACTGCTGTTACATTCTGAACACTAAGAAAATTATGTACAGATTGCGTGGAAATATTGTGACGTCATTCGTTATGATGTCATGTTGGCCACTGTCATTCCAAACACCATGGCCATGGTTACCGTTGGAATTTTATAAAGGAGGTTCTGACACAGATATACTAAAACCGCAACAACGTGTATGTGGATCACATGCTCTATGGCAGGCTGCAGTTTATAGGTAGGTGTCATTCTTTATAGATGGATGAAATGGCATTAAAGGCAATAATAGGTGAGAGAAGCTAGCCCCAGCTTGTTATTGTTATTGTTATTTTTGTTTAAAGCCCAGCCGACTGTGTAGAGCCGTATCAGGGAAATAACCTTTTCAAAAGATACACAATAGGTCAATAGGTAAAAAAGAAGGAAAACAAAATTAAGCACACATATCAGTGCATTCGCGCACACATTCCAAGGAGATGCCCTTTTCGTTGGCCACTGTGTCCGATTTATCACACAGGTGATTTAAAACATACTTGAATACAAACTTAAATATAACTAAGGGCATGAAAACATATATAAAAACGGGCCCAAGTTACCGAAAATTGCCTCCACACATCCCACTTCCCTGAATCAAAAGTGCATTCAATTCCTGTGGCCAATTATCAATCCTCAGAGGAAGATCGTGCGACTTTATGAAACACACGCAGGTTAATGGACCAGCAAGGAAGAGAAATGATAGGAAGACATGACAGAAAGCAAAGGAGGAAGGAAGAAACAAAGAGTGACAGTACAGAGGAAATTTCTAGCTCAGTATTTCCAGAAGATAGGGATACCATTTATATTGAAAGAGCCCCAGGCATCCTCACGAGGGGTGACAATAGGAAAAAATGGCGCGCGTTACTATTGCAGAGGCTGTTACGCCGGTACAAAAATCAAGGGTTTTATCAGGGGAGTTAAGCAATGCCCCATACATTCAAATGGATGAGATCTCCTTTACTTATAAGTTGAATCATACAACACTGGGTAAAGCGAACAAGAAACACCCAAAGTGCTGGATGGGATCCAGAGCACCAATGCCCCACCAGGCTCTGGAGATGTTTTAGGAAACATCTAGGCATTCTAAAAAAAAAAAGAGAGAAAAAGTCCTAACATGTAAAAATAGAATGCTGAACTCTCCCATCGATCTGGCCAAGATTATTTCCCTTCTTAGATTTAAGAAGTGTGACCATCCACATTATACTTTCTTGTTATGTTCTGTTATTATGTTTGATGAACTGTGTGTAGCGTGCATTAATGTCAAAGTAGATTTACTTCTTAAGTTGCATTAATGTATTGGTGTGTGTATCTGACGATGTTTGTGTGTGTCTACTCTCCTGGAACAAACTTCCTCTCTCAGTCCGTCAGCAACCTACTTTTGTCTCCTTCAAGTCCGCTCTCAAAACTCACCTTTTCTCCTCCGCATAAAATCCTAACCCCCCTCGCAACCTGTCTCCGCTCGGAGGGAATCACATGGTTATAATATATAATTGTATATGCTATGCTCTCTATAATTTTCCATTGCTTTTATTCTTGCTTTTATTGCTTTTATTCTTTCTCCCCATTTATAGCCATGCGTGTGTGTGTGTGTGTGTGTGTGTGTGTGTTGCGTGCGTGTGTGTGCGTGCGTGCGTGCGTGCGTGCTTGCGTGTGTGTCTGCTTCAGCGCTTAGATTTGATTTTATCAAGATTTTGCGCTATATAAATATTGTAATTATTATTTATTATTATCTAACTATGTTCATGTGTATCTATGTTTGTTGTATCTGACTATGTGTATCTATGTTTGTGTGTATCTGACTATGTGTGTATCTAACTATGATTGTGTGTATCTTACTATGTGCGTATCTGACTATGTTTGTATATCTATGTGTGTATCTGACTATGTTTGTGTGTATCTGACTATGTTATGAGTATCTGACTATGTTTGTGTGTATCTGACTATGTTTGTGTGTGTCTGGCTATGTTTGTATGTATCTATGTGTGTATCTGACTATGTTCATGTGTATCTATCTATGTTTGTGTGTATCTGACTATGTTTGTGTGTATCTGAGTATGTTTGTGTGTATCTGACTATGTTTGTGTGTATCTGATTATGTTTGTGTGTATGTGACTATGTTTATGTGTATCTGACTATGTTTATGTGTACCTGGCTATGTTTGTGTGTATCTGAGTATGTTTGTCTGTATCGATGTTTATGTGTATCTGAGTATGTTTGTGTGTATCTGGCTATGTTTGTGTGTATCTGACTATGTTTGTGTGTATCTGATTATGTGTGTATCTGACGATGTTTGTGTGTATCTGATTATGTGTGTATCTGACTATGTTTGTGTGTATCTGACTATGTTTGTGTGTATCTGATTATGTGTGTATCTGACTATGTTTGTATGTATGTGACTATGTGTGTATATGACTATGTTTGTGTGTATGTGACTGTGTTTGTGTGTTTGTGACTATGTTTTTGTGTATCTATGTGTGTATGTGACTATGTTTGTGTGTATGTGACTGTGTTTGTGTGTATATGACTGTGTGTATCTGAATGTGTCTATGTCTATCTATGTTGGTGTGTATCTGACTGTGTTTGTGTGTATCTGACTATGTTTGTGTGTATATGACTGCGTTTGTGTGCATCTGGCTATGTTGTTCGACTTGTTGTGTGTATCTGACTGTGTTTGTGTGTATCTGACTGCGTTTGTGTGTATCTGACTGCGTTTGCGTGCATCTGGCAATGTTTGTGTGTATCTGCCTATGTTTCTGTATATCTGGTTGTGTGTGTTATGTTTGTGTGTATCTGACTCTGTGTGCATCTATCTGTTTGTATGTATCTGACCATGTGTATATCTGACTGTGCTGTGTGTATCTGAATATGTTTGTATCTGACAATGTTTGTGTGTATGTGACTGTGTTTGTGTGTATCTAACCACGTGTGTATCTGACTGTGTTTGTGTGTATCTGTGTGTGTGTGTATCTGATATGTGTGGATCTGACTGTGTTCCTGTGTATCTGCTATGTTTGCGTGTATCTGTGTTTGTGTGTATCTGACTGTGTTTTGTGTATCTGACTATGTTTGTGTGTTTCTGACTATGTTTGTGTGTATGTGACTGTGTTTGTGTGTATCTGACTATATTTGTGTGTATGTCTGTGTTTGTGTTATTATTTGTGTGTATCTGTGTTTGTGTGTATCTGACTGTGTTTGTGTGTATCTGACTGTGTTTGTGTGTATCTGACGATATTTGTGTGTATCTGACTATGTCTAGTGATCTGTCTGTGTTTGTGTTATTATCTGTGTGTATCTGACTATATTTGTGTATATCTGATTATGTTTGCTGTATCTGACTATATTTGTGTGTATCTGTCTGTGTTTTGTGTATCTGACTGTATTTGTGTGTCTGTCTGTGTTTTGTGAATCTGACTATATATATGTGTCTCTGTCTGTGTTTTGTGTATCTGACTATATATGTGTGTATCTGACTATGTTTGTGTGTATCTGTGTATCTGACTGTGTATGTGTATTAACATATTGATAGCATACTTTTAAGAGCAATGACAAATTCTCGTACATGGAATGTTTTTGCTTTAGAAATGAAATTATTACAATCATTATTATTATTGCTGTTGTAAGTATTATCACCATCATCATTGTTATTATTGACATTATCATTTTATTACTGTTATCATTATTATGATTATTATTATTATTATTACTATTACCATTATTATTATGCTATTGGCTTGATATTCGTTATCATTTTAATTATGTTTAATTTAGTTTTTACTTGTGTATTTTGTAACAATAAGAATGTATGTGTTTGGCTTTTGTTCATCGTTCTCATTTGTTTAATTGTGCGTGATTTATCACCATGGAAATGTGATCCATATTTTCCAGGGATGGGCGCATGCATGCAACTATGGCTCTGTGGACAAGACAAAGATGCCAAAGGTAACGGGAGGTCAGGCAGACAGACAGACAGAACGAAAGAATAAAGGAAAGAACAAACAGAATTACTTTAATCAACGTTGGCTTTATGCCACAAATCTGAAGTTACCCAGTATAGATGATGTAACAACTGAAGGTCTCAAGATAATGCTGTTTTATATCCCATAAAATCATTAAGGGAACTGATACACACATTCAGGTGTTAGGTGGACAAGTCAAAGTAGAATAAGACGGTAACAGTTGTCCCCTAACCTAAATGTGGTTCGTAAGGGAAGTGGTAGAGACCGTTTTTGTTTCGAATCAGCATTTCGAAGGCATGTTCCACTCATCTCACATGCTGCTTTACATTCCCTAACCCTGAACAGGGTGAGGTACCTGTTGGCAGCTGGGTGACTGAGGGCTGTGTGTGTCATCACCATCATTATTATGTCTTGCCACATGGCGTTGGCGATCATGGCCCTCCATACGAATCAATCTTTTTTCGCTGCAAGTATATCTCCTACCCCTTGTCTTCATCCACTCTGCAAGGCCATCCAATATTTTCTCACTTGGTCTGCCTGGTGCTCTTTTTCCCTTCAGCTTTCTTGTTGTGACTAGGTGCTCTAATTTCGCTTGCCTCATAAAATGTCTATGAATATTGCTTGTTTTTAATTTTTTTTTTTTTTTTATTAATCTTCTTCATTGATGTTCTTTTTTGTGATTGTCTCTTTCAAGAAGGCCGTCTCGTTTGTTTTCTTTGCTGTCCATCAAACTTTTAACCTTCTTAGAAACCACATTTCAGCTTTTCTCGATCTTGTTCAGACTTTGCATGTTGACTGTCCACGCTTCACATCCACACAACAGTATTGGTTTTATATAACACTGAAGAAGTCTCTTTCTGATGTTGATTGATAGACATTTGCTGGTAAGAACGCTCTGTTTTCATTTTCTTGAAAGCTGTTTTAGCTTGGTTGATTCTGCTGGATATATCTGTTGTGCATCTGCTGCCTGGTGATATGACTGTCTCCAGTTATTTAAACATGCTAACTTGTTTCAGTGCGGTTCCATTTGCTGTTATTTTGCATATGTGGATTTGCTTGTTATTTACTGATTACCATGACTTCATTCTCCTCGTTATTTAGCCACATCGCTTTATTTCTGCTTTCTGTTTCTGTTATATTTACAAGATTTTGTAGGTCTTTCTCATTTTGTGCAATTAGAACGAAAAATACTTAGCTGCTCAGAGCGTACGAGGCGAGCTGGAAGATGGCTGCCGAGAAAAGAGGAAGAGCACATGCGCATGCGCAAGACATGGATACTCTCAGAGTTACTGTCCCTTCGGACTTTATTGTTACGAGGCAGAAATGGCAAACCGCTGCCGCTTATTGCATTTGTGAGCCACGGTAAGTATGTCAGATTAAACGTAATTTTAGAAGGAAAATTTCCTTTTTTAAAGTGCAATGAGAAATTCTCTTACGTGGAATGTTTACGCTTCACAACTTAAACTATTATTATAATTATTATTATCATTATCATTATTATTATTATTGTTGTTGTTGTTGTTATTATCATTATTATTATCATCATCACTATTATTATTACTATTATTATGATCATCACTATTATCATTGTTGTGGTTCGTACATTCTTAATATTGTCTGTATTTTCTCTAACATTTTTAATATGTTTAATTAATTTACTTTTTACTTGTGTATTTTGTAACAATAAAAAAGTGCTTGTCTGGCTTTTGATCATCGTTCTCCTTTCTTTAAATGTGCGTGATTTATCACCATGGACATGTGATCTATATTTTTTCAGGAATGGGTGGAGGAATGCATCGTTTCTTTGCTGACAAGACACAGATTCCACAGGTAACAGGAGATCAGGCACACAGACAGAGAACAAACAAATGAATGAGTGAACAAACAAAATTATTCTAATCAGCACTGGCCTTGTGTCATAAATCTGAAGTTACCCAGTGTAGATGATGTACGTAACCAACTGAAGGTCTGAAAATGTTGCTGTTTTATATCTCAATAAAATCATTAAGGGAATTGATATACACACACACTCAGGTGTTATGTGGACAAGGTCATGGTATAATAAAGCGGCGAAGGTTGTCCCCTAACCTAAAAGTGGTTCGTATGGGGAGAGAAGTGGTAGAGACTGTTCTTGTCTCGAGTCAGCATTTCGAGGGCAGGTCCCACTCCTCTGCCATGCTGCTTTACATTCTGTAACCCTGAACAGGGTCAGGTACCTGTTGGCAGCTGGGTGGACTGAGGGCTGTGTGTGTCATCACCATCATCATCATGTGCCCTGCCGCATGGCGTTGGCGATCATGGCCCTCCATACGAATCTCTTTTGTCACTGCAAGTACATCTCCCACTCTCTCTGTCTTCATCCACTCTGCAAGGCCATCCAGTATTTTCTCCCTGGATCTGCCGAGTGCTCTTTTCCCTCCAGCTTTCCTGTTGTGACTAGGTACTCTAATTTCGTTTGCCTCATAAAATGTCCTATAACTGTTTCTTATCTTTTCCTAATCTCCATGAATATTTTTTTTATTCACCTCTTTCAAGACTGTCGTTTTTTTTTCTTTGCTGTCCATGGAACTCTTAACATTCTTTTTAGAAACTCCATTTCAGCTGCTTCAATCTTGTTCTGACTTTGCGTGTTGACTGTCCACGGTTCACATCCACGCAACAGTTTCAGTTCTATGTAACACTGAAGAATTCTCTTTCTAAATTTAATTGATAGGCATTGGTTGGTAAGAGCGGTTTTCATTTTCTTGAATACTGTTTTAGCTTGTTTGATTCTGCTGCTAGCCCTGATATGGCTCTAGTAATCGGCTGGGCTATAAGCAATATGAACTTGTCTGATTCTGCTGGTTATTTCTAATGTGCATCTGCTGTCTGGTGCGACGACTGTTCCCAGATATTCAAACTTGTCAACTCATAAAATGTCCTATAAATGTTGCTTGTTTTTTTTTCCTAATCTTCTTCATGAATATTCCTTTTCTATTCGCCTCTTTCAAGACTGTCTCGTTTGTTGTCTTAGCTGTCCATGGAACTCTTAACATTCTTCTTAGTAACTACATTTCAGCTGCTCAATCTTGTTCTAACTTTGCATGTTGACTGTCCATGCTTCATATCCGCACAACAGAATCGGTTCTATGTAACACGGAAGAAACCTCTTTCTGATGCTAAGTGATAAGTGTTTGTTGGTAAGAACGCTTTTCATTTTCTTGAATGCTGTTTTATCTTGGCTGATTCTGGTTGTCATTTTGCATGAGGGGATTTCTTTGTTTCTATTGATTACCGTCACTTTAGTTTTTTTGCTACTTAGCTCCAGCCAATTCTTTCTGCTTTTTGTTTCTGTTATATTTTTAGATCTCTATCAATTTCTGCAATCAGAACGGTGTCATCTGCGTAACAAAGATTGTTTAACATTTTTCATCCAAGTTTTATCCCAGGACATTCTTTTAGGTTTCTCATGATGGTTTTGCTGTCAAGTGAAAACAAATCTGGTAACAAACACATGCCAGCCAAACCCCTCTTTTGATATTTTGGATAAGAGCTTATATCATTTTCTACCCATTGCTGCTGTTTGTTCCAGTACATATCATTTTCTATCCATTGCTGCTAGCATGCTGTTTGTTCCCAGTACATATTCCTTTTTATTCTTCGATCCTTTCCACCAACATTGAGCCTTTCTAGTTGGTAGATTAATTCTTTGTGTCTTACCCGATCAAAAGCCTTGGTGTAGTCAACAAAACATAAATATTAATCCTTTTTCAACTCAGTTGATCTTTCTGTGAAAGTTCTTAGGACATATATGTCATTAATAATTGCTTTTCCTTCAACAAATCCCCATTGTTCTTCTACTGTTTCTCTTTTGAGTCAGTTCCTTGTCCTGATCCTGATTATTCTTAACGGAATCTTTGTTACATGACTCATCAAGCTGATTGTGCGATGGGGTTGGCATTCTAAAGCTCCTGCTTTCTTTGGCAGTGCAATGACAGTTGATTTTGACATATCGTTAGGGATTTTTCCGATGTCATGAATTTCATTTAGGGGGACGTATTTTTTCAATTTGAATTCATCTAGAACCTCGATTATTTCTGTAGTAATATCTAGTCTTGGGACTTCATCTTTTTCATCGCTGCTCTAACTTCATCTTTCGTTATTGGTGGTCCTTCAACGTTCTTTCTTATGATGTGTTCTTCCTTCCTGTCATTGTCAAAAAAGGTCTTTCATGTGGTGTCCCATCTAGCTAACTAGCTAATATTTCGTCTTTTCCATAATAACCATACTATCTTTAGATTTTAAGCACCCAGTTGATATGCACTCTTTTTTCCTGTGGACAATTTCTGTAATGTTTCTGTATATAAACTTAGGATCTGTTTTGTGTCAGTGGCTGGCATGTACGTCTTCCAAAGATGCAGACGGTATAACAGCAGTAGGGTTGGCCAACTGGCCTTACAGCTTCATTCTCTGTGCTCCACTAAGAAATCTGTTACATGCAATGCACTGTGAGTCTCCATGAGTTTGGAGACTAGCGCTATGCAAGAATGATTTACAGTTATGATCATCATTTGGGGAGCATCTGTTCTGAAGATAACATCTGTGTTTTGATTGGGGTTTTTTTTAGTAGTAGTATGAATATTTTGTGCTGGTGATTAGATATTCTTGCTTATGATTAACAACTTCAGAACTGGAATACTTAAAACTGGGTCATGAAATAGTGATCCCCCTTTTTTGGGGAGTAAGTGCTGTATCTTGGCAAACCGTGTAACTCAGTACTTGAGATAAAAATGTTTTTGTGAATGTATACGTTTGTTACATTTGGTAGGGATTTAATTTTTTCGTTGTGCATCACCTGGAAAAATTAGTATAAGATACAAACCTCACACACGAGGACTCCTATGAGATGAGGTACAGTACACGTTAGTCATTCTTCTTCTTCTTCTTCTTCTTATTGTAGTAGCAGTAGTGGTGGTGGTAGTCGTAGTAGTAGTAGTAATAGTAGTAGTAGTAGTAATAATAGTAGTAGTAGTAGTATTAGTACATATTATTACCTTTCAGTTTAACGTTCTGTCAGTTGCTTTTTTTAGACCAAGGTAGATAACTATGCCAGCCGCTGTTGCGGGGCTGAAGTAAGTTCCCTTTTGTAGTCATCGTTAGAATGTAATCCATCTTCTGTCTGTTTTTGTTCTCAGGACAAATCATGGCTTGACCCAATGAATCCTCACACAGAAAAGCAAATGCCTGTCAAGGATTCAGTGAAGAAGGTACCAAGCACCACAACATATCTACAGACTGTGTGTAACCATAGTTATTTGGGTTGTGGTTGATTGAAAATGTGACCCCCCCCCCACACACACACACACTGGGGATGCCAGGGCTATTTCAGTATGAATAGCATCCCCATCTTCTGGAAATTCTGTGCTAGACATTTCCTCTTTCCTATCAGTCTCTTTGTTTCTTTCTTCCTCCTTTACTTTCTGTCATTTCTTCCATCATTCTGCCTTGCTGGTCAGTTCACCTGTATGTGTTCGATAAATTCTTACGTACCTTCTCTTAGGATTGATATTGGGTACATGTGTTAAGTACATTTTTGGCTCTATGCAAATGAGATATGCGGAAGCAATTTCAGGTAATTTAGGCCATTTTTATGTATGTTTTAGTGTCCTTAGTTATGTTTAGAGTTGTATTCAGGTGTGTATTTTAAATCCCTTGTGCGATAAATTTGACGGAGTGGTCAGCGTCAGGGGCGTCTCCTCAGATTATGTGTGCGAGTGCATTGATATTTGTAGTTAATTTTCTTTTCCTTTTATTTTTTTTCCTGTTGAAGTATTGTGTATGTTTTGAACTGGTTATAGCCCTGATGTGGCTCTACGCAGTAGGCTGGGCTTTAAACAAAAATAACAGAAAAAGGAAACATACTGAAAATGTTTTAAGCATCATTGACAATGATGTGGGGAAAGTTCCATCCACAAACTGCTAAATTAATAACAGTTCTTTTGCTGACATATTTTCTGTACATGCACACATTTAAGCACTCACCACCACCACCTCCACCCACGTCCCCCCCCCCACACACCACTCACATCCACGCACATACACTCACTCTCACACACTCAGCGTACGCACTTACACGCGCATGCATACATGCACATACACACGCACGTGTGCGCACTTACACACGCGTATACACATACACAACACACACAACTCACCCACGCATACACATATACATGTATTTACACACACACATACACACCGATAAAAACACACAAATATGCACGCTCATAGACACACACTCACACCGCCCGACACATACACGCACATACGCATGCGTACACAAACAAAATACTCACACCCACACATAACATACACATACACACACAGAGACAAAACACACAAACCACACACAGACCCACACTAATCACACACACGTACACACACGCACACGCACACGCACACGCACACATACATGCTAACAGATTCTTATGCCCCCCTGTCCACACAAACATACACACACACTCACACACATACACGCATGCACACACACACACACAACACCACACACTCTCTCTCTCTCTCTCTCTCTCTCCCACCCTCCTGTCCACACACACATGCATACAAACACACAAACACACACACACACACACACACACACACACACACACACACACATTCCCACCCTCCTGTCCACACACACACATACAAACACACACCACACACACACACACACACAAACACACTCCCACCCTCCTGTCCACACACACATGCATACAACACACACAAACACACACACACACACACACACACACACACACACACACACACTCCACACACACATCTGTCCACACACACACACACAAACACACAAACACATACACACACACACACTCACGCACACGAACACATACACACACACACACACGCTCACACGTACACACACACACAACACA
>JAPXFY010000029.1:28891346-28903846 GCA_030674185.1 Monoplex corrugatus
CTCTCTCTCTCTCTCTCTTTCTCTCTCTCTCTCTCTCTCTCTCTGAGTTTCTGTCTCTCTGTTAATGATTGATATCCTTTCTTCTTGCACTGGCGTAGTTCCAGGTGCACATTCTGAAATATTTCTTGGAAAGCCTTTTCAGATTTTGTCATCTTTTTGATTATGTTTGCATGTTTCCTCATTCTTTTTCTTCCTCCTGGCTTTGTCCCTGCTCCAGTAGCATATTTTTCACTACCACCCTGAAGTCTGCCAGTGGGAAGCATTGCTCCAGTAGCATATTTGTCGCCCCAACCCTAGAGTCTGTCAATGGGTAACGCGGTTGTTGTATCACCGGGCCGCGACAGATCCGGTATGGTATTTCCTTTCAGTTCTGTTTTCATCATAGTTATGGCTCTAGGCTTGAAGAACACTTGATGGTGCCTGTCTCCTTTCCATGTGTTATATACACAAGGGCACATATTCATGTGCACACACATACCTAATATTGCATACACAATGACACATATTCACATGTAAGCTCGTATCTAACAACAAATGCATTTACCAGTGGAGTACTTGTAGTTATATTGGCGATGCTGCTTGTAGTACTCATGGTGTTTCTCCTCTCATACACAACACACACACACACACACACATATAAAATATACATAGATAGATACACACATACGCACACACACGCATGCGTGTGTGTGTGTGTGTGTATGTATGTGTGTGTGTGTCTCTCTCTTTTGTGTGAGTGTGCATGTATGTGTGAGTGAGTGAGTGTGTGTGTGTGTTTTGTATGTATGTATGTGTGTGTGTGTGTGTGTGTGTGTGTGTGTGTGTGTGTGTGTGTGTGTGTGTGTGTCTGTGTGTGTGTGTGTGTGTGTGTGTGGTGTTAGTTTCTGGCATCCATCATAACTGATATTTTTCATTTTCATTTCCAGCTATTTGGTTATTCATTTATTTATTGTTCTGCTTATTCATTTATCAATTTATCTATTTACTGAAATCATGTATTAGATTTTAAAGTGACAGTATGTTTAAACACACAGTCACACACACAGCCATCATACATCATCTACACTGGGTAACTTCAGATTTATGGATAAGGCCAGTGTTTATTAAAACACTCTTTGTCCACTTCTTCGTTCGTTCTCTCTCTGTCTGTCTCCCTGATCTCCTGTTACCTGTGGAATCTATGTCTTGTCACCAAAGCCATGCTTACATGCATCCATCCGTCCCTGAAAAATATAGATCATATTTCCGTGGTGGTAAATCACACACAGTCAAAGAAATGAGAACGATGACCAAAAGCTAGACATGTACTTATTGTTACAAAATATGTGAGTGAGTAAAAAAACATGAATTAAACACAATAGTCATGATATGAAAATAAAGACAATAGTAACAAAGTAACAATAATAATAGCAATGATAATAACAATAACAATAATAATAATAATAATAACAATAATGATAAAAACACCAAAACTATCACCACCACCACCAACAATAACAATAATGATAATAATAATAATATTAATAATAACAATAATAACAACAACAATAATAATAACAATAATAATAACAATAATAATGATAATAATAATAACAATAATAATAATAATAATAATATTAATAATAATAATAATGATGATGATGATGGTGATGATGATATAATAATAATAATAATATAATAATAATAATAATATATAATAATAATAATAATATTATTATTATTATGATAATAATTTTATTTGTAAAGCAAAAATATTCCATGTAAGAGAATTTCTCATTGCTCTTAAAAATGCTATTAATACGTTAATGCCGTACATAGCCAGATACACACAAACACAGTAAGATGCACACATAGTCAGATACACACAAACATAGATAACACAAACATAGATACACACAAACATAGTAAGATACACACAAACACAGTCAGATACACACATAGTCAGATACACACATAGTCAGATGCACACATAGTCAGATACACACAAACATAGATAACACAAACAGATACACACTAACATAGTCAGATACACACAAGCATAGTCAGCTACAAACAAACATGTTCATCTACACACAAACATGGTCAGATACACACATATGCAGATACACAGAAACATAGATGCACACTAACATAGTCAGAAACACCCACATACAGTCGGATACACACAAACACAGTCAGATACACACAGACATAGTCACATATGCACAAACATAGATACACACAAACATACTCAGATGCACACAAATATAATCAGATACACATAAACATAGTCATATACACACAAATATAGCGAGACACACACAAAGTCAGAAGCACACAAGCATTGTCAGATACACATAGTCAGATACACACAAACATAGTTGGATAAATACATAGTTAGATACACATAAACACGGTTGGATACATACATAGATACACACAAACATAGTCGATAAATACGTAGTTATGAACACACAAACATAGTTAGATACATACATAGTAGATACACACAAACATAGTTAGATACATACATAGTAGATACACACAGACATATTTAGATACATACATAGTAGATACACACAAACATAGATACATACATAGTTAGATACACACAAACACAGATATACACATAGTCAGATACACACAAACATAATCTGATAGACACAAAGATAGTCAGATACACATAAACATAGTCAGATACACACAAGCATAGTGAGATACACACAAGCACGATCAGATACACACAAGCATAGTCAGATACACATAAACATAGTCAGATACACACAAGCATAGTCAGATACACACAAGCATAGTAATATGCACACAAACATAGTCAGATGCACACAAACATAGTCACATACACACAAGCACAGTCACTTACACATAGATACACACATAATCAGGTACACACATAGTCATATACAAACAAAGTCAGATGCACACATAGTCACATACACACATAGATTACACATAGTCACATACACACATAGTCAGATACACATACAGTCACATACACATAGATACACACATAGTCAGATACACACATAATCAGATACACACAAATACAGTCACATACACACAAACACAGTCACATACACATCGTCAGATACACGCAAACATAGTTGATACATACATAGTTAGATACACACAAACATAGTTGGACACATGCATAGTCAGATACACACATAGTTGGATACATACATAGCAAGATAGATACACAGATACACAGAACACAGAGACATAATCAGATGCACACAAACACAGTCAGATGCACACATCATCAGATACACACAAACATAGACACAAAAATTTAGACCCACACATACACACAACCATAGATACACACAAACATAGACACATAAACATAGCCAGAGACACACAAACATAGTCATATATATTATATATACAAACACTGTCAGAGACACACAAGCATAATCAGATACACACAAACATAGATACACACAAACATAGTCAGATACACACACAGATACACATAAAGTCAGATGCACACAAACATATTCAGATACACACAAACATAGTCAGATACATACGAATATAGTCAAACACTTACATTCATAGTCAGATACACACAGACACAGTCAGATACACAGAAACATAGACAGATACACACAAACATAGTCACACACACAAACATAGTCACATACACACATAGTCACAGACAAACATAGTCACATAACACACACAAGCACATACACACATAGCCAAGTACACACAAACATAATCAGATACACACAAAGATAGTCACATACACACGCACATATTTAGATACACACGCACATATTCGGATACACATAAACATAGTTGGATACACATACACATAGTCAGACACACAAACATAGTCAGGTACATACATAGATACACACAATCATAGTCAGATATACACATACATGGTCGGATACACACAAACATAGTCAGATACACACATCAATTCACACAATCATAGTCAGATGCACACAAACATAGATACTCACACAGTCAGATACAGACAAACACAGATACACACAAACACACTCAGATGCAGACAGGCACACTCAGATACACACAGACACAGACACACACATAGTCAGATACACATACACATAGTCAGGTACACACACACATCGTCAGATACACATAAACATAGATACACACATAGATACACACAAATATAGAAACACACAAACTGTCATATACACACAAACACAGATACACACAAACATGGATACAGGCACAGTTAGACGCACACAAACATAGTCACATACACACATAATTACATACACACAGTCACATACAAACAAAGATAGATACACTCAAACATAGTAAGATATGCACAAACACAGACACACACAAACATAGATACACACATACATGCACACAAACACAGATACATAGTCAGATACACACCAACATAGTTACACACAAACATAGTCAGATTCACACAAACATAGTCAGATAAACACAACAATAATGCTTGTCCTCTTTTCTATATTCAATGTGTCATTTCAGATAGATTTGTTAAAATCGATGGAACTCATCCAATGTCATGAGCAATTCTTTCACACCTAGTTGCGTGTCATCAATCAAAATTTGTCTAACTTTTCAAACATTTTTCTTGTCGGTAGCTGGGGCTGACACTCCCCCCACCCATCCCAGCCCCCCGTGGGAAGCTGGGGACTCTTTCAATATACCGGTAAATAGTATCCCCAACTTCTGGAAATGCTGTGCTAGAAATTTCCTCTTTACTGTCTCTCTCTTTGTTTCTTCCTTCCTGCTTTGCTTTTTGTCATTTCTTCATATCATTTTCTGCCTTGCTGGTCCATTAACTTGCATGTGTTTGATAAAGTCTTATGACCTTTCTCTTAGGATTGATAACTGGTACATGTACATGTATTGAGTGCGTTTTTGAAGTTTGATGTTGGGGTAATTTGGGCTGATTTTGTATGTGTTTTCATGTCTTTGGTTGTGTCTGAGTTTGTATTCAGGTATGTTTTTGAATCCCCTGTGTGATAAATTGGACAGAGTGGCCAATGCCAAGGGCATCTCCTTGGATTGTGTTCGCGAATGCACTGATATGTGTGCTTAATTTTCTTTTCCATTTTTTTAACCTGTTGAAGTATTGTGTATATTTTGAAAAGGTTATGGCCCTGATACGGCTCTACGCAGTTGGCTGGGCTTTAAACAAAAATAACAAGCTGTGGCTAGCCTTTCTCATATGTTATTGTTTTTAATGTCATTTCATCCATCTTTAAAGAATGACACCTACCTATAAACTGCAGCCTGCGAAAGAGCTTGTGATCCACATACACGTTGTTGTGGTTTTAGTAGATCTGTGCCAGAACCTCCTTTATAAAATTCTGTTTCAATGTAGGTGCACTGTTCTTCAACGCTAACTATGGCCATGGCGTTTGGGATGACAGCGGCCAACATGATATCACACTATTTCCACGTAATTTGTACATAATTTTGCTAGTGTTCAAAATATAACAGCAGGAATACTTGCGAGATTGCAAGTCAAATGTCAAATGTGCCAGAGGGACAAACTGAAAAGCTTTTTATTATTAATGTATTAGTATCGTTTTCTAATTCTTAACATTAAAAATGGCGGAGAAATCTCTCATCTTTACTGTCTTCAAGTTGGCGCCACCACAAAGGTTTTATTCATCAATTCATTCATGCAGTCACTTATTCATTCATTCATTCATCTAGTCACTTATTCATACATTCATTCATTCATTTATTCACCTATCCATCCATCCATTCATTCAATCGTCCATCTATTCATTCTTTCCATTACTTCATTCATTTACGTTATCATGCATTCATTCATTCCACCACTAATTGTGTAAATCATTCACTCTGTCATACATTCATTCATTCATGGAGTAAACTTGACGTACCTTGTTGTAGTAGTGGTCTTCCAGCTTCATACCAGGTAAGCTCTGATCCTCTTTTGGATCTTTTTCTGCCGATAAAGGTTCTGTTTCATTCTTCACATCCGTGGGGTCTGGTGCTCTGGTCCTTTTAGCCATCCACCATTGTCTGATGCTGCCAGTCAGAAGATTACATCATGTAAGGGTTGGTTGGTTGGTTGGTTGATTGGTTGGTTGGTTGGTTGGTTGATTAACTGGTTGCTTGGCTGGTTGTTGTTTTACGTTGTACATCAGTTCAGTGCATTCATGTACGTGTGTCAAGCTTGACCATCAGAGTTGGGTTTTAGCTGTTTGCATCAAAAGTTACAAGTTTGTTTGCGTAATAAGTCACTAGTAGTTTGCACCATTTGCTATTAGTTATTGGCATCGTAAGATATTGGTATTTCCATCAGGAGTAATCAGTTGTTTGCATCATAAGTTATTAGTTGTTTGCATCACAAGCTATTAGTTGTTTGCATCACAAGCTATTAGTTGTTTGCATCATAAGTTATTAGTCCTTTGCATCATAAGTTATTAGTTGTTTGCATCATGTTATTGATTATTTGCATTGTCAGTTATTAATTGTTTGCATCACAAGCTATTAGTTGTTTGCATCACAAGTTATTAGTTCTTTGCATCATAAGTTATTCGTTGTTTGCATCATTAGTTACTAGTTGTTGCCTAATAAGTTATTAGTCGTTTGCACCATATGTTATTAGCTGTTTGCATCATGTTATTGATTATTTGCATTGTCAGTTATTAATTGTTCGCATCATAAGTTATTAGTTGTTTCCATCATAAGTTATGTATTGTTTTTGCATCATAAGTTAGTAGTTGTTTGCATTATGTTAATTTTTTACATTACAAGTTATCAAATGTTTGCATCATAAGTTATTAGTTGTTTGCATTACAAGTTATTAGTTGTTTGCATCATAAGTTATTACTTGTTGGCATCAAAGCTATTAATTGTTTGTGTTATAAGTTATAGTTGTTTGCATTATTTTTTTTTTTACATTACAAGTTATCAAATGTTTGCATCATAAGTTATTAGTTGTTTCATCATAAGTTATTAGTTGTTTGCATTACAAGTTATTAGTTGTTTGCATACAAGTTATTAGTTGTTTGCATTATTTTATTTTTTTTACATTACAAGTTATCAAATTGTTTGCATCATAAGTTATTAGTTGTTTGCATTACAAGTTATTAGCTGTTTGCATTATATTTTTTTTTTTTTACATTACAAGTTATCAAATGTTTGCATCATAAGTTATTAGTTGTTTGCATTACAAGTTATTAGCTGTTTGCATTATTTTTTTTTTTTACATTACAAGTTATCAAATGTTTGCATCATAAGTTATTCCTTGTCGGCATCAAAAGCTATTCATTGTTTGTGTCATAAGTTATTAGTTGTTTGCATCATAAGTTATTGATTTGTTTGCATCATAAGTTATTGATTTGTTGCATCATAAGTTATTGATTTGTTGCATCATAAGTTATTAGTTGTTTGCATCATAAGTTATTGATTTGTTGCATCATAAGTTATTGATTTGTTGCATCATAAGTTATTGATTTGTTGCATCATAAGTTATTGATTTGTTGCATCATAAGTTATTGATTTGTTGCATCATAAGTTATTAGTTCCTTGCATATGTAGTTACTAGTTGTTTCCGTCATTACTTATTAGTTGGTTTCGTCATTACTTATTAGTTGTTTTCATCATAATTCATTAGTTGATAT
Source organism: Monoplex corrugatus (assembly GCA_030674185.1). Taxonomy (NCBI): domain Eukaryota; kingdom Metazoa; phylum Mollusca; class Gastropoda; order Littorinimorpha; family Ranellidae; genus Monoplex; species Monoplex corrugatus. The sequence continues at coordinate 28,898,972 of JAPXFY010000029.1, forward strand.
CGTCATAAGTTATCAGTCATTTGCAGCATAAGTTATTAGTTGTTTGCGTTATGATATTGGTTATTTGCATCATAAGGTATTAATTGTTTGCCTCACGTTATTGTTATTTGCATCATAAGTTGTTATTGTTTGTTCAAAGTTATTAGTTGGTTGTGTCAATAGTCATTAGTTGTTTGTGTCAATAGTCATTAGTTGTTTGTGTCAATAGTTATTAGTTTTGTGTCAATAGTCATTAGTTTTTGTGTCAATAGTTATTAGTTTTTGTGTCAATAGTCATAGTTGTTTGTGTCAATAGTATTAATTGTTTGTGTCAATAGTCATTATTGTTTGTGTCAATAGTTATTAATTGTTTGTGTCAATAGTCATAGTTGTTTGTGTCAATAGTCATTAGTTGTTTGTGTCAATAGTCATTAGTTGTTTGTGTCAATAGTCATTAGTTGTTTGTGTCAATAGTTATAATTGTTTGTGTCAATAGCTATTGTTGTTTGTGTCAATAGTTATCAATTGTTATGTTGTCATAGTATTAGTTTTGTGTCAATAGTCATTAGTTGTTTGTGTGTCAATAGTATTAGTTGTTTGTGTCAATAGTTATTAGTTGTTTGTGTCAATAGTTATTAAGTTGTTTGTGTCAATATGTCATTAGTTGTTTGTGTCAATAGTTATTAGTTGTTTGTGTCAATAGTCATTAGTTGTTTGTGTCAATAGTATTAGTTGTTTGTGTCAATAGTCATTAGTTGTTTGTGTCAATAGTCATTAGTTGTTTGTGTCAATAGTTATTATTGTTTGTGTCAATAGTCATTATTGTTTGTGTCAATAGTCATTAGTTGTTTGTGTCAATAGTCATTAGTTGTTTGTGTCAATAGTTATTAATTGTTTGTGTCAATAGTCTATTAGTTGTTTGTGTCAATAGTATTAGTTGTTTGTGTCAATAGTCATTAGTTGTTTGTGTCAATAGTTATTAGTTGTTTGTGTCAATAGTATTAGTTGTTTGTGTCAATAGTTATTATTGTTTGTGTCAATAGTTATTAGTTGTTTGTGTCAATAGTATTAGTTGTTTGTGTCAATAGTTATTAGTTGTTTGTGTCAATAGATTAGTTGTTTTGTCAATAGTATTAGTTGTTTGTGTCAATAGTTATTAGTTGTTTGTGTCAATAGTCATTAGTTGTTTGTGTCAATAGTATTAGTTGTTTGTGTCAATAGTTATTAGTTGTTTGTGTCAATAGTTATTAGTTGTTTGTGTCAATAGTTATTAGTTGTTTGTGTCAATAGCTATTAGTTGTTTGTGTCAATAGTTATTAGTTGTTTGTGTCAATAGCTATTAGTTGTTTGTGTCAATAGCTATTAGTTGTTTGTGTCAATAGTTATTAATTGTTTGTGTCAATAGTCATTAGTTGTTTGTGTCAATAGCTATTAGTTGTTTGTGTCAATAGCTATTAGTTGTTTGTGTCAATAGTTATTAGTTGTTTGTGTCAATATCATTAGTTGTTTGTGTCAATAGCTATTAGTTGTTTGTGTCAATAGCTAATAGTTGCTTTGTCAATAGCTATTAGTTGTTTGTGTCAATAGCTATAATAATAATAATAATATATTTTATTTATATAGCACAAAATCTTGATAAAATCAAATCTAAGCGCTGAGCGTATTCATGCATACATACCTACATACATAAGAGCGTATACATGCATACATACATGCTTACATACTTACATACATAAATCTAAGCTGAGCGTATACATGCATACATACATACATACATACATCTAAGCGTATACATACATACATACATACATACATACATACATACATACATACGGACATGCATACATAATAATTACAATATTTATATAGCGCAAATCTCGACAAAATCAAATCCAAGCGCCGAAAAGACAAACACGCACACACGCACGCACGCACGCACACACACACACACACACACACACACACACACACACACACACAAAATAACACCAAATACACCAAGAACATAGTATGTCTGTGTGGAAAGAAGATAACACATAGTCATATTCTTTCTTGCGTTAAGGTAAAACGACATATTCCAACACTATCTATGAGTACAGTTTCTGATATATTTGCCTCATCATCATTACTGTATGAATTTTTTGTTAGCCTGTCAAAAAGTCCTATAGCGAATTACCTTTAAAATGTTATTTCACTTGTTCACTGTTATGGTTAGTCAATTATTAGTTTTATTTTTTTCTTCGTTTCTTCCAGATATTTATCAATTTTGTTTGTTAGTTTGTTTAAATCGTTAATTATGGTAACATTATTTGTTAGTTTTACCTTCCCCTCTTCAAAACAGTTGTTTTCTGGATAATCTTTTCTCAAGTTCAAAATTGACAATTTTCAAATATTCTCTTCTCTTCCCCCCCTTTTTTGTTTTTTTTTGTTTTTTGTTGTTGTTGTTGTCTAAAATCACTTTAGTGAATAGACATTAAATCAAAGACCACCACCACACACACACACACACACACACACACACACACACACACACACACACACACGCATGGCCACAAATGGGGAGAAAAGAATAAAAGCAATAAAAGCAAGAATAAAACCAATGGAAAACCACAGAGAGCACATCATATACAATTATATATTAAAACAAAGTGATTCCCCTCCGAGCGGATACAGGCTGCAGGGGGGGGGGGGGTTGAGTGAGGTTAGGATTTTATGCAGAGGAGAAAAGGTGAGTTTTGAGAGCGGACTTGAAGGAGGCAAAAGTAGGTTGCTGACGGACTGAGAGAGGAAGTTTGTTCCAGGAGAGTGGACCAGAAACAGAGAAGGCTCGTGGACCATAGGTATTGAGCTTAGTGCGTGGAAAGCGAAAAGTCAGAGGATCGGAGGCAGAGCGGAGGGTACGTGAGGGAACATAGATCTCAAGTAGGCTTGACAGGTAATCGGGGGCTGCGTTATTGAGGCTTTTGTAGCACATGGTGTCTAGTTTGTACTGTATGCGCTTTGATACAGGGAGCCAGTGAAGTTGTGCCAGGAGAGGAGATATGTGGTCAGCTTTTTTCTTTTTGAGTACAAGGCGTACAGCATTGTTTTGAATGCGCTGTAGGATGTGAATGGTGGAGGCAGGAAGACCAGACAGGAGTGAATTGCAATAGTCAATGCGAGACATTATGAAGGAGAGAACGAGTTTTGCAGTTGTTTCGACAGAGAGATACTTCCTGATCAGGCTTATAGGATGGAGATGATAGTAGCAAGATCTGGCAGTTTGAGAAACAAAGTTGTTCATGGACAGGGTAGAGTCAATGCAGACACCAAGGTTTTTAGCTGAATCAGAAATTGGGACTGATGTGTTACATAATGGGAGAGAAAGAGGAGGCAGCTGGGAAAGTTTCTGACGGGTGCCAATGAGGATAGCTTCTGTCTTGTCGTCATTAAGCTGAAGTCTATTGTGTGTCATCCAGTTCTTAATGTCCGAGTAACACTCAGTGGTGCGAGTCAACAGGCGCTGTATATTATCAGGTGAGTCACTATCTTGAAGTTGGGTGTCATCAGCATAGAAGTGGTGTTTTATAGAGTGGGAGTTGATGATGGTGGACAGGGGGGGAGGTATAAAGAGTGAAAAGAACAGGGCCAAGGACAGATCCTTGTGGAACACCACAGGTCAGGTATGCAGGTTGAGAGTAAGTGCCATTGATGAGAACAGTTTGTTTTCTGTTTGATAAATACGAAGTGAAAAAGGAGAGAGCAATGTCAGAGATGCCAAAAGTATGATGAAGTCTAGAAAGGAGAATACCATGGTCAATGGTATCGAAAGCTGCAGACAGATCAAGGAGTGTGAGGAGAGAGACTTTGCCAGTATCAGTTGCAAGGAGGAGATTGTTGAGAATGTGTAGTAGGGCAGTTTCAGTGCTATGGCACTGGCGGTAGGCTGACTGGAAAGGATTGAGGAGATTGTTGGCAGACAGGTGAGAGTTCAGCTGGTTGAGGACGACTTTTTCAAGGAGTTTTGACAAGAAAGAGAGATTAGAGATAGGCCTGTAATTTTTCAGTTCATTTGGGTCTAAATTGTGTTTCTTGAGGAGAGGGTGAACAATAGCAGACTTGAAAGAATCTGGGACAGTTCCAGTTTGAAAAGAAGTGTTGATGATGTCAGTGATGAATGGGAGGAGAGTAGGGAGACAATCGGAGTAGAGAGAACCTGGAAGAGGATCCAGTTCGCAGGTTTTGAACGACATGGATCTGATTGTGTTGAAAATTTCTTCTTGTGAGACTGGGGTAAAAGTAGTGAGAGGTGTGCCAGAGAAGGAAGGGTCAGGTGGGCATGGTTGACAGGGTGTCCTGTCAAGCCTGTCACGAAGAGTTTGTATTTTGGTGGTGAAATACTTAGAGAATACAGATGGGAGTTCTTCATTTGTATGTTTTGTTGGGAGAGGTAAGTCTTTTCGTGTGCCAAGGAGATGATTCATGGTTGTAAAGAGTTCTTTTGAAGAAGAGGCATTCAGGATTTTGGTTTGGAAATAGCTTGTTTTTGCAGATGCAATGAGGGTGGATACTTTTGTTTTAGAGGCTTGGAAAAGTTGCCTGTGTACAGTGAGTTTGGATTTGCGCCAGCGGCGCTCTGCTCTGTGGCGGGCACGTTTTGCACAGGCAATCTCATGAGTGAGCCAGGGGGTAGGGGGGCGGTCAGGTAAAAGCGGGTTGTGGCTGGAGCATGAGTGTCCAGAAGATGGTGGAGAGTAGTATAGAATTCATCGGCAAGGTTATGTGACTTTTCAGAAAGGAGACGGGAGGCATCAGATGAAAATTTATTGATTTGTTGCATCATAAGTTATTGATTTGTTGCATCATAAGTTATTGATTTGTTGCATCATAAGTTATTGATTTGTTGCATCATAAGTT
>JAPXFY010000029.1:28908846-28935927 GCA_030674185.1 Monoplex corrugatus
TAGGGAGTTTCATGGTATGGCTGTTTGCATAAGTTACCACTGGTCCTGTTTGGCTGCCCATCATAATGTTTCCATCATTCTGGTGGGGTCATTTTGGTGTTTCATAAGTACACTGGCCTGTTGGCTGCCCATCTTAATGTTTCCATCATTCTGGTGTTGTCAGCTTACTGTTTCATAGGTCCACTGACCTGTTCGCTGCCCGTCATAATGTTTCCATCATTCTGGTAGTGTCAGCTTAGTGTTTCATAGGTCCACTGGCCTGTTGGCTGCCCATCATAATGTTTCCATCATGCTGGTGGGGTCAGCTTACTGTTTCATAGGTCCACTGGCCTGTTGGCTGCCCATCATAATGTTTCCATCATTCTGGTGGGGTCAGTTTGGTGTTTCATAGGTCCACTGGCCTGTTGGCTGCCCATCTTAAAGTTTCCATCATTCTGGTGTTGTCAGCTTACTGTTTCATAGGTCCACTGACCTGTTTGCTGCCCGTCATAATGTTTCCATCATTCTGGTGTTGTCAGCTTACTGTTTCATAGGTCCACTGGCCTGTTGGCTGCCCATCATAATGTTTCCATCATTCTGGTGGGGTCAGCTTAGTGTTTCATAGGTCCACTGGCCTGTTGGCTGCCCATCTTAATGTTTCCATCATTCTGGTGGGGTCAACTTAGTGTTTCATAGGTCCACTGGCCTGTTGGCTGCCCATCTTAATATTTCCATCATTCTGCTGGGGTCAGCTTAGTCTCTTATAGGTCTCTCTCCCTTTGCCTCCCACCCCATCCCCATCTCCTTTTCAAGACTTTGCCATTTAGAGGGTTTTGTGCAGGCTTAGGGAGTCTGCCATATAATTGCTGGCAGATTTGGGTGGAGCGCATATGGAACTGTCCATGAGTGAGGAATCCCTTCTTGAAGAAAGTCCAAACTCCCCCCAGTGTGAGTTCATTATAGTGAGTGACTTGTATCCTACAAAGGGCCACACCATTCCACAGTTTAATCTCTCATTTTACCAGAAACATCAAAGCTGACACACACGCAATTAAATACCATGGCACCCCTCAGCCAAGTCCCAAAAAGTTTCTTCAATATAATATGAACTAAGTATATCAGCATCACTCGTACGAACAGACTGCACAAATGCTCCACAGAACTGTATTCCTGAATCTCATCTCCGATGGCTTAAATTCAACATCGGCTATCCCACACCTCACAGCCCAACCTCTCATCCCAATGATCCGCCACATTCAGAATCGCGTCACATCTCTCTCAGCACACACATATTTTCTCTTCTTCACACACACATAGCTTAGACCTTATGTCCACCTTTCTTCTTCTATCCTTGGCACATTCATCTCCTCACATTTCTATCTCAAATTCTGAAATTCTACACGTTAAACGCTGTCAAACACACGCACACACACACACACACACACACACACACACACACACACACACACACACACACACATCACACGCACCACACACACACACACACACACACACACACACACACACACACACACACACACACACACACACACACACACACACACTCACTCACTCACTCACACACACACTTCTTCTTCAATCACTTTCAGTTGTTCTTTTGATCTTGTCGGTACCGAGGTTGTTATTGATATTTGTTTGTCTATCTGTCTGTCTGTCCATCCATCTATTCGTTTGCTTGTTTAATGGTGGTAGTCTTTTCTTTTCATTATTTTCTTCGTCCTTTTTCTCATTGTCGTCCTCCTTCCTCTTAGTCTTCTTCTTCTTTTTCTTAATCATTGTTTTTCTCCCTTGACAGATGCTGTGGTCCAGTGGGTATACACTGGGCTTCCATTCAGAAGGTCCTGGGTTCGATCCGTCCTGACAATTCCGCTTGGTGGGTGAAAGGTGAAGATTTTTCTCATCTCTTAGGTCAACAGGAGGCGCACACTTGTCTGTACCTACACCCCTTTCGTCTATATAGACACGCAGAATATTGAATATGCATGTTAAAGATCCTGTAAACCATGTCAATTGCTGGCTCATGGAAACATGAAAACGCCCATCAGCCAAGCAACAGCAAGATAGAAAAGTGGCTTTTACTTCATAACTTCTATCGTTGGAAATTGAAGTATCATTACCATCATCATTCACTTCATGAAACTAAGTTTTGAACCGAGTGTACGATTCCACTGACATCGGACCACCTTCAGACCTTTAATTATTTATGTATTTATCTGCTCTTTTCTTTGAAGATAAGATACACAGATAGACATGTCATTTACATGTAACCAAGACTGTCCCAATGATAGACTGATACAATGCTAGTAAAAAGAATGTAGGCTGGGTAAGACAGTCTAGGTAGGACCTGAAGACCTGGCCAGATAGGCTGATACACTAGGGGTAAAAAAATGCAGACTTTGTAAAATAGGCTAGATAGGACCTAAGGACCTGGCCACCTCATGGAGTTTACGCGCAGGATTAAGGCTTCAGCCTTGATCAGCATCACATGGCACCGGTGAGGTTAATGCATCATCATCATCATCATCAGGTGCCCTGCTGCATGGCGTTGGCGACCATTGACTTCCAACCATCTCTATCTCTTGTTGCCCCTAGCATCTCCCCCACCCTCCTCATCCCCAGCCACTCTGCAAGTTCGTCCAGCATTCTCTCCCTGGGTCTACCTGGTGCTCTCTTTCCCTCCAGCTTTCCCGTTGTGACCAGGTGCTCCAAATCCCCCATTCCTCATAAAATGGCCTATAAATGTTGCCTGTCTTTTCCTAATCTTCCTTATGAGTGATCTATTTGTGTCTGTGTCCATCAGGACTGTCTCGTTTGTTTTCTTTGCTGTCCATGGAACTCTCAACATTCTTCTGAGAAACCACATCTCGGCTGCCTCAATCTTGCTCAGGCTTTGCTTGCTGACTGTCCACGCCTCGCATCCATACAACAGTATTGGTTCTATATACCATTCAAGGACTCTCTTTCTGATGTTAATTGATAGGCATTTGTTGGTAAGAATGCTTGTCATCTTGTTGAATGCTGTTTTGGCTTGGCCGATTTTGACAGCTATTTCCGATGTGCATCTGCCGTCTGATGAAATGACCGTTCCCAGGTATTTGAACTTATTAACCTGTCTGAAGGTTGTGCCATTTGCTGTTATTTTGCATGAGGGGATTTCATGTTTTTTACTGATCACCATGACTTCAGTCTTCCTACTGTTTAGTTCCAACCCCTTACCTTTGCTTTCTATTTCTAGTATATTCACAAGGTTTTGTAGGTCCCTTTCATTTTCTACAATTAGCACGGTGTCATCTGCGTACCGAATGTTGTTTATCATTTTCCCTCCAACCTTTAATCCAGGGTCTTCTTCTAGGTTTCTCATGATGATGTTTTCGCTGAATAGTGAAAACAGATCTGGTGACAAAACACAACCCTGACTACTCTTTTGATGTTTTGGAAAGAGCTTATATTGTTTTCTATTCTCATTGCAGCTGTTTGTTCCCAGTACATATTCCTGATTATTCACAGATCTTTTCCATCAACATTGAGTCTCTCCGGTTGGTTGATCAATTCTTCATGTCGTACCCGATCGAAAGCCTTGGTATAGTCAACAAAGCATAAATACAAATCCTTACTCATCTCAATTGACCTCTCTATGATAGTTCTTAGGATGTATATGGCATTAATAGTTCCTTTCCCTTCCACAAATCCACACTGTTCTTCTGCTATTTCTCTTTTGATTCTATTCCTTGTCCTCATCATGATTATTCTTCATAGGATTTTTGTTACATGACTCATCAAACGGATTGTGCGATGGAGTTCGCATTCTATAGCCCCTGTCTTCTTTGGAAGTGCAATGAAAATTGATTTTGACATATCTTTGGGGATTTTTCCAGTGTCATAAATTTCATTTAGAGGACTGTTATTTTTTCTATGCCAAATTCCTCCAGGGCTTCAATCATCTCTGTAGTAATGTTGTCTGGTCCTGGGGCTTTTCCTGGTTTCATCTTTTTCAGTGCTGCTCTAACTTCATCTTTCATTATGGGTGGTCCTTCAAAGTTCTTTTTTATAATTGTTCTTCGTTTCTGTCATCCTCAAAAAGGTCTTTAATGTACTCTCCCCATCTGTCCAGTATTTTGATTTTTTTTCCATGATAAGCGTGCCATCTTCCGATTTGAAGCAACCAGTTGATGTGCACGTATTTTTCCTGTGGACAATTTCTTCAGTTGGTCTGTACATACCCTGAGGATCCATTTTGTGTCGGTCCTTTATCTCTTTGCATTTTGTGTTCAGCCAAGCTTCCTTAGCTTCATTGCACCTATACCTGATTTCTTTGTTTATCTTCCTGTATATCTCCTCGTTTCTCATTGCCCCCCTCCTTTCTTCCATCAAGCTCCAAATTTAATTAGTCATCCAGCTCTTTTTTGGTTTTCTATCTGCCTTAGGGATTTCTTCACAAGCTTCATTATCGAACTTCTCAACTTTGTCCATTGTTCCTCACTGTCACCAACGTCTTCCAGAGCACTGAATTTGTTTTGAACATGCACATTAATTTTTTTACGTATCATTTCATCTGTCTTTAAGAGTCCAAGGTTTAGTTTGATGTTGCTTTTGGTCTGTTTCCTTTTCCTCAATTTCAGCCTAAACCTTCCCGCTACAGGATTGTGGTCACTGTTGCAGTCTGCGCCTGGTAGTGATTTTGCTGACAGTAAAGAATGTCTAAATCTTTTGTTGATCAGGATGTAGTCAATCTGATTTTTGGTATTATCTCATGGACTCATCCAAGTCCATTTTCTTCTGTTAGGCTGCTCAAACCAGGTGTTTCCTACTATGAACTCATTCATCTGTGCCCATTCTACAAGTTTCCCTCCCCGTTCATTTTGTGTACCAAGGCCATGAGGTCCAACTATATCCTCCATCCTATCCTGTCCCACTTTAGCATTTAAATCTCCCATTATGACTGTAACTTCTTGTGATTTACATTGGATCTTGGCCATCTCTAAAACTTCGTAGAAGTTGTTGATCTCTTCCTGAGTACATACGGATGTTGGTGCATACACCTGAATGATGTTGATATCAAATGGTTTGCCTCTCAATTTGACCATCAAAACTCTGTCGGACCACTGCCCAGTATCCCTTAACTGCTTTTAATTTGTCTTTGTCCATTATGATGCCTACTCCTCTTTCATGTGAATTACCACCAGAGTATATCACTGTATATTCTCCTGATGTTATCATGCCTGCCCCCTTCCATCTCACTACCCCTAGTCCTAAAATATTGATGTTAAGCCTTTCCATCTCCATTTTGATGTTGTCTAATTTACCTTTCTGCAACAGTGTTCTGATGTTCCATGTTGCTATTCTGGTGTTTCTAAGTTTGACTTTGGGTTTAATTTTGGTCCCAGTAACTGGCTGACGGTCTGGTGTCACCTGCGCCGCATGACAGTCCCTACCAGACGAAGGTGCTCCACAGGAGCACCTATTGACGTCGTTAACTTTCTTCTTCCTCTTTCTTTTGTCCATGGTTTTTCCTGGGGAAAACTACGATGGTGGTTTCCCCTTGCCTTCCATCGTTTTTTTTTCAGGGTTAACTCCCTTAGCCTTACTCCCTCCCGAGATGTCCACAAGGCAGTGGAGCTATTTACCCATAGCTTGGGGATCTGGGGATCTGGTTCGTGGGCACCAGGGCATATCCACACGCCGGTGGGCCTGCATGCCGCATGTCTGGGGGCCAGACCTCCTCCGAGTCCTACGAGATTTAGCCTGAGTCCGTGAGGTGCTCAGTTATCGCCTGTCACCACGAGGAGGCACAACGTAGGGCTTGTACTTACAGGAAGAGACTTATGCCTTCTGCTCTTCTTTTCGCATAGCTGCTAGCCAGTGGTGTAGGCTGTGAAAGTGAGAGGTGACAAGCACGCAGTCACTAGTCACTAGCCGACACACTAGACTCATCACATCCACCCTCAAACAGGTTAATGTATACGGAATTCATTCCAAGCGCGGAGACGTCATATTGAGAAACTGAAAGTGAAAACTGAAACATTACTTCATGACTTCCATCACTGAAAAAATACAGTATCATTGTCATTGTCATTATCATTATCATCATCGTTATCATTTTCATCTTCTTTCTTCGCCTACTCCTTTTTCCTGTAGTTATTTCTTATAGTCTGGCTGGTAGCTTGCTTGTTCGGTTGGTTGGATCTGGTTCAGTTGGTTGGTCCTCAGTCTTGGAGAAATGGTACCCCAGTGGGGATGCTAGGGGCTCTTTCAGCATAAATAAATAGCATCCCCACCTTCTGGAAATTTTGTGCTAGAAATTTTCTCTTTTCTGTCACTCTCTTTGTTACTGCTTTGTTCCTTCACTTTCTGTCATTTCTTCCTATCATTTTCTGTCTTGCTGGTCCATTCACGTGTATGTGTTCGATAAAAACTACGTACTACGTAGAATTGATAATGGAGCACATGCACTTAGTGCATTTTTGGTTCTAGGGAAAAGAGATATGTGGAGCAATTTTAAATCATTTAAGCTTGTTTTAATAGATGTTTTATCGTACTTAGTTATATTGTGGTCTGGTATGTTTTTAAATCCCCTGTGTGACAAACTGGACAGAGAAGTCAACTCCATAGGCATCTCCTCAGAATATGTGCTCAAATGCAACGATATGCGTATTTTATTTTCCTTTCCTTTTTTCCTGTTGAAGTATTGCATGTGTTTTGAAACAGTTATGGCCCTGATATGGCTCTTAGCAGTCTGCTGGACTTTAAACAACAATCATTTGAACTTAGAGAAATGGAAATGGACAAAAGTTACTTACCATGCCCACCTGCTGGATACCCTGTGACCAGTGGCTGTGATGCTGTTGGTGGTGGCTTTGTTGTTGGAACCTCTGCACAAAAAGACATACCATTCTGTAACTGTAAATCACAGACATTCTTATTGTTATTCACTGCAGGTCCGTCCAATATTTTCTCCCTGGGTCTACCTGGTGCGCTCTTTCCCTCCACCTTTCCTGTTGTGACCAGGTGCTTCAATTCCCGGGATCCCCTTTCCTCATAAAATGGCCTATAAATGTTGCCTGTCTTTTTCTAATCTTCATTATATGATCTTCTTGTGTCTGCCTCCATCAAGACTGTCTCGTGTGTTTTCTTTGCTGTCCATGGAACCCTCAACATTCTTCTTAAAAACCACATCTCGGCTGCCTCAATCTTGTTCTGGCTTTGCTTGTTGACTGTCCACGCCTCACAACCGTAAAACATTATCGGTTCTATATAACATTCAAGAACTCTGTATGTATGTATGTATTAGTATGTATGTATTATGTATTATGTATGTATGTAGTGTATATGTATGTGTATGTATGTATGTATGTATGTACATAAACTCCTTTCATGGCCAGGTACACGATCATCACCTTGGTGGGTGTCCAGAGGAACTGTTCTTGACAATGTGAGACGACAGATGATTTGCTTGGTATGGGCTTTTTACATTGCTGAATTCACTTATGTCACTCTCCCCACTATACCGTACTTATCTCCCCTCTTCCCAGTTTTTCTACTACTTAAAACACATGATTTCACGTTAGTCGTTTTCTCCGACGGGATGAAGCAGGAGGAAAGTTTTGCTCGTTTTCTATCAATTTGTGTATTTGTTGTTTGATGGTGTTTGTTGTTGTTGTGTTACGTTTACAATTGACAAAGGCCAGTAGGCAGACAGTTTGTGCCTGTCTTGTCTGGATGTATCAAATACGCGTTGTGGTTCTGTTTTCATGTTTTCTTCTGGTTCCTGTTTGCTTGAACGTGGGTGATCTCCCTTGTTTTGGTTTGGTCTCGTCACCCACTGCAGGCCACTACCCAACGATCCTCACTATCTTTCCCAATTTTTTATTTCTTTTCACGATCAACGAGCTGTTATGTGTGTGTTTTGACTCTCTAAGTGTTAAGCCCGTACAAAACCTGGGAAGGTCTTGAAATTGGGGAGAGGGCAGGGACTTTTGAAACACTGAGCTGACACCTCAGAATGGTGGAAACATTTAGATGGGCGGCCAACAGGCCAGTGGACCTATGAAACACTAAGCTGACACCACCAGAATGATGGAAACATTCAGATGGGCAGCGAACAGGCCAGTGGACCTATGAAACACTAAGCTGACACCATCTGAATGACGGAAACGTTAAGATGGGCAGCGAACAGGCCAGTGGACCTATGAAACACTAAGCTGACACCACCAGAATGATGGAAACATTCAGATGGGCAGTGAACAGGCCAGTGGACCTATGAAACACTAAGCTGACACCATCTGAATGACGGAAACGTTAAGATGGGCAGCGAACAGGCCAGTGGACCTATGAAACACTAAGCTGACACCACCAGAATGATGGAAACATTCAGATGGGCAGTGAACAGGCCAGTGGACCTATGAAACACTAAGCTGACACCATCTGAATGACGGAAACGTTAAGATGGGCAGCGAACAGGCCATGGACCTATGAAACACTAAGCTGACACCACCAGAATGATGGAAACATTCAGATGGGCAGCCAACAGGCCAGTGGACCTATGAAACACTAAGCTGACACCATCTGAATGACGGAAACGTTAAGATGGGCAGCGAACAGGCCAGTTTTTAATGTTGCAGGCTGGGGTTGAATTCTTGAGTCTACAGCGCTATCACAATGACCAACCAACCCGTGTGTCTTGAGATGTTAATAGCACTGATACGGCACTTCGCGGTCTGCCGCGGTTTAAACAGTAATAATGATAATAATAATTGAAAGTCATCCCTCCAGGTGCCCTGGAAGAAGAGGTCGACAAAGGAAGAGTGGAGTAACAAACGACTGCCCCAAACCCCAGGGTGCATGAACTGCGTATAACTCGACCCCAGACAGAGATATGGAGAACCCTGACTGTTGACATAGTCCATCAGTCCCCCAAGGCATGGTCCATACAGGTTTCATCACCATCATCATCATCATCGTCATCATCATGTGCCTTGCTGCTTGGTGTTGGCGATCATGGACCTCCATATGAATCTATCCTTTGTCGCTGCAAGTATCCCTCCCACCCTGTCTGTCTTCATCCAACTTTCTCCCTGGGTCTACCTGGTGCTTTTTTCCCACCCATCTTTCCTGTTATAAGTAGGTCCTCTTGCCTCATCAAATGCCCGATAAATATTGCATGCCTTTTCCTAATCTTCTTCATCAATGTCCCTCTTGCGTCTGCCTCCCTCAAGATTGTCTTGTTTGTTTACTTTGCTGGCCAAGGAACTCCTACCAATCTTCTTAGAAACCACATTTCAGCTGTCTGTATCTTGTTCTGACTTTGCGTGTGGACTATCCACGCTTCACATCTGTACACCAGTATCGGTTGTATATGACACTCAAGAAATCCTGATGTGAATTGATGGCATTTATCGGAAATAACGATTTGCGTTTTCTTAAATGCTGGTTTAGCGTAGCCAATTCTGTTGGTTATTTCTGATGCACATCTGCCGTCTGGTGAGATGACTGTTCCCAGATATTTAAACTTATCAACAGGTTTACAAGTTTAAAATACCATGACATTATTATTACCATTATTGTTTAAAACCCAGTCAACTGCCCACAGCCAATTCAGAGCTATACCTATCTCACATGTTTTTGACCCTGAAAAAAACGTTGAAAAAGAAATATGGTACACATAATAATGCATTTGCAAATTTATGATTCAAGGCTATGCCCTTGGCATTGACCACTCCATCCAATTTATCCCCATGGGGGAGGGGAGGTAAGAACAACAAACCTGAACACGACTATATAAACATAACTCATTATAATAATCATCATCGTGTGCCCTGCCACATGGCGTTGGCAATCATGGCCCTCCATATGCATCTGTCCCTTGTCGCTGCAAGCACATCTTCCACCTTCTCTGTCCTCAACCACCCTGCAAGTCCGTCCAATGCATCCTCCCTGGGTCTACCTGGTGTTCTCTTTCCCTCCAGTTTTCCTGTTGTGACCAGGTGCTCTACACATAACTAGGTACACTAAAACATACATGAAAACTGATGTAACTGTCCTGAAGTTGCTTCTGCACATCACATTTCCTTGGCAACAAAAATACAGTTAACATACGTGCCCAGTTATCGATCCTGAGAGAAAGTATGGAAGGCTTAATGGAAAACATACAGGTGAATGGGCCAGCAAGACAGAAAACGATAGGAAGAGACGACAGAAAGAAAAGGAGAAAAGGGAGAAAGAAAGAGAATGACAGAAAAGATGAAATTTCTAGTACGGAATTTCCATAAATCGGGGATATTATTTACTTTGAAAGACCTCTCCCCCTCCCCAGTATACCCACGATGGATATTTTCAGATATTTCCCTGACTACAAATTAAGTATTTTCACAAACAAACTGTATTTCTACAGCTATCAAAATGACCACACACACGCACACACACATACGCGCACACACACACACACACACACACACACACACACACACACACACACACACACACACACACAACACACACACACACAACACACACACACACACACACACACACACACACACACACACACACACACACGATCGGGTCGACAGAATAGCAAAAAATGCAGCAATGAATAGGGCTGGCAGTACTAAACTTGATTTACCACTCTCTGAACATGAAATGAATGCTATATTAGAAAACAAAGTAAAAGCGCAATGTGTCCTTCGCCCCTTCTCGGTAAATTACCAGGGTTTTACAAGACAAGAGATAACTTTAGCTTACAGATTAACTCTCAATTCACTTCGAACTAAATTTAGTAAAACCATCAAATGTATCTGTGGTGATTTTATAACAGTTGATCACCTTTTGTGTTGTCAGCGAATGCGACCTTATTTCCCTGCGTCATTTACAAACTTAAAACAGAAACATACTGATTTCACTCTGTATTTACACATTGCTAGACGTTTACTGCACAGTCCTGTAGGTCGTTTTCTTTGATTCAGCCCAACTGTTTTATACCTGTAACTCCCACACAGCCCCGAGATCCGATGAAGCCTGACTGATATAATGTTCTGATTGTTTTTCTTTTGTTCGTTAATTTGTTTGATGTTACATTAATTGTTACCTTAATTGATACAATGCCTTCATGATTACATAGATTCATTCATTCCTTACGCACCTTTTTTTTTTTTTTTTTTTTTTTCGTCTAAAAGCACATATGTGAATAGACGTTAAAAGAAATAACGAACGAACACACACACACATACATGCACACACATATATTCTGGAAGTTTGTGAGTTCAAATCCCTATCAGGCCTCTCAAAATCGTTACGGGATTTTTCAGCTCCAACTGGCTCCTAACCCAGAGCTGAGCATGCTATGGGCTCAGTGGGAAGACTGAGGCCATTTCACGGATGCGTCATTGAGTGTGTTGTTCAAATCTGCTGACCAACAACCACAGATATCTGTATCTCTCGGGCCTGGTTGACGTCAAACTTTATTATGACAGCAGGCATAGAGGACATGTGCAGCCCTGTCACGCAGTCTCAGTCCCAGATGGAACTGCATAGCATCAAGGTTATCATCCTCATCGTCATCATCATTGTAAAAACTATCCCAGGTGTTACTGCTACTGTTATTTTTGTTTAAAGCCCAGCCAACTGCGTAGAGCCATATCAGGGATACAACCCCTTCAAAACATACACAATCCTTGAACACGAAAAAACAGGAAAAGAAAATTAAGTACACACACATATCAATGCATTCGCACTCATAATCTGATGAGATTCCCCTGGCGTTGACAACTCCGTTCAATTTATCGCACAGGGGATTTAAAAAAAAAGTACCTGATTACAAGTTTAAATATAAATCAGGACACTAATATATACAAATATATATATATATATATATATATATATATATATATATATATATATATATCAATACCTGTACCCAATCATCAATCCTAATTAAGAAAAAGTACGAAAGACTTTATCGAACACATACAGATGAATGGACCAGCAAGGCAGAACATGACAGGAAGAAATGACAGAAAGCAAAGGAGGAAGGTAGAAACAAAGAGAGTGACAGAAAAGAGAAAATTTTTAGCACAGAATTTCCAGAAGGTTGGGATACTATGTATACTGAAAGAGCCCCCGGCATTCCCGTTGGGGAACTGTCCCAGTTTAAATTAATAAGTGGTCATTAAGATGTCATAGAAATGGGACAAAAAACACCTACCTCTGTATTCTAGATGACAGATATAGACTTTAGACGATTGCAGTTGGGGCACCGTCTGACAAACGTATTTTCCTCCCACTAAGCCACGTGACTCTGGCCCGGTCAAGGTCAGTCGATCACTGACCTTCTCATCAAAGTAGTACTTTTTGTCTTTGCTGCAGATCACGGATTCCATCGTCTGCCAGTTGCATATCAAAACACGCTCTGAAACCACAATAATGACATTTGTAAGGCAACTATAGAGAGGTTGATGTTGTCATGCTTGCCCCCTTCCATCTTATGACTTATGGGATCTTTAACGTGCATATTTGGTATTCTGCATGATCATACGCACGAAAGGGAAGAGGGGGGTTGAGCTCTGGCAGGACTGTCCATACGCTGACCTCGGATATAAAAAAAAATCCACCTTTTACTCACCAGGTGGAGGTGTCCAGGCGTATTAAACCCAGGGCCTTCTGACTGAAAATCAAACTTGACATTTATACAACATTTCATGAGGAAAGGGGAATTTGAGCACCAGGTCATAACAGTAAATCTGGAGGGAAAGAAAACAGTAGACCCAAGGAGAAAATATTGAACGGACTTGCAGGGTGTCTGAGGACAGAGAGGGTGGGAAATGTACTTGCAGCGACAAAGGATAGATTCTTATGGAGGGCTATGACCGCCAACGCCATGCAGCAGGGTACGTGATGATGATGACCCACTTGACTAGTGATCACGATTTTTCCCGTACTACAACAATCCTTTCAAATAGGAGTCTCAGTTTCAGTTTCAGTTTCAGTTTCTCAAGACGATGTCTCTGCACTCAGAAAGAATTCCATGTGCACAAACGTTACAGGTGTCACGTAGATAGAGAAGATCCAAAATGAACATGGCACAAGCCTTAAGCCTGCACAGAAGCCCACGAGCTGGCCAGGTCCTGAAATCCTACCTAGCCTATGTTTTACTTAGCCTACAGTTTCGGAGGCTCGGTAAATAATAGGCTAGGCAGGACCTCAAATTGAATGCCTTGGGCAAATCAAACCAGGCAATATGTGCCCCTTACCAGATCACTTTCATTTTCTTTCTTTATTTCTTTTTCTTTTTTTGGGTGGGTAGGGGGTGGGTGGGGGCGGGTGTGGGGGAGGGTGTCACATCCCACTAGCAGCAGGCGTGTCAAATCAACACTTTAAGGAGCTGTTGAGGGGGAAAGAAACGGAAGTTAAGACAACACACACACACACAACACACACACCCCACACACACACACACACACACACACACACACACACACACACACACACACACACACACCACACACACACAACACACACACAAAAACACAACGATGCACCGTCAAGATTGCGAAGTGGTCACAGAGAAACCATTAGCTGAGACCAAGGCTCTAGCCCCGACAACGTACACAATTGAAGGAATCTGGTGACCAGTTCTTTTGCGCTGCGCCCCAGTCACTCTTCACAGATTTAAAGCAGACAAAAGAAAAGAAGAAGAAGAACAACAACAACAACAAGAAAAGAAGAAGAAAAAGATGATGACGATGACGATGATCACGATGAAAAAAAGAACGAAAAAGAAGAAGAAGAAGAAGACACTGATTGTGATGATGATGATGATGATGATGATGATGATGATGATGATAATGACGACGACGACGACAACGACGATGACGACGATGAAGATGATGACAATGATGACGATGATGATGACGATGATGATGACGATGACTATAATGATGACGATGATGATGACAACGAAAAGGAGACAAAGAAGAAGAAGAAGAACAAGAACAAGAACAAAAAGAACAAGAAGACCAAGAAGAACAAGAAGAAGAACAAGAACAAGAAGAACAAGAACAAGAAGAACAAGAACAAGAACATCAGGAAGAACAAGAACATGAAGAAGAAGAAAAAGACAGCAATATCACATCATACTTGGGTTGTTGGTGTCGTTGGGCTGGTAGAAGTATACGTTGAAATCGTGCTTGGATTCGTTGATGTTCTTGCCAAAGAAACAGAATACGGTGGTCTTGTACTGGGTGGTCTCCGCCGCACAGTTCATATCTCCCAGTATCCCCCTACTCATCATCGTCATCATCATCAAGATCAAGGCTACATGTCCAGGGCGTCCTGCGCCTCTCCCTGCCATGGTCATCTGGGGACACCCACACATACACATAATAATAATATTAATGATAATGATAATGGTGTCCCCCTCAGCCCTCGATGCCATCAAGTGCATGCCGGTCATGGATGAACTCAGCAAGGCCATTGATAGCCTGGCATCAGACAAGGCACCTGGCAACGACGGAATTCCCCCAGACCTCATCAAGCACTGCAAGACTTCTCTTCTGAACCCTTTGCACGCAGTCCTCTGTCAGTGTTGGAATGAGGGAGCTGTACCACAAGACATGAGGGATGCCAAGATCGTCACCCTGTACAAAAACGAGGGTGAAAGGAGCGACTGCAACAACTACAGAGGTATCTCGCTCCTCAGCATTGTTGGCAAAGTCTACGCTCGGGTCCTCCTAACCCGCCTGCAGAAACTGGCTGAACGCGTCTACCCGGAATCACAGTGTGGTTTTCGAGGAGAAAGATCCACAGTAGACATGGTCTTTTCCCTTCACCAAATCCAGGAGAAAAGCAGAGAGCAGTGGATGCTCCTGCAGGTGGCATTCATTGACCTCACCAAGGCCTTTGACCTAGTCAGCAGAGATGGCCTTTTCAGGGCTCTCTGAAAAATCGGCTGCCCCCCCCCCCCTCCCCCAAACTGCAAAGCTTAATTGAGTCCTTCCACTCCAACATGAAAGGGACAGTGCAGTTCAATGGAAACCTCTCCAAGCCCTTCGACGTACGCAGCGGTGTGAAACAAGGCTGCGTCCTGGCCCCAACCCTCTTTGGAATCTTCTTTGCTATCCTCCTGAGGCATGCGTTCAGCACAGTGCAAGAAGGAATCCACCTGTGGACCAGATGAGATGGCAGGCTCTTCAACCTCGCCTGCCTTAGAGCAAGGACAAAGGTCCATGAAGCTCTCATCAGAGACATGCTATTTGCTGACAATGCCGCAGTTGTGACCTATACTCAGCGGGACTTGCAGTCACTAATGGACCATTTCTCCCAGGCCTGCAAAGATTTTGGTCCGACCATCAGTCTTAGGAAGACAAACGTCCTGGGCCAAGTCACGCCATCTCCACCAGCCATCACCATTGATGACTACGAGCTTGAAGCCATCCACCAATTCACACATCTTGGGTCCACCATCACTGATAACCTCTCCCTTGACATAGAGATTGACAAGAGGATCGGGAAGGCAGCCACAACACTAGCCCACCTCACACAAAGGGTGTGGACAAATCCCAAGCTGACCAAGAAGACAAAGATGGCTGTATACAACGCCTGTGTCCTCAGCACCTTGCTGTATGGCAGCGAGGCGTGGACTACGCATGCTCATCAGGAGAAAAGTCTCAATACCTTCCACCTGAGAAGCCTACGGCGCATACTCGGCATTTCCTGGCAAGACAAGGTGACCAACACCGAAGTCCTGACCCGCGCTGGCCTGCCAACCATGCATACCATGCTGAGACAGCGTCGTCTGCGCTGGTTGGGCCACGTTCGCCGCATGGAAGATGGTCGCATCCCAAAAGACATCCTTTATGGTGAGCTTGCCACAGGGCAGAGAAACACTGCCGCCCACAACTGAGATACAAAGACGTTTGCAAACGTGACAATACTGAGTCCTGGGAGGACCTTGCAGACGACCGCAACAGCTGGAGAACCACTCTGAAGAAACAGCTGCGTATTGGTGAGGACAAACTGTCAGCTGCTGCAGCAGAAAAGCGAGTCCGCAGAAAAGAGATGACAGCCAACAGACCAGCATCAGCATGCACTGCCTGTCTCACATTGGTCTCTACAGCCACAGGCGACGCTGCTTGGACCAATCAGACAGTCCATCTAGACATTAGAACGGATGTACTTTGTCCATGGTCAGCCATGACCGAGGGAGGCCTACTACCAATAATAACGGTAATAATAATAATGCTAATAATAGTTTAAGGCCCACGTGCACGTGTCTGTGTGTTGTACATGTATTCCATGGGAAAGGGGGGGGGGGGCGGTGCGTGAGAATGAGAGTGTGTATAATAGATCTACTGCTACATGAGACAGTAGAAGTGTATGTGGCTGAGTAAGGCACCCTTCATGCTGGCACTCACGCGTGTATTGTGGACGTGAAAGAAACAAACAAAACAAAAACAAAAACGTATACGCGTGAGAAAAGTTCATACTTATCAGCTCACTCTCTCTTTCGTATTCTATGTTTGCGCATACCTTCGTATTGATTTTGTGTTTGCCAAAAAATTAAGGACAATTGTTAAGCATGAAATTTCGTCTGTTTGTTCCACGAAAGGCAGGTTCTGTATTTGTGACATTAATTTTGCTGTTTGTAACAATGATCTGTTTTTAAATTATTGACATGTTAATATATGTAAATATTCTGACAAGGTAATTCAAAGCTGACTCACCTCAGTGTCAAAACCAAACGTTCACTAGGTGAAATCCGTTCACCGAAGTTTGTTTCTTCTCCAGATCTGCTGCACATAGTTCCAGCAAATGATTGTACATGTCAGGTGTCATTCTCATATACTCTGCAAATTACTGTTTATCTGACAGCAGTTCAGGCATTCAATGATAATACTCTCCATGCACCTTTCCTGATCTGTTAACTGGGTGCACAGAAAAACGGCGAGTTGTTCGATGCTCCATGTTTCTTTTCTTCCATCAACACCACAAAATCAGTTTCTGTCACCTCGTCAGTGCCATGTTTACCAGAAAATAAGCAGCACTAGCCTCCCTTCTTCCTCAAGGACAGAGAGCGTGCTGATAAGTATGAACTCCTTTTCTCACGCGTATACCGGTACGTTTTTTTCGCGTCCACAATACATATACACGCGTGAATTGCCAGCGTGAAGGAAACCTAAGGCAGAGACTGCGTGTAGCCAACGTGTGAGTATATGCGTGCGGGCTGATCTATGTATGTCACGGTCAGAAAAAACAAACAACTAGACGAAGCTGTTGCAGTCAACTGGAACACACTGACACTCCCAGTACGCGGCAGCCAGGACTGTGAAGTAGCAATGACTTGTCACTGTCGCTTATCTACTAAATTAGGTCACGGCTTTATATGCTCTTGAACAGAAAGAAAGACGCTCGTGTAAAATAATAATTATAATAAATAATTACAATATTTATATAGCGCAAAATCTTGATAAAATCAAATCTAAGCGCTGAAGCAGACACACACGCAGGCACGCACGCTCGCACACACACGCACGCACACATACAGACACACACACACACACACACACACACACACACACACACACACACACCACACACACACGCATGGCTATAAATGGGGAGAAAGAATAAAAGCAATAAAAGCAAGAATAAAAGCAATGGAAAATTATAGAGCATAGCATACAATTATATATTATAACCATGTGATTCCCTCCGAGCGGAGACAGGCTGCAGAGGGGAGGGTTGAGTGAGGTTAGGATTTTATGCAGGAGAGAAAAGGTGAGTTTTGAGAGCGGACTTGAAGGAGACAAAAGTAGGTTGCTGACGGACTGAGAGAGGAAGTTTGTTCCAGGAGAGTGGACCAGAAACAGAGAAGGCTCGTGGACCATAGGTATTGAGCTTAGTGCGTGGAAAGCGAAGAGTCAGAGGATCAGAGGCAGAGCGGAGGGTACGTGAGGGAACATAGATCTCAAGTAGGCTTGACAGGTAATCGGGGGCTGCGTTATTGAGGCTTTTGTAGCACATGGTGTCTAGTTTGTACTGTATGCGCTTTGATACAGGGAGCCAGTGAAGTTGTGCCAGGAGAGGAGATATGTGGTCAGCTTTTTTCTTTTTGAGTACAAGGCGTGCAGCATTGTTTTGAATGCGCTGTAGGATGTGAATGGTGGAGGCAGGAAGACCAGACAGGAGTGAATTGCAATAGTCAATGCGAGACATTATGAAGGAGAGAACGAGTTTTGCAGTTGTTTCGACAGAGAGATACTTCCTGATCAGCTTTATACGATGGAGATGATAGTAGCAAGATCTGGCAGTTTGAGAAACAAAGTTGTTCATGGAGAGGGTAGAGTCAATGCAGACACCAAGGTTTTTAGCTGAATCAGAAATTGGGACTGATGTGTTACATAATGGGAGAGAAAGAGGAGGCAGCTGAGAAAGTTTCTGACGGGTGCCAATGAGGATAGCTTCTGTTTTGTCGTCATTAAGCTGAAGTCTATTGTGTGTCATCCAGTTCTTAATGTCCGAGTAACACTCAGTGGTGCGAGGTCTGCCCTGACAACTGGCTGTGTTCTACACACTCTTCGTGTAGGAGTGCAGACTTCGTCATTCAAAACGATTTCATTGCACTCAGTCAATTCCCATCTGCGCTCCACCCTAATCCACCAGCTAACTATCTGGTAGACTTCCTGAGCCTGCACAAAACTCTATGTGCTGGCAAGGCTTTGAAATGGGGAAGGAGGAGGGGACAGAGGGACCCATGGACAACACTAAACTGACATCACCAGAATGATGGAAACATAGAAATCAGCAGCAAACAGGTTAGGTTTTGTTTTAGTGTTGTGGGTACGGATTGAACTCGAGACATCAGATCTTGAGTCCACAGCTCTATTAAAAGAACCAAAGAATACATCCTACAACATAAAAAAACCTGGCATGTTGGCTGCCCATCTTAATGTTTCCATCATACTGCTGGTGGTGTCAGCTTGATGTTTCACAGCCCCCCTCCCCCCTCCCCCGGCCCCCTGTCCAAAAGGTTTTGCACAAGAGTCTGCCAGATAATTGCTGGAAGATTTGGGTGACGCATGTATGGAATTGTCTGAGTGCGATGAATCCCTCTTGAACAAGACTCCAAACAAACTATGGGGAAAGATATTAAATTAACCCTTTGAAACCCACACCCTGTCCACCACCATACTACAGTCTCAACCACGCTAGCAAAGCAAAAACTTAACCCTTTGATTTCCTGACCCTATCCACCAGCTCCCTGCAGGACGCTGGTGGATAAGCTGAGGGAATCAAAGGGTTAAGTTTTTGAGGTTGGTGGATAGGCTCAGGAGTCAAAGGGTTAAGCTAGCTCCATTACCAAAGGTTGGAGTGAGTGAGGTAATAAGAGACCTGACTACTCTTTTAAAACAGCTGTCAGTGAGAGTGTATCTAAATTCCTCTCCATTATTGCTTTACCTTCACCAGCCCAGATCAGAATTAGCCACCCCCACTCAAAGCCAAGAGGACTGGATCATAGAGAGGCAGCATGCAGGAAGTGACCCCAGCAAAGCTGGGAACTGCTGCTCTACTCCCAACTTAGTCTTTTCACACACACACGCACACACACACACACATATATATATATACATGTATATATACACATACACACACACGTACACACATAAACACACACATACACACACGCTTATATTCACACACACACACATATACACACACATACACACACACACACACACTCACACACACACACACACACACATACACACACACAAATTCATACACACTTCCGCGCTTGCGTAATCACGTGTACACACACACATACACACGCACACACACACACACACACACACACACACACACACACACACACACACACAGAGGCAGAACAAAGACAAACGAGAGAGAGAGGCAGAACAAATACAAATGAGAGAGAGAGAGACAGACAGACAGACAGACAGACAGATATACAGACAGACAGAGACAGAGAAAGAGAGACAGAGAGAGGCAGAACAAATACAAATGAGAGAGAGTGAGAAAGAGAGAGAGACAGAGACACAGAGAAAGACAGAGAGAGAGAGACACAGAGAGAGAGACAGAAAGAGAGACAGACAGAGAGAGAGGCAGAACAAAGAGAAACGAGAGACACACACACACACACACGGAGCGAGAGAGAGAGAGCAGAACAAAGACAAATGACAGAGAGAGAGAGAGGCAGAACAAATACAAACGAGAGAGAGAGAGAGAGTTTTAACACAATCTAAAACTCTACAATCATACCTTAACGTCTCTGCTAGACTGAAAACTAGAACAGACTGACAGGGTAGCACACACAACTGATCACAAGGCGAACTTACTTTACGAGACGTTCCCTCTGTGGGCATTCCCACAGACTATATAGGATATATGTGGTCATTCCTCATAGATCGGGTTTACCCAGAAACGGTGTGCGAAAGTCAATACACTGCAAGAAAAAACAAACAAACAAACATACAAAACTAATTACTGTATCTAGCATACATAAAATGTAGAACAAGATATGAAGCGGAAGTTCCTGAATATTCATTTGAACTCTATTCGATCTCTCGGATGCGTACGCTGGAATGTGCGGAGTGATTGTCATGGCTGTATATTCACTGCCAGATACTATATATAGTTTCATTTAGTCATGAAGCCTACACCGTGTGCCCCAGTAGCTCAGTTGATTTGAGCATCGGATTCATAAGCTAATGGTTGTGGGTTCGAATCCCGGGGTGCGCTATATTAAAACTGGCCATCTCACTGTCCCATCTTAACATCATTGTTGTTCTGGTGGTGTCAGTATAGGATTAGCTATGTCTCCCTTCCCCTACTTCCTGCGATAGTTATCCCTGTCGGCCATATCACCTGAGATGGGTGTCAACGTTAAAACTGGAGCAAATCAATCAATCAGTCATGGCGGGCTCCTATAGCTGAGTTGGTTTGAGCGTCGGATTCACATGCTAATGATTGTGGGTTCGAATCCTGGGTTGCGCTATAATTAAAACTGGCCATTTCACTGTCCCATTTTAACATCATTGTTGTTCTGGTGATGTCAGTATAGGATTAGATAGCCTAAGTCCCCCTTCCCCCATTTCCCTGCGATGGTTAGCTCTGTCGACTATATTACCTGAGGTGGGTGTCAACGTAAAAACTGAACCAAACCAAAATCTTCGTAGGTCATCGAAGAGAGGTTCTTAGCACAAGGGTTATTCCACATGCGCTCTACCCAACCCTATCTGGCAGACTGCTAGACTGAGCCCACACCAAAGACATACAAAAAATGTATTTATAACGTCTTAGGCCCACACTAAAATATGTGCAGGCAAAGTTATGAAATGCAAAGCAGGAGGGAGGATGTCAACTCAGAGTTCCACTCGCTCAAATACATGTCATTGTGTCCACATGTCACTGTGTCCACGTGCCGTGGTGCCCAAATATCATGATGACTTTCAAATGAGACAAAACTCATAATACCGCCAAACGGGGTATGATGGCCCAAATTGGGGCATGGTGGCCCAAATTAGACTGTAGAACCCAAGTAGCTAACAATGACCCAATGTGCATCATAGCTGGTGCAAAGATTTGCCCCGCGGAAGACGCGGTAGAAATATGGATAACTGATCTGTCTGCACACATGCACGCACACACACACACACACACACACACACACACACACACACACACACACACACACACACACACACACACACACACACACACACAGAGTAACATACATACACAATACATATGTATTGCAATATGGGTCCATTGGCCCAGTTTGACCCGTCATGTCGATTTTGGGATATCATAGACACAATGGCATGATCCCCAATTCTCCCCACAGACATCCTTTATATATAAACTGCTCCGACTGCCGCGTGGCGACTAAGCCAGAGCTGTAGGCGCATGTTAAATTAACACCCTATCGATATACTCAACCCTATCAGTATATTTCGTTGTAAACAACATACGCAACGATATATACGAAATCTAAAGCTTAACGTTTTAGCCTGTTGCTGCGAAAAGATTATAAATGAGTACACAATGAAAATTAAAAGGTCACAATTAAGTTAGAAACACACTTATTGAAAATTCTCTGGTACAGTTTGGCCTCTGATACTATCCCGACTTATTTTGTTTTCGCCTGCTTTTATAGTGAAAGGTGATTTTTTTTTTAGCACCCCCAACAAATTATTCAAAACCATTTTATCATCTTGGATGGCAGTCCTGTTTCGATCGAATGTGCATTAAAGGAAATATATTTTTAAATCTATTGTTAATGAACAAGTTTGTAATGTTTCTAAAACGGAAGGAATGCACATAAAATATGCAGTGGTATGTATTAATTTTTCTATGGCTATGCGCGCTGGCTGACCACCGGTGCCAATGGTGAGATACATGTAACAGACTGGTTGTCAGTGCTGAGTGCTTCTGGGGAGGAGTTGTTAGTCGGGATGTGTGGGATGGAAAACACCTGCTTCCATACCGATAGGGTCTATCGTACCGATAAGGCTGAGTATTCCGATGAGCTGAGTATACCAACAGTGCTGAGTATACCGATAGGATTGAGTATACGTACAGCGCTGAGTATACCGACAGGGCGTTAACAAGCGTCAGTGCATCTCCTCATTTCCATTTGGCAGCTTTGCCAGCACATAGGATTCAATTTTGAATCAAAACTTACAGCTGAACTCTAGACATGCACCACTCAACATGGGAAGCAACTGCTGCTTTAGTGTTAAGCTTTCGTTCAGCAACAGTTGCCTCCCTGTTATCGAGTCTTTCTTTTCACATTTCGCTGGTACCTGTAAGCCTATATGTTTTAAAAGTGATTATTTTGCTTGCCTGCGAAATTTTTTGTCGGAATCACCGAAAAGATTCTTTAGTTATCGTTTCCGTGCGATGACTTGGTCTGAGCGGGGGGGGGGGGGGGGGGGGTGGTGGATGGATGAGTATGAAAAACCCAGTGAATGTGAAGTAGAATTCCCGTGTTACTATTATTAGTTATTTCCGCGTGAACAATGAAACCAAGTCGACAACAGAGAGAGAGAGACAGAGAGAAACAGACAGACAGACAGACAGACAGACAAACAGAGAGAGAGAGAGAGAGGGAGAGAGAGAGATAACAGAGACATAGGCAGTCAGAGAGAGAGGAAGAGACAGAGAGACAATAAGAAAGAGAAAGAGACAGAGAGAGAAAGAGAAGGGAGGGGGCAGCATTTGCGCGCGCGTGTGTGTGCCATATGAGAGTCTTTGTATGTATATATGTTGTGTGTGTGTGTGTGTGTGTGTGTGTGTGTGTGTGTGTGTGTGTGTGTGTGTGTGTGTGTGCGCGCGCGCGCGCAGCGTGTACGATTTTAATGAACAGTTCCATTACAAAAAAAAGGTGAATGCTTTAGAAAAATTCCTGTCAATATTATTCGTTTATCATAATTCTAACTCTGTATGTGTGTGTGTGTGTGTGTGTGTGTGTGTGTGTGTGTGTGTGTGTGTGTGGTGTGTGTCTGTGTGTCTTGTGTCTGTGTGTGTGTCTGTATGTGTCTGTGTGCGTGCGTGTACGCGTGTGTAGGTATACTTATGTATGGGTTTGTGTGTATATATGTGTGTGTTCATGTGTGTGTACACTTGTGTGTGTGTGTGTCTACTTGTGTGTGCGTGTGTGTGTGTGTGTGCATGTGTGTGTGGCGTGTGCGCTTGTGTGTGTGTGCATGTGTGTGTGTTCGTGTGTGTGTATGTGTGTATTCTCTCTCTCTGTCTGTCTGTCTCTGTCTTGTGTCTGTCTGTCTTCTCTCTCTCTCTCTGTCTCTCTGTGTCTCTCTGTGTGTCTCTCTCTCTCGATATCTATCTATGTATATATCTATGTATCTATCTATGTATCTATCTATGTATCTATGTATATCTATATTATTATATATATGTATATATATATACATATATAACTACATATACATATATATATATATTATATATATGATATGTATAGTGTGTGTGTCTCTGTGTGTGTCTGTGTCTGTGTATGTATCTGTTGGTCTGTCTGTGTATGCGTATGTGTCTCAGTGTGTGTTAGTGCGCGAGTCTATGTGTGTCTCTATCTCTCTGGCTGTGAAGGAAATGTGTCAGCAAAGATTTTCTATCTGTTTATGACTGGATGTTTTAGATGCTAGGTTCGTAAAGATGGCTTTGATTTCATTTTTTTGTTCTTCTTCTTCATTGGGTAGACACATGCTACTACATCTCAAAACGCTCAAAACGAACCGGCCAGTGACTGGTTGATATTTTGGTTGCCACAGCAGATATCTTGCATATGCAGATGATGAAATATGACCTAAAGTCTTCTTTACCGTCACTCTGGACAAAACTGTCACATTTCTGGACATATTTTTTCAGTGTGTCTTCGTCCGTCCTCTTGGTCAAGGGCCCTTTGTCAGTTCACCGTAGAAGAGCTGCTATGGAAACCTGTTATCCTGCATGTGCACGAGATGTCCAGACCATCTTAGCTGAGACTGTATTAGCAGTGCATTTATGCTTGGCATCTGGGCTTGCAAAAGTACATTCACGTTTGAAACTCTGTTGTACCAGGGGATAAGGGCCACGTAAAAAAACCCTAGCCCTCTGTTTTCGCAGGGTAAGTCTTTTGGCCCTGAGCTAAAGGTGGAAGAAGGTAGCCCCTACAGAAAACCTAGAGGGCTGAAGTCAGAGGTACCAGGCCTGTAGACGTCTTCTAACAAACCATAGTACCATGCAATATAATAGGGCTGAAGTCAGAGGTACCAGCCTGTAGACGTCTTCTAACAAACCATAGTACCATGCAATATAATAGGGCTGAAGTCAGAGGTACCAGGCCTGTAGACGTCTTCTAACAAACCATGGTACCATGCAATATAATAGGGCTGAAGTCAGAGGTACCAGGCCTGTAGACGTCTTCTAACAAACCATAGTACCATGCAATATAATAGGGCTGAAGTCAGAGGTATCCAGGCCTGAGACGTCTTCTAACAAACCATGTACCATGCAATATAATAGGGCTGAAGTCATGGGAGCACAATGGCCGTGACACAATTGCACGTGGACACAATGACATGGGACACAATGGCATGTATTCGAGAACGGAACACTACTGACATCAAACCACAATGATGGAAGGATTCACTCTTTGACTCCTGCACCCAGTCCACCAACTGCAAAAAACTTAACTCTCTGACCCCATCACCATATCCACTAGCTGGTGGATAGGGTGAGGAAATCAAAGGGTTAAGTTTTTGCTTTGCTGACATGGTTAGCAATGTAGGGATGGTTGGTGGCGAGGGTGTGTGAGTCAATGATGCGGGCTAGGACAGGGGGACGTCACGATACGTCCCAGGTTCATTGTGTCCTAGGTTCATCATGTTCCAGGTTCATTGTGTACCACGTTCTTTGTGTCCCAGGTTCGTTGTGTTCCAAGTTCATTGTGTGCCACGTTCGTTGTGTGCCAGGTTCGTTACGTCTCAGATTCAATGCGTCCCAGGTTCTTTGTGTCCAGGTTCGTTATATACCAGGTTCATTTTGTCCCAGATTCCTTGTGTCCCAGGTTCGTTGTGTCCCAGGTTTGTTGGGTCCCAGGTTCTTTGGGTCCCAGGTTCGTTGTGTCCCAGGTTTGTTGGGTCCCAGGTTCGTTATGTCCCAGATTCCTTGTGTCCCTGGTTGATTGTGTCCCAGGTTCATTGTGTCCACTGGTTCATTGTGTCCCGGTTCGTTGTGTCCCTGGTTCGTTGTGTCCCTGGTTCGTTGTGTCCCAGGTTCATTGTGTCCCTGGTTCGTTGTGTCCCAGGTTTGTTGTGTCTTGGTTCATTGTGTCTCAGGTTCGTTGTGTCCCTGGTTCGTTATGTCCCAGGTTCGTTGTGTCCCAGGTTCGTTGTGCCCCAGGTTCGTTGGCCTGGTTCGTTGTTCCAGGTTCGTTGTGTCCCAGGTTCGTTGTGTCCCAGGTTCGTTGTGTCTTGGTTCATTGTGTCTCAGGTTCGTTGTGTCCCTGGTTCGTTGTGTCCTGGTTCGTTATGTCCCTGGTTTATTGTGTCCCTAGTTCGTTGTGTCCCAGGTTCATGGTGTCCCAGGTACGTTGTGCCCAGGTTCGTTGTGTCCCAGGTTCATTGCGTCCCAGGTTCGTTGTGTCCCAGGTTCTTTGTGTATAGGTTCATTGTGTCCCAGGTTCGTTGTGTCCCAGGTTCATTGTGTCCCAGGTTCGTCCCAGGTTCATTGTGTCCCAGGTTCGTTGTGTCCCAGGTTCGTTGTGTCCCAGGTTCGTTGTGTAACAGGTTCGTTGTGTCCCAGGTTTGTTGTGTCCCATGATTCGTCATTGTGTCCCTGGTTGATTGTGTCCCAGGTTCATTGTGTCCCAGGTTCGTCCCAGGTTCGTTGTGTCCATGTTCTTGTGTCCCAGGTTCATTGTGTCCCAGGTTCGTCCCAGGTTCGTTGTGTCCCATGTTCTTGTGTCCCAGGTTCGTTGTGTCCCAGGTTCATTGTGTCCCAGGTTCATCATTGTGTCCCAGGTTCATCCCAGTTTCATTGTGTGCCAGGTTCGTTGTGTCCCAGGTTCGTTGTGTCCCATGTTTCGTTCCTAGGTTCGTGTCCCAGGTCTTTGTCAATTTTGTCCCAGGTTTGTCCCAGGTATATTGTGTCCCAGGTTCGTTGCGTCCCAGGTTCGTTATGTCCCAGGTTCAAGTGAGTAACCATTATATGCTTATTGTGTGATAGACAATCAGCACGTAAGTGCTTTTTACACAGTGAATACTACATCATTCCAGTAAAGCCAGCGTGAGGATTCAGAGGTCCTGCCCCCTCTCTCACTCACCCTACCCCCTCCCCACCCCATCCCCCTCCTTCCTGCTTTGCATTTCATGACCTTGCCAGTGCATAGTTTTGTGTGGGCCTAAGACGTTATGAATACAACTTTTTTTTTATAATGTCATTGGTGTGGGCTGAGTCTAGCAGTCTGCCAGATAATTACTGATAGAGTTGAATAGAGCGCATGTGGAATAACCCTTGTGCCAAACACCTCTCTTCAACAACCTACAAAGACTTTGGTTTGGTTCAGTTTTT
>JAPXFY010000029.1:28936027-28966415 GCA_030674185.1 Monoplex corrugatus
TTTCGCAGTTGGTGGATAGGCTGCAGGGGTGTCAACGGCAAATGTGTGTCAACGGCAGATGTGATGGTCCAGTGTGTCGACTAGTGACTGCGTGCTTGTCACCTCTTACTTTCAGCCTCCACTGCAAGTCCTACGTCATGCCTCCTTGTGACGGACTCAGGCTAAATCTCGAGGGACTCAGAGGAGGTCTGGCCTCCAGACGTGCAGCACTCAGGCCCACCAGCGTGTGGATATGCCCTGGTGCCCACTAACCAGACCCCCAGCTATAGGTAAATAGCTCCACTGCCTTGTTAATAATAATTACAATATTATAATAATAATTACAATATTTATATAGCGCAAAATCTTGATAAAATCAAATCTAAGCGCTGAAACACACACACACGCACGCACGCACTCACACGCACGCACGCACGCACACCACGCACACGCAACGCACTCACGCCACACACACACACCACACACACGGCTATAAATGGGGAGAAAGAATAAAAACAATGGAAAATTATAGAGAGCATATTATATACAATTATACATTGCAATGTGATTCCCCTCCGAGTGGAGACAGGCTGCAGAGGGGATTGAGTGAGGTCAGGATTTTATGCAGAGGAGAAAAGGTGAGTTTTGAGAGCGGACTTGAAGGAGACAAAAGTAGGTTGCTGACGGACTGAGAGAGGAAGTTTGTTCCAGGAGAGCGGACCAGAAACAGAGAAGGCTCGTGGACCATAGGTATTGAGCTTAGTGCGTGGAAAGCGAAAAGTCAGAGGATTGGAGGCAGAGCGGAGGGTACGTGAGGGAACATAGATCTCAAGTAGGCTTGACAGGTAATCAGGGCTGCGTTATTGAGGCTTTTGTAGCACATGGTGTCTAGTTTGTACTGTATGCGCTTTGATACGGGGAGCCAGTGAAGTTGTGCCAGGAGAGGAGATATGTGGTCAGCTTTTTTCTTTTTGAGTACAAGGCGTGCAGCATTGTTTTGAATGCGCTGTAGGATGTGAGTGGTGGAGGCAGGAAGACCGGACAGGAGTGAATTGCAATAGTCAATGCGAGACATTATGAAGGAGAGAACGAGTTTTGCAGTTGTTTCCACAGAGAGATACTTCCTGATCAGGCTTATACGATGGAGGTGATAGTAGCAAGATCTGGCAGTTTGAGAAACAAAGTTGTTCATGAAGAGGTAGAGTCAATGCAGATACCAAGGTTTTTAGCTGAATCAGAAATTTGTGGACATCTCGGGAGAGAATAAGGCTAAGGGAGGTAACCCTGAAAGAAAAAATCACCCTAATGCCTTGTAGGTTGTCGTGGGAAGGACAAAGGCTAGTATAGAGACCAAAAACAAAAAAACAACAACAACAACAACAACAAAAAACGATGGAAGGCAACGGGAAACCACTATCGTATTCTCCCTACAAAATTATGGACAGACAAAATAAAAATGAAGATAACGACGTAAATAGGTGCTCTGCTGGAGCACCTTCGTCCAGTTGGGACCGTCATGCGGCACAGGTGACACAAGACCGTCAGCAAGCTACTGCGACCAAACTCAAACTCAAAAATACTAAAATAGCAACATGGAACATCAGAACTCTGTTTCAAAACGGCAAATTAGACAATGTCAAAATGGAGATGGAAAGGCTTAACATTAGTATTTTAGGACTAGGGAAATGAGGTGGAAGGGGGCAGGCATGATAACATCAGGAGAGTATACAATGATATACTCTGGTGGAAACTCACATGAAAGAGGAGTAGGCATCGTAATGGACAGGGACAAATCAAAAGCAGTTAAGGAATACTGGGCTGTGTCCGACAGAGTCTTGCTGGTCAAATTGGGAGGCAGACCATTTGATACAACATCATTCAGGTGTATACACCAACATCCGCAAGTACTCAGGAGACATCGACAACTTCTACAAAGTATTAAAGATGGCCAAGGCCCAATGTAAATGACAAGAAGTTACAGTAATAATGGGAGATTTTAATGCTAAAGTGGAAAAGGATAGGGTAGAGGATATAGTTGGACCTCATGGCCTTGGTACACAAAATGAAAGGGGAGGGAAACGTCTTGTCATGCTTTGTACACATGCTCACGCACTCAACACATTCAAAAAGCATTCGTCCGTCACGCAACCGCACGCTCTCCTTCCAACCAATGGCACTAAACAAATTGCAATGATAATTTATACATTTTGTACTAACCACTTTCAAACACACATTAAACATTCATATTTAGCGTTCACTTTCACGCACCTTTATATCAACTCTTTCTCTCCTCCTTCTTCGTCTCCTCCTCCTACTTCGTCTCGTTCTTCGTCTCCTGCTCCTCTTTCTTTTCCTTCTCCTTCTTCATCATCTCCTTCTTCCTTGTCTCCTCCTTCTTCGTCTCCTTCTTCTTGTCTCCTCCTCTTCCTTCTTCTCCTCCTCTTTCTTCTTCTCCTCTTTTTTCTCCTTCCTCTTCTTCTTTGCCTTCCTTTTCTTCTCTACCTCTGCTTTGCTTTCTTCTTATTCTTCTTATTCTCCTTCTTCAACCTCTCCTTCTCCTTATTCTTCTTTTTTGCCTTCTTTTTTTTTCTCTTTTTCTTTTTTTCTTCTTTTCTCCTTCTAATTCACTTTCTTTCTCTTCTTCATCTTCTCCTTTTTCACCTTGTTTTCTACTTCTTTTCTTTCTTCTTCGTCTGCTCAATCTCTCCTTTCTCTTCTTTTTTCTTTCGCCTTATTTTCTACTTCTTTTCTTTCTTCTTCTTCTGCTCCATCTCTCCTTTCTCTTCTTCTTCTTTTCACTTTCTTTTCTACTTCTTTTCTGCTTTTTTCGTATTCTTCTGGAGCTGCATACCCTTTCTCAAGGCGGGATTTTTGGAGACTGACTAACAAACCTAGTCCACCCCAAGTTCCCCAACTTGGGTGAACTGTTTTCAAAACTATATTCACATGCACACACAAAATTTCCTTCTGCACGCAACATAAAAAAAACTCATATATACATCACACTATGCACATGACACAAAAAGCATGTGCACGCACCACCCTGCGCACATGACACCCCTCATCCCAAAGAAAACATTTTTTGGTTGAAGACCAGAAAAATTTTTCAAAACTAAGCCAACAAATGTTTCAAAATTAGCAAAAGATAAAAAGATATCGTTTTATAATTATGACAGCCAAGATACTAAGCACTTAACCAGCACTAAATAACCAAATACAAAACGATTGATTACGAAATATTTGCCTCTGGTAAATAGATAAAACCTATGAAGTAGTATGCACCATGAAGAAAATATCAAACAGTTAATCAAAAATTCATAAATCCCTTCCAGAAATGATATTTCAAAAATCCATTCATAATTGCACTCCAAAAATCGTCAAATCTTAAGATGCATTTTTTCACATGAAACACATCATGTATTTTCTGCAATGATCCATTCACACATTAAGCACCAAAGAAACCTCGCTAGGTTCGTACAAAATCCGAAGGAAAATAATATCAGAATCAATGACATACTCTCAAAAAGGAGCAAAATGGACAATATCATCAAAGTGCCAGCTGCATTCACAATTAACTCCAAAATCTTGAATGCCATATAATCAAAATCATAATGAACAATAAAGTGATCATATTACACTCCAAACAAACCATGGGCACAAAACCTGTGCCTCCTCAAGTCACACAGATCAGAAATTATCGACTCTCATAACTTTAATACAAAAAGCATCACACTCTTTGTCTATATGAGAAATCTATATTTGTCGTTAGGATGAAACACGAACCAATAACCAACACATTCACACCCTTAAGAAAGCAATTAAAAAGAATATTTCTCACATTCTTAGGTATTAAAAGAAATCTGACGTAACTACATTCGTATGTCAAAATCAACATCAGTGGACTATGTTGCTGTCATATGTCAGCTACCCATTGCCTCGAGAGGAAATGTGCATATTTCTTTCATTATATCTGGAGTGAACTGTGTCCCACAATCTGAGAGAACTTCCCTATGCGACTGAAAACGGTTACCAAATCTTCTGCGACCGAGTTTGTGTCCATCTTTTTGAGTAGTATGGCTTTGGGATTGCAAGTGGCTACATCAACAATGGTAAGCACGTACCTGTTGCCTAGTGCATACATTACATGGAACAAATGTTCCTCCATGACCCCCGTGCACAGTTGCTACTCCAGGTAAGTTACCTAGTATCAAATAGTGACTGGTTCTTTAATGACAAGCCAGAAGTGTTCCTACGAAATAGGGGGTTGAGACTTCAATGTCTGCAAGAGGAAATCTTTCAATTTTGCCCCCAAAAGAATGGCATGTCTGTGTTTCACCTGTGTACTGCTCTGGTCGCACCAGAGACTCTTGACCCCTGCTGTAGTACAGCCTGTATCTCTCAGAAGAGTAGCATCATACCTGTTCACACATGCATTTTTCCACGCACAATCCAGCAGTAGATTCCTGTGAAACTAAGGTCTGATGCCCCCTCCTCCTGTGTAATATTATTGTCACTCACCCCATGTGAAGCCACATTCACTGCTGATGATGTGTTCACATAAGGGCACTGTTTTATAAAATGGAACTTACATCCACAATGATTACATTTGGGGACACTTTTTGAATTTTGTTGTTTTTGTCCACTGGTATGCGCTTTACTCATAGCTACGGGAGAACGTGGGGTGGGGGGAAAGTTTTGTCTCTCACCAGGGTTAGGTCTGGAAAAGGATTGTTCTGAATATTCACCATGACTGAAATGGTTTGTCTGAGGGCCATACATCCTCTGTTGAGGTGTTGCATTACCAAAACGAGATGGATTGCTAAAACGAGGCGATGGTTTTTGATAACGAGGTGGTGGAGCGTTATACCCACCGCGACCAAAGCTCCGGACAAACTGGTTTTTATTTGGCGAATACACAGAGACATTCACGTCAAAAACAGAAAAATCACCTTTTCAGGCAGTGTTTTTATCTGGATGAGCAATTCTGTATTGATCCGCGGCCCGGCACATTTCTTCTGCAATGTGAATTTCTTTTTTGCGCAAAAAGACAGTGAAATCTTTACTGACACTTTGTAAAAGCTGCTCCTTTTAAGGAGATCCCAAAGACTATCAAAATCTTTGTCAGTTTGTGAAAGTTTAATCCATCAATCCAAATAATGGGAAATTCTTATAAGGAACGATGGAAAAGATTCACCTTTCTCAGGACAGACTGCACGAAATTAGTCACGGAAACCATCGGCGGTGCACTGACATTTTTTCAAAAGTTCTTCTCTCAATTGGTCCCATGTAAGTCCTTCTTTTGCCACAAGGGTATGGGTATAGATATAAATGCACTCCGTATAAAATGAGGCACACGTAAAAGTCCATTTCTCAACGAAAGCAACCCGAATCAAGTCGCTATGTTCTCGAACGGAAAAGAAACGAATCAATATGACTTGGGCGAAGAGAACTGGGATAAAGTAGAGGGCGAATCGCTACTTTTGAAGAAGTTAGTTTAGACCATCTTTGTTTCTATTCTTGAAATTTTAGACCTTCTCTACTCTATTTCTGTTTTCTATTTCCATCTGACACTTGTATTTCCTTCATTTCTTTTTCATGTTCTCTTTGTTTTTATTTTCTTTTCTCATTTCTTTTTCATGTTCTCTTTGTTTTTCACTTTGTTTTTCCTCACGTTCTCTTTGTTTTCTGAAGCTTCTCTGTTTCTGGCGCTCATCATGCTCAACGCACTCAACACACTGTTGAATATAGTTACGTATTTCCTCCCCAGAAAGTTGCAAGCGCTGAGCTTGTTCGAAATATTTATCAAAATTATCCATTTTTACTATCTGGGGAAAACAAGATTGTCAAAAAGAAAAACAAAATGTCAAAGAAAAGAAAAGTAAGCAACACACAAACAAACACACGAATTCCAAGCTTATTTACGATAAAAGATGAAGTGCATTGAGTGAAGCAAACAGTAGCTTCACATAAATCACTATTTTGAAAGAAATCAGTATTCAATCAAATAACTCCATAAAATTATACAAATGAAACACTTGTCAGAGGGGGTACAAATCCCAATGATTCACCATGGTATACAAATCAGTATCCAAACAAAATTTTTGTTATTATTAGGGGGTTAAATCCAAATCTAAACCTATTCTTTTATCGGTGTCACCAATGTCATGCTTTGTACACATGCTCACACACTCAACACATTCAAAAAGCATTCGTCCATCACGCAACCGCACACTCTCCTTCCAACCAATGGCACTAAACAAATTGCAATGATAATTTATACATTTTGTACTAACCACTTTCAAACACACATTAAACATTCATATTTACATTCATTTCACGCACCTTTATATCAATTCTTTCTCTCCTCCTTCTTTGTCTCCTCCTCCTACTTCGTCTCGTTCTTCATCTCCTGCTCCTCTTTCTTTTCCTTCTCCTTCTTCATCGTCTCCTTCTTCGTCGTCTCCTTCTTCTTCATCTCCTCCTTCTTCATCTCCTTCTTCCTCATCCCCTCCTCTTACTTCTCCTCCTCCTCTTTCTTCTTCTCCTCTTTCTTCTCCTGCTCCTCTTTTCTTCTTCTCCTCTTTCTTCTCCTTCCTTTTCTTCTCTACTTCTGCTTTGCTTTCTTCTTCTTCTTCTTCTTCTCCTTCTTCCACCTCTCCTTCTCTTTCTCCTTATTCTTCTGTTTTGCCTTCTTTTTTCTATTTCTTCTTTTTCTCCTTCTAATTCACTTTCTTTCTCTTCTTCTTCTCCTTTTTCACTTTGTTTACTACATCTTTTCTTTCTTCTTCGTCTGCTCCATCTCTCCTTTCTCTTCTTTTTTCTTTCACCTTATTTTCTATTTCGTTTCTTTCTTCTTCTTCTGCTCCATCTCTCCTTTCTCTTCTTCTTCTTTTCACCTTCTTTTCTACTTCTTTTCTGCTTTCTTTTTATTCTTCTAGAGCTGCAGACCCTTTCTCAAGGTGGTTTTTTTGGAGACTGACTAACAAACCTAGTCCACCCTAAGTTCCCAACTTGGGTGAACTGTTTTCAAAACTATATTCACATGCACACACAAAATTTCCTTCCGCACGCAACATAAAAAACTCATATATACATCACTCCATGCACACGACACAAAAAAACATGTGCACGCACCACCCTGCG
Source organism: Monoplex corrugatus (assembly GCA_030674185.1). Classification (NCBI taxonomy): domain Eukaryota; kingdom Metazoa; phylum Mollusca; class Gastropoda; order Littorinimorpha; family Ranellidae; genus Monoplex; species Monoplex corrugatus. The sequence goes on from JAPXFY010000029.1 coordinate 28,943,150, forward strand.
CTCATGACACTTGTAAAATGGGCACAGATAAATGAGTTCATAGTAGGAAACACCTGGTTTGAGCAGCCTAATGGAAGAAAATGGACTTGGATGAGTCCAGGAGATAATACCACAAATCAGATTGACTACATCCTGATTAATAAAAGATTTAGAAATTCTTTACTGTCAGTAAAAACACTACCAGGTGCAAACTGCAACAGTGACCACAATCCTGTAGTGGGAAGATTTAGGCTGAAATTAAGGAAAAGGAAACAGACCAACAGCAACATCAAACTAAATCTTGGACTCTTAAAGTGATAAAGATGAAGTGATACGTAAAATATTAATGTACATATTCAAAACAAATTCAGTGTTCTGGAAGACGTTGGTGACAGTGAAGAATAATGGACAAAGTTGAGAAATTCGATAAAAGAAGTTTGTGAAGAAATCCCGGAAATAGACAGAAAAGCAAAAAGGAACTGGATGACAAAAGAAAGTTTAGGCTTGATGGAGGAACGGAGGAAGGCAAAGAGAAACGAGGAGATATACAGGAAGATAAACAAGGAAATCAGGAATAGGTGCAATGAAGCTAAGGAAGCTTGGCTGAAAACAAAATGCAAAGAAATAGAAGATCGACACATAACGGATCCTCAGGGTATGGACAGACGAATTGAAGAAATTGTCCACAGGAAAAATGCATGCACATCAACTGGTTGTTTAAAATAGAAAGATGGTACGCTTTTCATGGAAAAAGACAAATATTACACAGATGGTGAGAGGACATTAAAGACCTTTTTGAAGATGACAGAAACGAAGAACACATTATAAAAAAGAACTTTGAAGGACCACCCATAATGAAAGATGAAGTTAGAGCAGCACTGAAAAAGATGAAACCAGGAAAAGCCCCAGGACCAGACAACATTACTACAGAGATGATTGAAGCCCTGGAGGAATTTGGAATAGAAAAAATAACAGTCCTCCTAAATGAAATTTACGACACTGAAGAAATCCCCAAAATATGTCAAAGTCAATTTTCATTGCACTTCCAAAGAAGACAGAGGCTATAGAATGGGAACTCCGTCGCACAATCAGTTTGATGAGTCATGTAACAAAAATCCTGTTCAGAATAATCATGATGAGGACAAGGAATAGAATCAAAAGAGAAATAGCAGAAGAACAGTGTGGATTTGTGGAAGTGAAAGGAACTATTAATGCCATATACATCCTAAGAACTATCATAGAGAGGTCAATTGAGATGAATAAGGATTTGTATCTATGCTTTGTTGACTATACCAAGGCTTTTGATTGGGTAAGACATGAAGAATTGATCAACCAACTGGAGAGACTCAATGTTGATGGAAAAGATCTACGAATAATCAGAAATATGTACTGGGAACAAACAGCTGCAATGAGAATAGAAAACAATATAAACTCTTTCCAAAACATCAAAAGAGGAGTCAGACAGGGTTGTGTTTTATCACCAGATCTGTTTTCACTTTACAGCGGAAACATCATGAGAAACCTAGAAGACTCTGGATTAAAGGTTGGAGGAAAAATGATAACAACATTCGATACTCAGATGACACCGTGCTAATTGCAGAAAATGAAAGGGACCTACAACACTTTGTGAATATACTAGAAATAGAAAGCAAAGGTAAGGGGTTGAAACTAAACAGTAGGAAGACTGAAGTCATGGTGATCAGTAAAAACATGAAATCCCCTCATGTAAAATAACAGCAAATGGCACAACCTTGAGACAGGTTGATAAGTTTAACTACCTGGGAACGATCATTTCATCAGACAGCAGATGCACATCAGAAATAGCCGGCAGAATCAGCCAAGCCAAAACAGCATTCAAAATGATGACAAACATTCTTACCAACAAATGCCTATCAAGTAACATCAGGAAGAGAGTTCTTGAATGTTATATAGAACCAATGTTGTACGGTTGTGAGGCATGGACAGTCAACAAGCAAAGCCAGAACAAGATTGAGGCAGCTGAGATTTAGTTTCTGAGAAGAATGTTGAGAGTTCCATGGACAGCAAACAAACAAAAAAGAGAAAGTCTTTGATGGAGGCAGACACAAGTAGATCACTCATAAGGAAGATCAGGAAAAGCAGGCAACATTTATAGGCCATTTTATAAGGAAAAGGGAATCGGAGCACTTGGTCACAACGGGAAAGCTGGAGGGAAAGAGAGCACCAGATAGACCCAAGGAGAAAATACTAGACGGACTTTCAGAGTGGCTGAAGATGATGAGGGTGGAGGAGATGCTTGAGGCAACAAGAGATAGAGACAGGTGGAAGTCCATGATCACCAACGCCATATGGCAGGGCACCTGAATAATAATGAGAACAACAACAATAATATAATAATAATAATAATAATAATAATAATGTGATCCATTTTCACGAAATGAGTCCTAACTTACAGGCAGTGAAAAGCGTAGAGGCCCGGAAAAGGTGTGAAGGGTCGATTTTGTCAATTTTTACTTTTCATCAAAAATGGAATAATTAATCTTTAAATTACATGTACATGCACTCAGCACTTTATAATTCAACTGGAAAATGTATTTAAAATGCGTTTTAACCAGATAACCCGCAGTGATGGTCCTCAGTAAACGGTAAAAGCAGACATGATTTTGATTAACATTTGTGTAGAGCACCCTTTACAGGGCCCCAGCATGTTGTACTTCGTTGGAAAGGTCATGAACTCTACTTTCTTTGACACACGTTCACTGCGTGAAAATCAGTTTATCAGAAACGCTGTTTCGAAATCTTTGGCATAAACAAAAAGTGAAGGAGGTCGAACCAACAGACCAATGAGAGATCGCCTTACGAACTTTTCATGGTAACCAGAGGACATCGTGCATTGGGATTGGCTGACCCATCATTGTTTATGCCTTACGCCGCAAACAAAATGGTTCGAAAACCACGCGTGATTTGCAAAGAAAGATTGTCTTTTTTGCTTAGTGCTGGTTAGTCTTCAATTCTACCAGCAGTAGATCAAGATGAACTGGGCAAACTGGTACCAAATATTTCGCTGCAAGTGATTATGAAGACGAAGACACGCTTTACAGTGACGATGACTGTGAAACTTCGCCGGTCGATTCCATGGATCTTGACCCAACACATGATGAAGTTGACGAACCCCTCGTCCACGTACAAGAAGTAAGAGGAGGTGCAGAGTGTGATATGGATGTCGACAATGGCGTGCCAGATTTAATAGTTTAGAAATAAAGTTCATTTACATTTGCAGTTGACCTGTATGCATGCTGATCAATTCTAGCCAGTATTCTCAGTCATTTATTTTTCTCTCACGGCATGCTTTTTGTTCAGAAAATATAAACTTAAATAACAAGACAATTACAGTAGATTTTCACACCAAAGTTTGTGTGCTATTGTGGCATGTGTTTTACCATGGTACAAAATTTGGTAAAGATTGGTGAAGTAAAAATACCTGTTGCTAAGGTAAAACTTCACTGAAGTGGTGAACATTTTTAAAACTTGATTTTCTCAAAATGGCTTTTTGCTATGTTACACACTTCAAGCACCCATAACTTCCTTATTTTTAGGAGTAGAATAATAAGTTTCATATGAAAAGAAAGGTAATAATCTGGACATTTTGAAAATCAAAATATCCTAAAATCTCTTATTTTCACCTTAGGACTCATTTTGTTAAAACGGGTCACATATAACAATAACAATGATGATGATGATGATGATGATAATGATGATGATAATAATAATAACTTAAAATTACACCATCAGTTCTTTGTGTGCGTGTGTGTTTATTACAATTATTATCACATGATGATGATGATGATGATGATGATGATGATGATGATGAATGATATAATTATACACCCTCAGTTTAGTTTGCATTGAGGGGGCGGGGCGGGAGGGTGTCTGTGTGTGTATGTGCTTGTGTATGTGTGTGTGTGTGTGTGTGTGTGTGTGTGTGATGTGTGTGTGTGTGTGTGGCTGTGTGTGTTGTATGGGGCTGTCTGTGTATGTGTGTCTGTGTGTATGTGTGTGTTGAAGGAGTGGGAAAGTGTGGGGGTGGTAAGGCAATTCCTGTACGGTTCGCATGAACAATCATGGGAGACCACTGTGTAATATAACATGGTATGCACATTGCTGTCGTCATCTCCCCTACACTGTTTCTCCTCTCTGTCTGTCTGTCTGTCTTCCCTCCCCCCCCCCCCCCCTTTCCTCGTTCACATATTGACCAAGAGTAATTATTTAATTATTTTGCTTATTATGATTATGATTATTATTGTTATTATTATTATGATTTGTTGTTGTAGTAGTAGTAATAGTATCATCATCATCATCATATTATTATTATTATAATTTTTATTGTTGATGTGGTGGTACTTGTTATCAATATTATTTTGATTATGATTATTTAATGATTATTTTATGATTGTTATCATAATGGAGAGAACATCCAACTAACAAAGAGTTATATGGTAAGATCCCACCAATCAGTAACTCAATACGTCAACAAAGACTGCGCTTTGCGGGACACTGCTGGCGTAGCAAAGAAGAACTGGTGGGGGATGTTCTACTATGGAGACCCAGCCATAGCAAACAAAGACCAGGACGTCCAAAGAAAACCTCCATCGACCAACTGATGGATGATACTGGCTGTGAGTATGATGAACTACCTACTGCAATGTCTGACAGAGAAGGATTGAAGAAACGTGTCATGGATAGCCGAGCAAGCTCGACATGATGATGATGATGATGATGATCATCATCATCATCATTATCATCATTAGTAGTATTATTACTATTCCTGCTGCTACTGCAGCTGCTGCTGCTGATGATGATAATAAAAATAAAAATGAGAGGAAGAAGAAGAGTAAGTAGTAGAAGAAGAAGAAGAGAAGAGAAGAGAAGAAGAAAAGTAGAAGAAGAAGAAGTAAAGAAGAAGAAGAAGTAGAAGAAGAAGAAGTAGAAGAAGAAGAAGAAGAAGCAGAAGAAGAAGAAGTAGAAGAAGAAGAAGAAGAAGAAACCATGAAGTATGTAAGTAAATGGAACTCAATAACATCATGATTATCATCCTCATCATCATCATCGCATTTGAAAAAAAAATTTCAGCTTCAGTAGCCATTAAGATGGCGTGCAAAATTAAAATTGGACAAAACAAACAAACGAACAAACAAACAGAAAAGGTGAGAATGCAAGAAATTTGCATAATTGTGATGATCCTAAAAAAACAATAGTCCAAACTCCAATCTGCGCTGATTGATTGATGCTTGCAACGGATTCCAGAATGGCTGCAATTTTGCACATCTCCAAAATATATGACGCTTACTGTAACGGTCATTTCTGCAGAATGAACAAGTATCGTCATTATTCACATTAGTCTGCATTAAAGACAACGTTGTGTGCCAGCATACAATAGATTGATCTATTTTGAAACTATTTTATTTTGATTCTGTGATTTTGTTTTGCTTCATATTTTTCTTAAATGAAAAACTCTGTGCAATTTCTTGATTGAGGGTTTTCTTCTCCCTTGCTGCAACATTAATGTTTGTCTCCCCTCTTCGTACAACGTTTTGGTTTGGATCTATAGTAAGTTAATATTTGTATCATATGTGGACTCATTGGGAAGATTGGAAACACACAGTCGAGTCTCCTTCACGTCATTTTGAGGTGTTCCTCAAATCGTCTGACCAACACAACAGTGGCTGTGTCTTTCGGGCCTGGTTGACGCCAGGATGTATTATGACAGCAAGAGTAGATTATAGCCCTGCCACATAGTCCCAGTCCTAGATGGAAGTCCATAGCGTCATGATTATCATCGTCATCGTCATCATCATCATCATCATCATCATCATATTATCATCATCATTCATCGCATTATAAAAACTGCCAGCATTTGTGGTCATTAATGTGGCGTAAAAAACGAGAGAATAAAAATCAAAATATATAAAAAGATGTTTAAAAAAGGTGAGCATGAAAGAACTCTCCCTACGTGTGACGATCCTCAGGGGGAAAAAATAAGCTCCTTTATTATATAAAAAATACAGTTCTGTAGTTTAAAATCACTTGGTTGATCTATCACCTTCAACATGTAAGACTTCTCTCACTGTGTAGGTACCAGAATCTGTATTGATTTGATATTTGTCTTTGAAGTGTTCAAAAGACACACGTCCCCTCTCAGTGAAGTGTAATTCTTTTACAAAACATCTGCATTTTTCTCTACAAGTTTTATTCTTTGTGTTTGTTTATTTGTGCATTTGTTTGTTTTGTTATCCAACAAACTAAATCTACGCTTTCAAAGCTTGAGTTTACAGCTACATTTAAGATTTCAAAATGACTATGCCAAAATAACAATTTTCTTTATGCATACAACAAAAACTGTAATAATAGTAGTAATGAAATCAATAACAATAATCATCATCATTATCGCCATCATCATCATCACCTTTATATCATCAATCAATCAATCAATCAATCAATTAACATCATAAATCAACACCTACAAATTTTATTCCATAACAACATGCAGGTTTTCAAAATGACCACGTCACAATAAAATAACAATCCTCTTATGCAGACAACAACAATTGTAATAACAGTTATAACGATAACAACAATAACATCATCATCATCATCATCATCATCATCATCATCATCATCATCAAATAACACTAGCATTATCATCATCATTGTCATTATCATCATCATCATCATGACTTATTATCATCTTTAGTTCCATCTGTACAGTGCAAACAGTCTGTGTCAAAGAATACTTAAAAGAGGGGGACAGGAGTGTTGCTATGTGAAAACATTAATGTGGTATAAACACAGGCAGATACACACAGCAATACGCCAACGCAACATATACGCACTTTGTCAAAAATGACAACAAATGTTTAATGAAATTAGAAATACTGATGATCAACGAAAAATATATTACAAGGAAATTTATCAATCATCTTTGTGATAGATAATACAGTTTTACACACACCAACACACACACACACACACACACACACACACACACACACACACACAACACACACACCACCACACACACACACACACACACACACACACACTTTCATACATACAAACATACATACATACATACATACATACATGCATGCATGCATACATAATAATAATAATAATAATAATGAAGCATTTGTAAAGCGCACTCCTCCAACAAGATGCCAGAGCTCTGTGCACTTAACAGACGTTATCATAAGCAGCAATCCATGATAGACAAGCAACAGTGATGTACAAATCAAGTCAAAATTAAAAATAGTGATAGATAACACATTGGTAACTTGTTATAAAAAACCTAAGCAACATTAAGTTAAGGATAAAGGATCACACACACACACATACATACACCACACACACACACACACACACACACACACACCGCGCGCGCGCGCGCGCGCGCATAGACACAGACACACATACACACGCACTGATTCAATCACTCACTCACTCACATACACACATACAAACCTGAACACAGATATACATACACAAGAGATTAATTATACAATCATTACTAAATAACATGTCACTTAATAAACAACACGAAGCAGCACACGAGACAGCCAAATAAGCTAGTACATAAAGGGTAGGCCAGAAGAATTTAATGGTTATAGTATTTCTTGAAAAGGTGAGTTTTCAGAGCTTTTTTGAAAGACGGAGTTGATGAGATTTCTCTAATTTCACGTGGAAGGGAATTCCATGTTTTGGGGGCTGCAAAGGAGAAAGAACGTTGTCCAAAGGTAGCAGTTCTGACATGAGGAACGTTAAGTATTTTTGAATCAGAAGAGGAACGAAGTTGACGTGATGGTGTGTATACAGAGAGAAGGTTTGAGAGGTAGAGAGGTGCAGTTCCAGAGAAAAAGGAATGGCAGAGAGTTGAAAGTTTGTAATCAATCCTTGCTTGGATAGGAAGCCAATGCAGATTTTTGAGGAGAGGTTGTACATGATCATATTTGGATGCCTTCAGTACCATTCTTGCAGCAGAATTCTGAACTTTCTGAAGCTTATCAAGATAATGTTTGGAGCAGCCTGATAGAATTGAATTACAGTAATCTAATTTTGACAAGACAAGGGCAGATACCAGAGTTTTTTTGGTATTAGCTGAGGTGAGATGACGAATTGAACTAATGCGACGTAGTTCAAGATAGGCTGAACGGCACACATGTTTAATGTGTAAGTCGACACTCATGTTCTCTGTCATTTGAAAGCCACGATTACGAGCAGATGGAGAAAAGGTGACATCATTGCCACAAACTGATATGGACTTAGGCTGCTGATGAGAAGGATGTTTTGATGATGAATGAAGAAATAATGCTTCAGTTTTGTCATCATTGAGTTTGAGTTTATTTTGAAGCATCCAGGATTTGATGTCAAGAATACATTTTTCTAAGGAAGATACTGATGGTGACATGTTGGTTGGAGGAGCAGAGACATACAGCTGAGTGTCGTCGGCAAATGATTGGGAATTGATTGAGTGAGACTTAATCAGGTCTGCAAGAGGTTTTGTATAGAGGATGAAAAGAACAGGTCCAAGCACAGATCCTTGTGGAACACCACAAGTTAAATCTTTGTATCCAGAACAGCAGTCTTTGATGGAAACAGATTGTGTTCGGTGAGACAGATAGGATGTGAACCATTTTAGCACTGTACCAGAGATGCCAAAAGCAAACTGGAGTCTCTTTAGGAGGACATGATGGTCAATGGTATCAAAAGCAGCTGAGAGATCTAGCAGTGTCAAGACAGAAACGTTTCGAGAGTCAAGGCTAAGAAGTATATCATTTGTCACTTTAAGAAGAGCAGTTTCAGTGCTGTGATGGGGTCGATATGCCGACTGAGATGGACTGATGAGTTTATGTTCATTTAGATAAGCGAGAAGCTGTTTAAGTACGATCTTTTCCATGACTTTTGACAAGAATGAGAGATTTGAAACTGGGCGATAATTTTTTAGCGTGTTGGGGTCAAGTGTGGCTTTCTTTAGAAGGGGTTTGACAACAGATCTTTTGAAGGCTGATGGAAAAGACCCAGAGATCAAGGAAGTGTTGATAATGCTAGTTAGAGTTGGAAGTAAATCATCCAAAAACTCGCAAAATAATGGTGTGGGGAGAGGGTCAAGTGCACAAGAAGTGGGTTTTGATTTCAAAATGATGTTCTTCAATTCTGACTCATTTATTGGTTCAAATGCTGTGAATCTGGAGGTAGTGATCTGGTCAGGGTAATCATATGGTGTTGCTACAGATGAGGCTTGATCCAGATCATCACGAATAGTTTTTATTTTTTGAACAAAAAAGTCATTGAAAATATGTGGGAGTTTGGTAGGAGGCAGGGTTGTTGGTAATGGAGAGCCTCCATCACGGCCCAGTAGTTTGTTACAAACTGAGAAAAGATGCCTAGATGACTTTGCGTTGGCAATCTCATACATACATGCATACATACATACACACATACATACATACATACATACATACATACATACATACATACATACATACATACATACATACATACATATGCACATGTCAGTATACATGACAACTATCCCTTTTCTACATGTATTTATTTAGTTTCATTTATTGCTATTGTAAAAAGCAGCGAGATTCCTGTCACACGGAATGTATGCCGTAAAAATGAAATTATTATTATTATTATTAATCATCAGATAGGCGGGTTTCGCCAAGCATTTATCTCATACCGAAATATAAAACAAAATCATGAATGGCAAAAATTCACCCAAAACTTCAAAACATGAAAACGTAATGGCACCTGTATACAGTCTGCTGAACGCCACATCACAATATGTCAACCATAACCCAAAACATCAAAAATCACATGGCAATGACACATGACCGTCATGACATTACAGAAAAATTATTGAACAGAAAAAATATTAATACTCAAGATGTCCACAACAGTTTCCATTTTCATATCCATGTAACAATGACATTTCTCTCTTTTCCTTCTTTTTCCATACAAAATCAATGCTATGCAGAAAATAACAGCTCCATAAGTCTTCTCTTAGCGTCTGAAAGAATTGACCTTTTCCTTCATTTTCCCCATATAACAGCAATATTCCGAGCAAAAGAAAAAGTCCATCGTTTTTTCTTACTGTTTGAAAGAGAGGGAAAAAGAGTCCGTACATTTAGTGCATATAAAGAAGACAGATTAGAGAGTAAGAACAGCTGAAAGAATCCTATATGAAAAAATTCTCTCTGTGTGTGTGTGTCTCTCTCTTTCTCTCTCTCTCTCTCTCTCTCTCTCTCTCTCACTCTCTCTCTCTCTCTCTCTCTTTTGTCTGTCTGTCTCTGTCTGTATGTCTCTGCCTGACTGTCTCTGTCTCTCTCTCAAATGAGAGACTCACATAATAAGAAGAGACTCTCTCTCTCTCTCTCTCTCTCTCTCTCTCTCTCTCTCTCTCTCTCTCTCTCTCTCTCTCTCTCTCTGAGTTTCTGTCTCTCTGTTAATGATTGATATCCTTTCTTCTTGCACTGGCGTAGTTCCAGGTGCACATTCTGAAATATTTCTTGGAAAGCCTTTTCAGATTTTGTCATCTTTTTGATTATGTTTGCATGTTTCCTCATTCTTTTTCTTCCTCCTGGCTTTGTCCCTGCTCCAGTAGCATATTTTTCACTACCACCCTGAAGTCTGCCAGTGGGAAGCATTGCTCCAGTAGCATATTTGTCGCCCCAATGGGTAACGCGGTTGTTGTATCACCGGGCCGCGACAGATCCGGTATGGTATTTCCTTTCAGTTCTGTTTTCATCATAGTTATGGCTCTAGGTTGAAGAACACTTGATGGCGCCTGTCTCCTTTCCATGTGTTATATACACAAGGGCACATATTCATGTGCACACACATACCTAATATTGCATACACAATGACACATATTCACATGTAAGCTCGTATCTAACAACAAATGCATTTACCAGTGGAGTACTTGTAGTTATATTGGCGATGCTGCTTGTAGTACTCATGGTGTTTCTCCTCTCATACACCACACACACACACACACACACACACACACACACACACATACACATATAAATATACATAGATAGATACACACATACGCACACACACGCATGCGTGTGTGTGTGTGTATGTATGTGTGTGTGTGTCTCTCTTGTGTGTGAGTGTGCATGTATGTGTGAGTGAGTGAGTGTGTGTGTGTGTGTATGTATGTATGTTGTGTGTGTGTGTGTGTGTGTGTGTGGTGTGTGTGTGTGTGTGTGTCTGTGTGTGTGTCTGTGTGTGTGTGTGTGTGTGTTAGTTTCTGGCATCCATCATAACTGATATTTTTCATTTTCATTTCCAGCTATTTGGTTATTCATGTTATTTATTGTTCTGCTTATTCATTTATCAATTTATCTATTTACTGAAATCATGTATTAGATTTTAAAGTGACAGTATGTTTAAACACACAGTCACACACACAGCCATCATACATCATCTACACTGGGTAACTTCAGATTTATGGATAAGGCCAGTGTTTATTAAAACACTCTTTGTCCACTTCTTCGTTCGTTCTCTCTCTGTCTGTCTCCCTGATCTCCTGTTACCTGTGGAATCTATGTCTTGTCACCAAAGCCATGCTTACATGCATCCATCCGTCCCTGAAAAATATAGATCATATTTCCGTGGTGGTAAATCACACACAGTCAAAGAAATGAGAACGATGACCAAAAGCTAGACATGTACTTATTGTTACAAAATATGTGAGTGAGTAAAAAACATGAATTAAACACAATAGTCATGATATGAAAATAAAGACAATAGTAACAAAGTAACAATAATAATAGCAATGATAATAACAATAACAATAATAATAATAATAATAATAATAACAATAATGATAAAAACACCAAAACTATCACCACCACCACCAACAATAACAATAATGATAATAATAATAATATTAATAATAACAATAATAACAACAACAACAATAATAATAACAATAATAATAACAATAATAATGATAATAATAATAACAATAATAATAATAATAATAATAATAATATTAATAATAATAATAATGATGATGATGATGGTGATGATGATAATAATAATAATAATATAATAATAATAATAATAATAATAATAATAATAATAATAATAATAATATTATTATTATTATGATAATAATTTTATTTGTAAAGCAAAAATATTCCATGTAAGAGAATTTCTCATTGCTCTTAAAAATGCTATTAATACGTTAATGCCGTACATAGCCAGATACACACAAACACAGTAAGATGCACACATAGTCAGATACACACAAACATAGATAACACAAACATAGATACACACAAACATAGTAAGATACACACAAACACAGTCAGATACACACATAGTCAGATACACACATAGTCAGATGCACACATAGTCAGATACACACAAACATAGATAACACAAACAGATACACACTAACATAGTCAGATACACACAAGCATAGTCAGCTACAAACAAACATATTCATCTACACACAAACATGGTCAGATACACACATATGCAGATACACAGAAACATAGATGCACACTAACATAGTCAGAAACACCCAAATACAGTCGGATACACACAAACACAGTCAGATGCACACAGACATAGTCACATATGCACAAACATAGATACACACAAACATACTCAGATGCACACAAATATAATCAGATACACATAAACATAGTCATATACACACAAATATAGCGAGACACACACAAAGTCAGAAGCACACAAGCATTGTCAGATACACATAGTCAGATACACACAAACATAGTTGGATAAATACATAGTTAGATACACATAAACACGGTTGGATACATACATAGATACACACAAACATAGTCGATAAATACGTAGTTATGAACACACAAACATAGTTAGATACATACATAGTAGATACACACAAACATAGTTAGATACATACATAGTAGATACACACAGACATATTTAGATACATACATAGTAGATACACACAAACAGATACATACATAGTTAGATATACACAAACACAGATATACACATAGTCAGATACACACAAACATAATCTGATAGACACAAAGATAGTCAGATACACATAAACATAGTCAGATACACACAAGCATAGTGAGATACACACAAGCACGATCAGATACACACAAGCATAGTCAGATACACATAAACATAGTCAGATACACATAAACATAGTCAGATACACACAAGCATAGTAATATGCACACAAACATAGTCAGATGCACACAAACATAGTCACATACACACAAGCACAGTCACTTACACATAGATACACACATAATCAGGTACACACATAGTCATATACACACAAAGTCAGATGCACACATAGTCACATACACACATAGATTACACATAGTCACATACACACATAGTCAGATACACATACAGTCACATACACATAGATACACACATAGTCAGATACACACATAATCAGATACACACAAATACAGTCACATACACATATATATACATACATATATGTAAAGCAATGGTAGAAGCAGCTGAAAGATGCCAGCCACACTGACAATATATATATATATATATATATATATATATATGTATATATAAATTGGTAGCTAGCTAGACAGATATGTGTGTGTATTTGTGTGTGTGTGTGTGTGTGTGTGTGTGTGTGTGTGTGTGTGTGTGTGTGTGTGTGTGTGTGTGGCAACACAGGCCCAGTCTGATGTGTGCTGTGTCTTGTGTCCTTGTCCTTCAGGCGGCAATTAATGGAAAATATCACAATGTTAATGCTCTGTCTGACTGTCCACTTGTTCATCTGTCTTTTTATGTCCGTCTGTGTTTCTGTCTGTCTGTCCCTTTGGTTAAACTACTGAAAATTAAAAATGTTAAATGGGAATTTTAAACCTTAATGTCACTGATAGCAAACCAGTATATCCCCCAGCGTGAAGTTTGGAGTTCCCAGCCAGCAACATTAAAAACTCGCCTGTTGGCTGCCCATCTTAATATTTCCATCATTCTGCTGGGGTCAGCTTAGTCTCTTATAGGTCTTTCCCATTTGCCTCCCACCCCATCCCCATCTCCTTTTCAAGACTTTGCCATTTAGAGGGTTTTGTGCAGGCTTAGGGAGTCTGCCATATAATTGCTGGCAGATTTGGATGGAGCGCATATGGAACTGTCCAAGAGTGAGGAATCCCTTCTTGAAGAAAGTCCAAACTCCCACCAGTGTGAGTTCACTACAGTGAGTGACTTGTATCCTACCAAGGGCCACACCATTCCACAGTTTAATCTCTCATTTTACCAGAAACATCAAAGCTGACACACACGCAATTAAATACCATGGCACCCCTCAGCCAAGTCCCAAAATTTTTTTTCAATATAATATGAACTATGTATATCAGCATCACTCGTACGAACAGACTGCACAAATGCTCCACAGAACTGTATTCCTGAATCTCATATGCCAGACACAATAGTTAGTTTCATCAAAGGCATTGCATTGTATTTCTTTAACAACTTTTTTCCTTGGCTTTTTGTTCCTCTCATAGACAGTAAGTGCCCGCGTGACATGTGTGTGAATAGGCCTACCACAGACGTGCTTTTTTTCTTGCTGTGTATTGATTTTCGTAGACCGTTTCTGGGAAAACCCGATTTCTGAGGACCAAAGACAACTTTTTCTTCTCTCGTAAAGTCGGTTCGCCTTGTGATCAGTTTTGTTAGTCACCCTGTCAGTGTGTTCTAGTTTGCACTCCAGCAGAGACGTTAAGGTAGGATTGCAGAGTTTTTGATTGTGTTAACTCTCTCTCTCTCTCTCTCTCTCTCTCTCTCTCTCTCTCTCTCTCTCTCTCTCTCTCTCTGTGCGTGCGTGCGTGCGTGCGTGCGTGCGTGCGTGTGTGTGTGTGTGTGTGTGTGTGTGTGTGTGTGTGTGTGTATGTGTGTGTGTATGCACAATGATAATTCGTTTTTTTTTTTTAACCATTATTAATATTTTAACAGTTCAAACAGCCAACCAGTATTTCTTTCTGTATTATATGCGATGATTTGTTGATGAATATATCACGTGCTTGTTTCTTTCTTGCTTTTTCCTTATTTCTTATTGGTTTTTGTTCATTTTTGTTTGTTTGTTTTTGTTTCGCATGCTTGCCCATCTATCTGTTAGCATTTTGTTTGTTTGTTTGTTTGTTTGCTTGCTTTTTTGTATCTCTCTCTTTATATATTTTTTTCGTTATCCCCCTCCCCCCCCCCCCCCCCCCCCCCCCACTTTTTTAAATTCATGCATGAATATCTTGGTTTCTATTTGATTTAAATGTTTGCATAATCGCTACTTATAATACATTCTATTCACATATGCTACTTACCCTAATCTTCCTTTTCAAATTGCAAAGTTGATTCAAATTATGTATGGCATAGTATGTTGCTTAAAGTTTTAAAAGTGTTTCTAAGCTTCCTAATGCCATTTGCTGTTGTTGTTGCTGTTGCTGTTGCTGTTGTTGCTCCTATCCTCTTCCCATCTCTCCCTCTATCCGTCTGTCTGCCTGTCTGTCTGTCTGTCTGTCAGCCTGCCTGTCTCTGACTCTGTCTCACTCTATATGTCTGTTTGTCTGTCTGTCTGTCTCTGTCTCTGTCTGTCTGTCTGTCTCTTTTTTTTCTCTCCCTCTCTTGCTCGCTTGTTCTCTTTGTTTCTCGTATCTGCTGTCTGTATTTGTCACTTTTCTCTTTCTGTTATCCACAT
This sequence comes from Monoplex corrugatus, assembly GCA_030674185.1. Lineage (NCBI taxonomy): Eukaryota > Metazoa > Mollusca > Gastropoda > Littorinimorpha > Ranellidae > Monoplex > Monoplex corrugatus. The sequence goes on from JAPXFY010000029.1 coordinate 28,958,853, forward strand.
TATGCTTGTATTTGTCTTCTCCTACCACGAACAATGGCGCTTAATTATGGTTGTTATTCTTCATTTATTTATGTCTTATTACGTGATTTATTGATACGTTTACACATGTATGACATTTCTATTATACATATGCATTTATCATTACTGTAATCTCCTATTGTCGAAAGTAAAATTTACTTTATTTTATTTATCTATATATTTGTCTATTTGACTTCATATCATCTGTTGATTTTCTTTCTCCTACAGAGATTTATGTGTTTATGCCTTCAATCGACCCAGTGTTTGCGACCCCCCCCCCCCCCTTTTTGAAAACATTTTTTTGATCATCCTTCTGAACTGCTATGTTTACCTCCATTTATTATTTTTGGGTTTAGTAGTAGTAGTAGTGGTAGTAGTAGTAATTGTTGTAGCAGTGTTAATATCTTTTTTTTTTAGTGTAATCAGAATGGTCGCAGTAAAAATTATGTCAGCAAGTTGATTTCATCTTCTTTGATTTGATTGTAAGAACATTAGTCTATTTGACGCTTGATTTATCTTCTATAATTTTTTCACATGTAATGTTTCTTCTCCCTCTATTTCATTTTATTTTATTTGATCTTATTACTATTTTGTTTACTTTATTTTCTCCTCCTCCTCCTCCTTCGTCTTCTTCTTATTTTTATTATTATCACTATCATCATCATCATCATTCATATTATTATCATTATTATTATCATCATTAACATCATCATCATCATAATCATCTTCAAATCAGCATCATCATTGACGTTATTAACATTATCTTTTTTTATTTATTTACTTACTTATTCATTAATTTATCTACCTGCTTATCTGTCTATCTATCTATACTATCTCTCTCTCTTTCTCTCTCTCTCTCTCTCTCTCTATATATATATATATATATATATATATATTTGTAAGTGCTGACTGTGTACATTTCTTGATTTCATTGTAATGTTGTCTTAATTTTAGTATTCAGCATGTATCTTCCTTGAGCTGTACTTGTTGCTGTAAACAAATGTCATGTGTATAGAATAGCAACTGCAAGTTTGAAAAACGGCTTCTAGCCAATAAGTTTTACTGTTGGAAAATAAAGCATCATTGTCATTGTCACTGTCATTGCCTCTCTCTTTCTCTCTCTGTCTGTCTGTCTGTGTGTGTGTGTAAACTGTAGGCCTCTATATGTGTGTTTGCTCATGTTTAAGATTAATAGGACTTGTAATTATACTGATTATAGTTTCACTCTGTGTGCGTGTACACATGATTACGTGAGCGCAGGCGTGTGTATGTACTTGTGTGTGTGCAGTATGTTGGTGAAAATGGTGTTGGAGTCAAAGGGTTAATTTGACCTTTTTCCCCACTTTTACGGGAAAAATTGGAGAGTTTGTTTGGAGTTTTGCTCAGAAGGGATTCAACACACTCAGACAATTCCATATGCGCGTCACCCAGATCTGCCAGCAATTATCTGGCAGACTCCTGTACAAAACCTTTTGTGCTGGTTAGGTCTGGAAATGGAGAGGGGCCAGAGGGGGGAGGGGGATCTGTGAAACACCAAGCTAACACCACCAGCAGTATGATGGAAACATTAAGGCAGACAGTCAACAGGCCAGTGTTTTTTACGTTGTAGGAAGCATGCCTTGGTTCTTTTGATAGATCTAGAGCTGTGGACTCAAGATCTGATATCTTGAGTTCAATCCCTACCCACAACATCAAAACAAAACCTGACCTGTTCGCTGCTGATTTCTATGTTTCCATCATTCTGGTGATGTCAATTTAGTGTTGTCCACGGGTCCCTCTGTCCCCTCCTCCTTCCCCATTTCAAGGCCTTGCCAGCACATAGAGTTTTGTGCAGGCTCAGGAAGTCTACCAGATAGTTAGCTGGTGGATTAGGATGGAGCGCAGATGGGAACTGACTGAGTGCAATGGAACTGTTTTGAATGACGAAGTCTGTCACTCCTACACGAAGAGTGTGTAGAACACAGCCAGTTGTCAGGGCAGACCTGTCATTTTACACGAGCGTTTTTCTTCCTGTTGAAGAGCATGTATAGCTGTGACCTAATCTAGAACGATAAGCGACAGCGACAAGTCATTGTTATCTCACAGTCCTGGCTGCCATGCACTGTGAGTGTCACCGTGCTCCAGTTGACTGCAATAGCTTCGTCAAGTTGTTTGTTTACTGACTGTGACATTCATACACATGAGTGTGTCAGCCGGCACGTATACACTCACATGTAGGCTGTACACTGTAGATAACTACATAAACGTCTACTATCTCATGCAGCGGTAGATCTATTATACGCACTGTCAGAATGACTCTCATGCACGCCCCCTTCCCCTACCTGCGGAATACACAATACACACACACACACACGCACACACACGCACACACACACACACACACACACACACACACACACACACACACACACACACACACACACACACTTACTCTCTCATATTCCTACACACACACACACACACACACACACACACACACACACACACACACACACAACACACACACACACACACACACACACACAAACAAACGTGCCTCTCTCCCTCTTGCTTGCTCTTTCTCTCTCTCTTGCATATGCCTAATGTCCCTTTCTCAGTCTGTCTCTTGAGTGCACGACACACAATACACATGTGGTGTTTAGTAGACTTGTAAGCCATGTCATATGCACGACGTGAGAGACTAAATGAGATCTGCGGCATATACATGTATGCTTAACGATTTGTTCAAAGATGGAGGTGACAAAGCATGGTACATTGGTGGGAATGTTAACAGCCGCCATACCATGTCACATAATCTGTGTTATACATACAGCCGCATGCATTTTGTGTATATAACGAGGACACTACAGCGCACACTGTTATTTACTGTTAATGTTACTTTTGTTTAAAGCCCAGCCAACTGTGTGCACCCATATCAGAACTATAACCATTTCAAAACATACCCAATACTTCACCAGAACAACAACAACAAAAAAGAAAAAAAAGAAAGAAAAGAAAGAAAGAAAAAGGAAATGAAAAATTAAGTAAACCTGTCAATGCATTCACACACATAATCTAAGGCAATGCCCTGGCATTGACCATTTCGTCCAATTTATCACACAGGGGATTAAAAATAAACATTTATGAATAAAAATTTAAACATAACTAAAGACACTAAAACATATATAAGAACGGGCCTAGATTACCTTAAATTACTTCCGCATATTTCGTTTCTCTAGAGTATAATATCCGATTATGAATCTTAAGAGAAAGTATGTAAGACATTATCAAACACATGAAAACGAGAAACAAGAAATCCCCTCATGCAAAATAACAGCGAAGGCACAACACTGAGACAAATTGAAAAGTTTAAAAATCTGGGAACGAGCATCTCACCAGATGGCAGATGCACATCAGAAATAGCCAGCAAAATTGGCCAAGCTAAAACAGCATTCAAGAAAATGAAAAGTGTTCTTACCAACAAATGCCCATCAATTAACATCAGGAAGAGAATTCTTCAGTGTTATATAGAACCGATACTGTTGTACAGATGTGAAGCGTGGACAGTCAACAGTCAACACTCAACACGCATAGTTAAATCAAGATTTAGGCAGCTGAAATGTGGTTTCTAAGAAGAATGTTGCGGTTTCCATGGACAGCGAAGAAAACAAGCGAAATGGCCTTGAAGGAGGCAGACACAAAAAGAACATAAATGAAGAAGCTTAGGACAAGACAAACAACATTTATAGGACATTTTATGATGCAAGAGAAATAAGAGCACCTAGTCACAACAGGAAAGGTGGAGGGAAAAAGACCAGAAGGTAGACCCAGGGAGAAAATATTGGCCGGATCTGCAGAGTGGCGGAGGACAGAGGGGGCGGGAGATATACCTACAGAGACAAGGGATAGATTCGTATGGAGGGCCATGATCACTAACGCCATGCGGCAGGGCAAATGATGGTGAATGTATATAATGAAACCAATTCTGAGCGTGAAAACTATCCTGTAGAACTGAAACTGAAACCTGGCACAATAGTTCCTTGTTTTGTTTTTTGTTGTTGACATTCTCATCCCATCCTCTGTTGTTCTTTTTTCCCCTCTCTACTTGTGTGAAGGATCAGTTTTTCTTGCTGATTGGTTGTAAACTGGCAGAGATGTCAGTTATTGGACCAACATTGTACACACAAACGGGGTGACTCATGCACCCCCAACTGACACACGCAACCACCGGAATGCACTTATGCTAGGACACACATACATATACATGTTACATGCACATGCACACACACATACACTATAAACGCATACACAACACATGCATATAATTATGTACATGCACATACACACACATGTGCACATGCAATTGCGCTCACAAACGCACACACACATGTGTTCCACATGCACATTACGCATACAGGCACGTACACACATGCATACTATACTCAAGCACATGCACATACATACACACAGAGAAACAGACACACGTACTCTCTCACGCACGCACGCACACACACACACACACACACACACACACACACACACACACACACGCAAGCAACAGACAAAACACAGCACCACACAACACACACACACACACCACACACACACACACACACACACACACACACACCACACACACCACCACAACACACACACACACACACACACACACACACACGAGTATGACGCATTCATGGTAAACCAGATTTCTCAGAAATACAAATCTAACCCACACCAGTCTCTATATATAGACCCACATAAAGATACATAGACAGCGTGTGTGTGTGTGCAGATACTGCAAAGTGTTGCAACGCTGAAGACAGTTACCTGAATGCCATAAAGTCCTTGATAGGTGAGTCAAATGTTTTAATATTTTCCTCTTTACTTCTCACCTCGCTAACATGAAATTGATGAAGACTGAGATGCTGAAGGCGACAGGCACAGGAGAAATAGGTAATGCGTTATAATTTAGGACACAAACGGGTGCAGTAGACACGTTCAGAGGACAGCTGTAGGTCAGGATCGAGATTGATGATAAAATAACTGAACATTGTAGCATGCACCAACACCAGTTGGCTCTTAACCAGAGTTGACTTCACTGAGGGAAGACTGTAACTATACAGTCGAGTCTCATCACCTTTACAGATATGTAATAGGGGGTGTCAATCATACCTACTGACCAACACTGCAGGTATCACTGTCTTTTGATACCAGATTATAGTATGAAAGTAAGCATAGAGTATGACGACATGGGCATTCCATTTCTTACCCACTGGACGAGGCGGCAGGGAAGTTTTCAGTCCCATTTTTATTATCCTTGTTTGGTGTCTGTGATCTGTTTGTGACCATGCGTTCGCGCTTGACAAAGGCTAGTTGCCGAAAATTTGCGCTTGTTTTGTTTTGTTTTGTTGGATACGCGCTTATATTGGTTTTCTTGTTCTTCTGGTTCTTGTTTGCTTGGGCGCAGGCATTTTGTATATAGAGTTTTGTGTGTGTATGTACATGTAGTTTGATTTTGTATATAGAGTTTTGTGTGTATGTGGTTTGATTTTGTGTATAGAGTTTTGTGTGCGTATGTAGTTTGATTTTGTGTGTAGAGGTTTGTGTGTATGTAGTTTGATTTTGTAAGTAGAGGTTTGTGTGTATGTAGTTTGATTTTGTATATAGAGTTTTGTGTGTATGTGGTTTGATTTTGTATGTAGAGGTTTGTGTGTATGTGGTTTGATTTTGTGTGTAGAGTTTTGTGTGTATGTAGTTTGATTTTGTGTGTACATGTTGAGTTTTGCGTGTATGTAGTTTGATTTTGTGTGTAGACTTTTTCTGTATTTAGTTTGATATTGTGTGTAGATTCATATGTGAGTTTTGTGCTTGTGCTTTAGTTTCGAGGTTCGAGTTTTCTGTTCTTTCTCACTTTCTCTCTCTCTCTCTCTCTCTCTCTCTCTCTCTCTCTCTCTCTCTCTCTCTCTCTCTCTCTCTCTCTCTCTCTTCTCTTTCTTCTCTCTCTCTCTCTCTCACTCTGTCTCTCTCTCTGTCTCTTCTTCTCCTCTCTCTTTCTCCTGCTCTCTCTTCCCGTCCATCCCTCCTCCTCTCTCTGTCTGTCTGTCTGCCTGTTTCTCTGTTTGTGTGTGTGTGTGTGTGTGTAGTGTGGTGTGTGTGTTGTGTGTTGTGTGTGTGTGTGTTGTGTGTTGTTTGTGTGTCTGAGTGCTTGTGTGTGCGTGTGTTGTGGTTGTGTGTGTTGTGTGCGTGTGTGCGTGTGTGTGTGTGTGTGTGTGTTGTGTGTGTGTGTTTGTGTGTGTGTGTGTGCTTGTGTGTGTTTGTGTGTCCGAGTGCTTGTGTGTATGTGTGTGTGGTGGTGTGTGTTGTGTGTGTGTGTGTGTGTGTGTGTGTGTGTGTGTGTAGTGTGTGATGTGTGTTTGTGTGTGTTTGCGTGTGTGTGGTGTGTGTGTGTGTGTGTGTGTGTGTGTGTGTGTGTGTGTGTGTGTGTGTAGCCGTAGATATCTGTTCTTGGCCCCCTGCTCTTTTCTTTATGTATTAACTGTCTTCCTGTTTCTATAAATCCTCATTGTGATCTATTGGCAGACGATACAAGGATACACATAAATCACCCTGATATAATGTAAGTTTCTATATTATTACAAAACAACGTTAATGATGTGATTAAATGGAAAGGGTTAAATTATATGTCATATTTGTTTCTCTGTCTGTCTGTCTGTCTGTCTCTCTTTCTTTCTCTCTCTGTGTATGTATGTATGTATGTTATGATGTATGTATATGTATGTATGTTTTGTATGTATGTATGTATGTATTTAGTGTATATATATATGTATACGTATGTATATGTGTATGTATGTGATGTGTATGTATGTATGTATGTATGTATGTGTGTATGTATGTATGTATGTATGTATGTGTGTATGTATGTATGTGTGTGTATGTGTGTATGTATGTATGTATGTGTGTATGTATGTGTGTGTATGTATGTATGTATGTAGTGTGTGTGTATATGTATGTATGTGTGTGTGTGTTTCTGCCCATCTGTCTGTCTGTGTAAATGTACATGTATGCATGTGATTCAGTGTTTCCATACTTGCAGGCTTTATTGCATATGTGTGACCATCTGTGCCATTGTGTGTGTGTGTGTGTGTGTGGGGTGGTGTGTGTGGTGTGTGTGTGTGTGGTGTGTGTGTGCGCGCGTGTGTGTGCGCGCGTGTGTGTGTGTATGCGCACATACGACTTTGCAGAATAGCAGAAAAGAAAAAGAAAACCAACTGCACCAGCAGAGACCATGACGAATACCATATTCATCATCGGCACCATCATCGTCACCCTTATCACCAAGGCAACAAAAGGAGACATCACGTGCACAGCCGTCAGCACCCCTGATGATTCCATTATCATGTGCTCATTTGGGGTGGATATACCCACAACCCGGCATGGCATCAACGTGAAATACTACGAGTCCCCTGACCAATCTGATGGAGGTATCTTGATTTGTTGTTTGAGTTAGTCTGATATCACTGCTGGATGATGCGTATCGATTCATGGTCTGTCTACCCCTAACACCAG
>JAPXFY010000029.1:28966515-28974015 GCA_030674185.1 Monoplex corrugatus
CGTAAAACCCTTATGCTATGTGGGATGTCAAGATTGACGTAAAACATTTATGCTATGTGGGATGTCAAGATAGACGTAAAACCCTTATGCCATGTGGGACATCAAGATAGACGTAAAACCCTTATGCTATGTGGGACATCAAGATAGACGTAAAACCCTTATGCTATGTGGGACATCAAGATAAACGTAAAACCCTTATGCCATGTGGGACATCAAGATAGACGTAAAACGCTTATGCTATGTGGGATGTAAAGATTGACGTAAAACCTTATGCTATGTGGGATGTCAAGATAGACGTAAAACACTTATGCTATGTGGGATGTCAAGATAGACGTAAAACCCTTATGTTATGTGGGATGTCAAGATTGACGTAAAAACCTTATGCTATGTGGGATGTCAAGATAGACGTAAAACCCTTATGCTATGTGGGATGTCAAGATAGACGTAAAACGCTTATGTTATGTGGGACATCAAGATAGACGTAAAACCCTTATGTTATGACGGACATCAAGATAGACGTAAAGCCCTTATGCTATGTGGGACGTCAAGATAGACGTAAAACGCTTATGCTATGTGGGACATCAAGATAGACGTAAAACCCTTATACTATGTGGGACATCAAGATAAACGTAAAACCCTTATGCCATGTGGGACATCAAGATAGACGTAAAACCCTTATGCTATGTGGGATGTCAAGATTGACGTAAAACCCTTATGCTATGTGGGATGTCAAGATAGACGTAAAACCCTTATGCTATGTGGGATGTCAAGATAGACGTAAAAACCTTATGCTATGTGGGATGTCAAGATAAACGTAAAACCCTTATGCTATGTGGGATGTCAAGATTGACGAAAAAACCTTATGCTATGTGGGATATCAAGATTGATCAGGAAGTATCTCTCTGTGGAAACAACTGCAAAACTCGTTCTCTCCTTCATAATGTCTCGCATTGACTATTGCAATTCACTCCTGTCTGGTCTTCCTGCCTCCACCATTCACATCCTACAGCGCATTCAAAACAATGCTGCACGCCTTGTACTCAAAAAGAAAAAAGCTGACCACATATCTCCTCTCCTGGCACAACTTCACTGGCTCCCTGTATCAAAGCGCATACAGTACAAACTAGACACCATGTGCTACAAAAGCCTCAATAACGCAGCCCCCGATTACCTGTCAAGCCTACTTGAGATCTATGTTCCCTCACGTACCCTCCGCTCTGCCTCCGATCCTCTGACTTTTCGCTTTCCACGCACCAAGCTCAATACCTATGGTCCACGAGCCTTCTCTGTTTCTGGTCCACTTTCCTGGAACAAACTTCCTCTCTCTGTCCGTCAGCAACCTACTTTTGTCTCCTTCAAGTCCGCTCTCAAAACTCACCTTTTCTCCTCTGCATAAAATCCTGACCTCATTCATCCCCCCTCTGTAGCCTGTCTCCACTCGGAGGGGAATCACATTGTAATATATATTTATATATAATATGCTCTCTATAATTTATAGCCATGTGTAAGTGTGTGTGTGCGTGTGTGTGCGCGCGTGCGTAAGTGTATGTTCAGCGCTTAGATTTGATTTTTATCGAGATTTTGCGCTATATAAATATTGTAATTATTATTATTATTATTATTGATGTAAAACCTTTATGCTATGTGGGATGTCAAGATAGACGTAAAACATTTATGCTATGTGGGACATCAAGATAGACGTAAAAACCTTATGCTATGTGGGACATCAAGATAGACGTAAAACCCTTATGTTATGTGGGACATCAAGATAGACGTAAAACCCTTATGCTATGTGGGACGTCAAGATAGACGTAAAACGCTTATGCAATGTGGGATGTCAATATAGACGTAAAACGCTTATGCTATGTGGGACGTCAAGATAGACGTAAAACCCTTATGCTATGTGGGACGTCAGTATAGACGTAAAACCCTTATGCTATGTGGGACGTCAAGATAGACGTAAAACGCTTATGCTATGTGGGATGTCAAGATAGACGTAAAACCTTTATGTTATGTGGGACATCAAGATAGACGTAAAACCCTTATGCTATGTGGGACGTCAAGATAGATGTAAAACGCTTATGCAATGTGGGATGTCAATATAGACGTAAAACGCTTATGCTATGTGCGACGTCAAGATAGACGTAAAACCCTTATGCTATGTGGGACGTCAGTATAGACGTAAAACCCTTATGCTATGTGGGACGTCAAGATAGACGTAAAACGCTTATGCTATGTGGGATGTCAAGATAGACGTAAAACGCTTATGCTATGAGGGATGTCAGATAGACGTAAAACCCTTATGTTATGTGGGACATCAAGATAGACGTTAGTAGTTGCATTAATTGTAGTAGTGATTGTAATAGAGGTTGGTAGTGGTAGTTAATAGTGGTAGTAATAGAAGTAGTAATAGAAGTGATAATACAGTAATAGCAGTAGTGATGATATTCACCTTCGTAGCTGTAGATGTAGCAGCGGTAACCTGGCGAAATGGGGAAAGTACAATCATTTTGATGTCAACTATTTTGTGCCTAAATTTGGTGGTTTAAATCTTGTTGTCTACTGTACGGCTGACAAAGGCTTTTAGCTAAGACTGTGCACTGTTCTTGGTTTGTTATTCAAGTATCCGTTCTTATTCTATTTCCTTGTTTGTCTAGTTTCACTCAGATGAAAATGTTGCTGCTGCTACTACCACTGTTACTGCTGCTGTTGATGGTAACGATGATAATGACAGTGGTTTTAGTGTCACACACACTACTATATCCAGCTAATGCAGTGTGGTATAGATGTTATCACTGTTGTTGATGATGGTGATGATGATGGTAATAATGACGGAGGTGGTGATGATGATAGTGATTTTAGTGTCATACAGTCTACCATATATAGCTAATATAATGCAGTGTGGTATACATGCTAGCACTGTTGTTGATGACGGTGATGGTGATGGTGATTGTGAACGTGACGGTGATAGTGATTTTCGCGTTACACACTACCATATCCAACTAATGCAAAGTGATACACGTGTTGGCACTGTTGCTGATGATGGTGATGGTAATAGGAATGGCAATGATGATGGTGACGGTAATGGTGATGGTAATAATGACAGTGATGATGACAGTGATTTTAGTGTCATACACTCTACCATATACAGCTAATGCAGTGTGGTATACATGATGATGGTGGTGGTAATGATGATGATGATGGTGATGGTGATGATTATAATGATTTTAACGTCATACACTCTACCGCATCAAACTTCTGTGCAGAGTGGCATGAATGCTACCCATACTGTTGATGATGTTGATGGCAGTGATGATAGTGATTTTAACGATGTTTTCTTTTTCCTTGTCCTTCTACGTTATTCTCTATTTGAGACACTTTTGGTCTGTTTTAGAGGACTTCAAAAGAAACAACTCTTGATGACTCTTACTCTTACCCTGATTCCACTTATGGTGCCTCCTCTTGTGTCCCCTCTTCCGATGCACCCCCTGGTGTCACCTGTTCTGGTGTACAATATGCTGTTCAACCAGTCACCGTCAGCACAGCTAATCAAGGACAGATACAGGTATGTGATGCCCACAATTTACACAACTCACTGTGATTATTTAATTCCAACTTGGATATTAGGACACCGTTATATAAGGGTTCAGATTGTCCGAGATGTTAATTGAAACTGAATAAAGCCCAAAAGATTGTCATGAAGTCTGCTAACTGAAAGTAAATTAGACCTATTAAAAATAAATCAGACCTAAAAGAAACTAAATTAGATAAAAAAATGTTTTTATACACAACAACACATATCAGTTGAAGTCAAATCACTGCTGACCAAAACGATTTTTTATTGCAGAACTACACATGTCGTTTTGAATTAAGTCAAACCCAACAGATGTTTAGTCCACAATTACACACCATCATGATTATGTGCACAGCCACATGGTGTTGGCGATAATGGCCGTCCTTACGAATCTATCTTTTGTCACCGCAGGTACATCTCTCACCCTCTTTACCTTCATCCACTCCGCAAGTCTGAACAATATGTTCTCCGTGGGTCTACTTGATGCTCTGTTCCCTCCAATTTTCCTGTTGTGATTAGGTGCTCAAATTTCTCTTGCCTCATAAAATTCCCATAAAATTTCCTCATAAAATGTCCTGTAAATGTTGCTTGTCTTGTCCTTATCTTCTTCATAAATGTTCTTTTCGTGTTTGTATTTGTCAAGACTCTCTTGTTTGTTTTCTTTGCTGCCCATGGAACTTTTAACGTTCTTCTTGGAAACCACATTTCAGCCGCCACAATCTTGTTCTGACTTCGCGTGCAGACTGTTCACTCTTTAATTCATACAACAGTATTGGTTCTGTATAATACTGAAGAACTTTCTTCTTGATGTTTATTGATAGGCATTTTCGTGAATGCTGTTTTAGCTTGGTCGATTTTGCTGGCTATTTGCAATGTGCATCAATCGTCTGGTGAGATGACTGTTCCCAGATATTTAAACTTATCAGCTTGTCTCAATGTTGTGCCACTTGCTGTTATTTTACATGAGGGAATTTGTTGAGGTTTCTTTTAACTGATTACTATGACATCATTCTTCTTGCTGTTTAGCTCCAGTCATTTATTTCTGCTTTGTATTTTTAATACATTCGCAAGATTTTGTAGGTCTTTTTCATTTCATACAATTAGAACTGTGTCATCTGCGTAACGAAGATTGTTTAACATTTTTCGTCTAACCTTTATCTCAGGGCATTCTTCTAGGTTTCTCATGATGGTTTCAAAGTAAAGTGAAAAAATCCGGTGACAGAACACACCCTGCCTAACCCCTCTTTTTGATATTTTGGAAAGAGCTTATACCATTTTTCTACTCTCATTTCTGCTGTTAGTTCCCAATACATATTCCTTATTATTCTTAGATCCTTTCCATCAATATTGAGTCTTTCTGGTTGGTTGATCAATTCTTCATGTCTTACTCGATCAAAAGCCTTGGTATAATCAACAAAGCATAAATATGAATACTTATTCAATTCCATTGATCTTTCTATGAGAGTTTTTAGGATGCATGCGGTATCAATAGTTCCTTTCCTTCAACAAATCCACGTTGTTCTTCTGCTATTTCTCTTTTGATTCTGTTCCTTACCCGTATCATGATCACTCTTAATAGAATCTTTGTTACGTGACTCATCAAGCTGGTTGTATGATGGAGTTTCAATTCTATAGCTCCTACTTTCTTTGGAAGTGCAATGAAATTTGATTTTGACATATCCTTAGGGATTTTCCGGTGTCATAAATGACATATACAAGGACTGTTACATTTTCAGTACCAAATACGTCTAGAGCCTCAATCATTTCTGTTGTAATATTGTTTGGCCCTGGTGCTTTTCCTGATTTCATCTTTTTTATCGCTGCTCTAACTTCTTATGATGTGTTTTTCCTTTCTGTCGTTGTCAGAAAGGTCTTTGGTGTATTTATCTAATATTTGTCTTTTTCCATAATAATTGTACTATCTTTATACTTTAAGCAACCAGTTGATGAACACACCTTTTTCTGAGGGCAATTTCTTTAATGTTCTCTACATAAGCTTAGGATCTTTTTGTGTTGGTCTTCTAGTTCTTTGCACTTTGTTGTCTAGCCAAGCTTCCTTTGCTTTATTGCACCCATTCCTGATTTCCTTATATGTTATTTTTGTTTTTTTGTTTTTGTTTTTTGGTAGTCTTCCTCTTTTTCTTTTGCCGTTCTTCATTCACCCATTAAAGCCTAACATTTCTTTTGTAATCCAGTTCTTCATTGTTTTTCTTTCAACTCTAGAGACTTCTTCACAAACTATTTTTCGAGTTTCTAAAATTTTGTTCATTGTTCCTCAGTCACCAACGTACTCCAGAGCATTGAACCTGTTTTGAACATATACGTTACATTTTGCAAGAGTTGATTCATTTGTCTTTAAGAGTCCAAGGTTTAGCTTTACATTACTTTTGGTTTGTATGATTCTCTTTAGTTTCAGCCACAGTCTTCTCGTTACAGGATTTGTGGTCACTGTTGCAGTCTGTGCATGGTAATGTTGCTGCCATAGGTGAAGAATTTCTAAATCTTTTATTCATGAGGATGTAATCAATTTGATTTATTGTGTTGTCTCCAGGATTCATCCATGTCCATTTTCTTCTGTTAGGCTGTTTATACCACGTTTTTCCTGCTGTGAATTCATTTATTTGTTCCCACTCAACAAGTTTCTCTCCCCTTTCATTTCGTGTGCTAAGGCCATGAGGTCCAACTATGTAATGTACTTTTTCCTGTCCCATTTTAGCATTAAAATCTCCCATTATTATTGTAATGTCCTGTGATTTACGCAGAGCCTTGGCTGTCTCTAATTCTTCATGGAAGTTGTCAATTTCTTCCTTAATACTTGCGGATGTTGGTGCAAATGCTTGGATGATGTTGATATCAAATGGCTTTCTGTCCAATCTAACTTATAAGACTTGGTCTGATATCGCCCAGTATCCTTGATAGACTTTGACTTGTCACTGTCCATTATGATGGCTACCCCTCTTTTATGCATGTCTCCACCAGAACATAACATTTTATGCTTGCACAATTACACATGTCCACTGAAATCATAAATCAACCTTAATTAAAAGTTGTTACACTACGATGCATGTCAGTTGAAATTAAATCCCCCTTATAGATTTTTGCTACACAGTTACACATGTCAGTTGAAATTAAATCAGACTTTATTGACAGTCGTATTAACTTGTGGTCATAAATGATTCGTATCATTATGTTGTGTTTAAGAAACTGATGTGGCCACGTTTTGTGTTTTGAAAGGATAAAATGTATACAGGTTGTGACAAGTTGTAAAATGACATACGTATTAATAGGTTGTGACAAGGTGTAAAAGGATATAACTATTAATAGACTGTGACAAGACTAGGCTGGATTTAACTCATGACTTGATTTTTAAGTGACGTTTCAGTACCATTCTTTCCACCAGTCTGTGTGTTCTGTATTTTTACGATTATCATTTGGGTGGTGGTGGTATAGATGATGATGATGATGATGATAATGGTGATGATGATGATGATGATGATGATGATGATAATGCTGATGATGATGATTGGAATGTAATGCATTGTAATGCACTATTGTATAGTATTACGAATTATGTAGTGTTATGTAATGTACTTTGATATAAAATAGTGAAGTGTTGTACAATGTAATGTAGCAGTTTCAAATATGTAATCGGGTTTCTGATAGCACATAAATACACATCCCTGATGCTTTGAAAACCAAAAGGAGGCACTGCATATTTGTCAAGCATGTCCCCTGAGACCTTTAAAAATCTTTCCAGAATGAATGGAGCAAAAGACTGATAAACCGTGTATCAGATTGCTTTAGTCTTGACACAGCGATCATCTGCCACGAAAAAGAGTTTTTTTCCCTTGGGATTCCCTCCCTTACGATTACCCATAATTCTTTGTGCTGTTTCCGCAAAACCTGCAAACACAGAGCACAGTAAT
>JAPXFY010000029.1:28979015-28989015 GCA_030674185.1 Monoplex corrugatus
ATACCTGCAGTTCTAGGACGATACTGATAATGCATGGAGTTTTCTTTCCTCGGTCGAGATTGCATTACCTGTGGCACAAGACGTTTCTCTCCTGGTGTCGGTGACGTTTCCCCTCCTGGTGTCGGTCCAGGCCTGAGAGATACAGATGCCTTCAGTGCTAGGAAGTTTGAGCTACATGGTACACGTATTGTTTATATATCAAGTGACTATACGCATGGCACTATACATCATCATTCTGTCTGTACAGGGAGAACAAGAACCAGACGGAGAACGGACCACAGCTCTTTGACTGTGGACGAAGCAACAAGAAAAGTGAAAGAAGCTGAAACAAAAGTTCAAGAAACCAAAAGGTGAAAAATGAGACAAAAAAGCCGCAAATAAGGATGCAACAAACATTGTGAAGAAGTCCAAACACAGGCCAAGAACGCTGAGAACGATACGAAAAAGCAAAAGAAGAATTAGAGAAGCTAAATCAGCGCTTGAAACAAGCCAAAAAGGCAAGAAAAATAAAGACAAAAAATAAACTCTTCAGATTTGAAAAACACAAAGCTTAAAACGTTTAAAAGAAACAAAAACGATGTACCTGGACTAGACAAGAGAAACAAACTTAAATCTTTTTCATCAGAAAATCAGAATTAGCAATGACATTCTATTCAAGGACTTTTGCAGTGAATGGTTTGTGTGGAGAGAGACAGAGAGGGAGAGAGAGAGAGAGAGAGAGAGAGAAGAGAGAGAGAGAGAAAGAGAGAGAGACAGAGAGAGAGAGAGACAGAGAGAGGAGAGAGTCTTTCATATCAGCTTCTCTCACCCGACTGAGAGAACTCAGACTTCAGAATTTTATTCAAGAAAGCCATAGCACTACTGAAGGGTCTTATAAGACAAGAAATAATCGATGTACCTTTCACAGTATAAGAATCAACAACAAAATAAACTTATTTCACGATAAAGCAATTTCTGATTTAAAGCTTGCTTTACAGAACAAACCAAAATTCTTAACATAATTGAGTTTGAGGAGAGAGAGAGAGAGAGAGAGGAGAGAGAGAGAGAGAGAGAGAGAGAGAGAGAGAATTTTCATATGGGCCCTCTCCAGAGACAGAGAGAGAAAAAGAGTGCTCAAGGGGATCTCTCATTTGAGAGAGAGACAGAGAAACAGCCACCAGAGAGAGACAGAAGAGAGAGAGTCTTCGTATGGATTTCTCACTTGATGAGAGAGAGAGAGACGACAGACAGACAGACAGACAGACAGACAGATGGACAGACAGACAGACAGAAATAGAGAGAGAGAGAGAGAGTCTGTTCATATGGGATTTTCTTACTTGACAGAGAGACAGAGAGAGAGGAGAGACAGACAGCAGACGACAGAACAGAGAGAAAGAGATCTGTTCAAATGGGATTCTCTCATGAGAGAGAGAAGAGAGACAGACAGACAGACAGAGAGACAGACAGGATGGTGCAGAGACAGAGACACAGAGGGGAGAGCGACGCGAGTGTGTGTGTTCATATGGATTCTCTCATTTGAGAGAGAGTACATACAGACAGTACAGACAGGCAGCAGGCAGACAGACAGAGCAGAGGCAGAAGACAGGAGAACATCTTTTCATGTAGGATTTTTCAATCTCCATCAGTCTTCTTATATGCTCTAAATATACAGAATCTTTTCCCTCTCTTCCAACGGTAAGAGAAAACGATGGACCTTTTCTTTTGTTCGTAATATTGTTGTTACTTGGAAAAAAAGAAAAGTTCATTTCTTTCAGACGCTAAGAGAAAACTAATAGAGCTGTTATTTTCTGCCTAGCATTGATTTTACATGGAAAAGAGGAAAAGGGAGAAACGTCATTGTTACATGGATATGAAAATGGAAACTGTTGTGGAAATCTTGAGTATTTATTATTTTTTCTATTCAATCATTTTTCTGTTAATGTCATGACGGTCATGTGTCATTGACATGTGATTTTTGATGTTTTGGGTTATGGTTGACATATTGTGATGTGGCCTTCAGCAAACTGTGTACAGGTGCCTTAACATTTTCATGTTTTGAAGTTTTGGTTGAATTACTGTCATTCATGATTTTGTTTTATATTTCGGTATGGGATAAATGCTTGGCGAAACCCGCCTATCTACTGTTTAATGATATTATAATTTCATTTTTAGGCACACACAGTCCTTGCGAAAGACTGCTTGTTGCTTTTTACAATAGCAAAATTGAAATTTAATAAAAAGATAAGGGATAGTTGCCATGTATACTGACAATGGCATCCCACCTCCTCTTTGTTTTATTTCATTTATCACTGCAGTATAAACATAGTCAGACAATACATTAATGCAGTATAAACACAGTTCACAATACATAAGACAATGCATGTATGTATGTATGTATGTATGTATGTATGTATGTATATTATGTATGTATGTATGTATTTGTTTGTGTATTATGTGTGTAGATGCAATAATCTTGTCAGATAATTGATAATTTTTTTATTAATGTTTTTCGTTGATCATCAGTATTTCTAATTTCATGTAAACATTTGTTGTCATTTTTGACAAAGTGCGTATATGTTGCATTGGTGTAATGCTGTGTGTATCTGCCTGTGTTTATACCACATTAATGTTTTCACATAGCAACACTCCTGTCCCCCCCCCCCCCACTTTCAAGTATTCTTTGACACGGACCATTGTACAGATGGAACTCTGATAAAGATGATAATAATTCATCATCATGACGATGATGATAATGACAATGATGATAATGATGCTAGTGTTATTTGATGATGATGATAATTGATGGTGATGATGATGATGATGATGATGATTGCTATTGTTATTGTTATTTTTATTGTTTGCATAAAGAGGATTGTTATTTTATTGTGACGCGGTCAATTTGACATCCTGCGTGTTGTTATGGAATAAGCTTTGTAGGTGTTGTGTTGATGTATGATGTTAATTGATTGATTGATTAATTGACTGATTCATTCATTCATTGATGATTGTTATTGATTTCATTATCACTATTATTACAATTTTTGTTGTATGCATAAAGAAATTTGTTATTTTGGCATAGTCATTTTGAAATCTTAAATATAGCTGTACAGCCAAGCTTTGCAAGCGTAGATTTAGTTTGTTATTTGAGAAAACAAAGAAAAAAGAAAAAACAAACAAAAAAGAATAAAACTTGTAGAGAAATAAAAATGCAGATGTTTGTAAAAGAATTATACTTCACTGAGAGGGGACGTGTGTCTTTTGAACACTTCAAAGACAAATATCAAATCAACACAGATTCTGGTACCTACACAGCGAGAGAAGTCTCACATGTTGAAGATGATAGATCACCAAGTAATTTTAAACTACAGAACTGTATTTGTTCTATAAATAAAGGAGCTTATTTTTCCCCTGAGGATCGTCACATGTAGGGAGAGTTCTTTCATGCTCACCTTTTTTAAAAAATCTTCTTTATATATTTTGTTTTTTATTGTCTCGTTTTCTACGCCACTTTAAAGACCACAAAAGCTGGCACAGTTTTTTACAATGCGATGATGATGATGATGATGATGATGATGATGATGATGATGATGATGATGATGATGACGGTGATGATGATAATCATGACGCTATGGACTTCAGTCTAGGACTGAGACTGTGTGAAAGGGCTGTAGCTTACGTTTGCTGTCATTATACATCCTGGCGTCAACCAGGCCCGAAAGACACAGTCACCTGTGGTGTTGGTCAGACGATTTGAGCGACACCTCAAAATGACTGAACAAGACTCGACTGTGTGTTTCCAGTCTTCCCAATGAGTCCATATATAATAAAAAAAAAAATATTAACTTAAAGCGTTGTACAAAGAGGGGAGACAAATCTAAATGTTGCAGCAAGGGGGAAGAAAACCCTCAGTCAAGAAAGTGAACAGAATTTTCCATTTAAGAAAAATACAAAGCAAAACAAAATCACAGAAATCAAAATGAAATAGCTCCAAAATACATTAATCTATTGTATGCTGGCACACAACGTTGTCTTTAATGCAGATTAATGTAAATAATGACGATACTTGTTCATTCTGCGGAAATGACTGTTACAGTAGACGTCATATGTTTTGGAGATGGGCAAAATTGCAGCCATACTGGAATCAATCGCAAGCACCAATCAATCAATGCAGATTGGGAGTTTAGACTTTTTTTAGGATCATCACACGTATGGAGATTGCCTTCATGCTCACCTTTTCTTTTTGTTTGTTTGTTTGTTTGAGTGTTTGTTTTGTCCAGTTCCAGTTGTGCACGCCATCTTAATGGCTACAGAAGCTGACAAACGTTTTCAAATGCAATGATGAGTAGGAGGATGATAATCATGATGTTATGGAGTTCCATTTAGAATTCAGACCGTATGATAGAGCTGTACTCTGCGCTTACTGTCTCTACGTACCTACACAGGAGTATGTGCCTGCACTATGTATGTGTATATATTTCGTCTTTACTTATGTATATGGATATAGATGTACACTTATGTTCATCTTTGTACAGAAATTATGTCCGTGCCTTTTATGTGTAAATATGTACGTGTATATGTATACATGTATATATGTATGTGTGTATGTATGCATATATGTATATGTACATGTATAAATGTATGTACGTATTTTTCTGCTTTGCTTCTCTCGTCATTTCTTCCTATCATTTTTGACTTGCTGGTTTATTCACCTGTTTGTATTCTCTAAAGCCTTGCTTACTTTCTACTTTTTCTTAGGATTGATAACTGGGTACATGTATTGACTGCATGTGTTTCACTAAGGAAATATAGTGTAAAAAGTAATTATAGGTAATTTGTACTGGTTTATTTTTGTATGCTTTAGTGTCCTTGGTTATATTCACATTTGTATTCAAATTTGTTTTTGAACCTTTTGGTGTACAATTGGACGGAGTGGTCAACACTAGGGACATATCCTTAGTGCGCATATACATTACTATGAGTTCTTACTATTGTTTTCCAGATTTTTGTTTTTCAACGAGATGTTATGTACATTTTGAAATGATTATTGGCCTGATATGGCTCTGCGCAGTCGGTTGGGTTTAAAGAATAAGAAAAAATGATCGTAGAGTAGAAATGCAGATCTTCAGTTCCTGTTGTGGTTCTTCGTGTGTGATAGAAGACCAGTCCTGAAGGCACGTGCGTTTCCATGGACACTGCAAGAGATGGAGTCCTTTTATAACGTTTAATGTCTAATGTTTTATGATTATAACTAAACTATCATCTTTTTAATTCATGTTTCTTTGGGTGCGCGCGCGGTGTGGTTGTGTGTGTGTGTGTGTGTGTGTGTGTGTGTGTGTGTGTGTGTGTGTGTGTGTGTGTGTGTGTGTGTGTGTGTGTGTGTGTGTGTGTGTGTGTGTGTGTGTCGTATTGATTTCTAATGAAGTAGAAAGCCAAGCTCGTGAGCTCCATTTTCATCCTTACCCTGACATACCAGTATCACACATGGACCCTGACCAAGCCACTGGAACTCAAATTTACCATATGCCAGATGCTTTGTTGGAGAAGAGCCGTCATCAAGCACAGCATGACTAGAAACTCCGAGGTCAGAGAAATGATGGAAACGACACCAGTCCACCATCATATTCACCAACACAGAATAAAGCGGTTTGGTCATCAGACCAGAAAACAACATCACCAGCCTGCTCAACATGCATGAAAACTAAAAAGACATCTGTGGTTTAAAGCGAGAGGCAGACCAAGGAAGAACTGGATCGACGACACGAAAGAAGATGTTGACGTTACAAGATGTGTCTCCAGTTCAGGCCTTCCATCCGGCTGTCTGTGCTGTCTGTCAGCTCTTCCTTCCCTGCGACACCCATGATGGTACAAGCGGTCAGGTTGAAGAAGAAGAACATTCTGTGGTGTTACTGTTCACTTTGCTTTGTGGATGAGATTTTTGTTTTGTATCGATTACGCTTTCCTTGTGTTGTGAAGATCGACTTTTTGTGGATTTCCTGGTGTCGATAGCTGTATATACAAGCTTCCTGTTCCACAGACGTGTTTTCAATAAAGTTTTTTTGCTTTCTGTAACTCGATACAGAGTGTGTCTACAGGTACATGAATGTGTATGCTTGTGCAGGATTGGTGGTGGTGATGTATATATATACATAATATATATACATATATATATATATATATATATATATATATATATATATATAGGGAGAGAGAGAGAGAGATCTGTGTGTGTGTGTGTGTGTGTATGTGTTTGTGTGTGTGTGTGTGTGTGTGTGTGTGTGTGTGTGTGTGTGTGTGTGTGTGTGTGTGTGTGTGTGTGTGTGTGTGCGTGTGTGAATGGGTGTGTGGGTGTGCAAATACTTGAAACGATTTTCAGTTTCTTTTGTTGGTTTTTATTGTTGTTGTTATTCTATCTTCTGTCTTGCTCTTGAACCATTGTTCCTAACCAAAATCCAAGAATAAAACTGACACATGACACTTTCGTTGCTATAATGATAAAAATGATGACTGTTTGCATTCACATTCCACCAGAGTATGTAGACTGTGCAGCAACATAGTGCCAGCAGAGTGTTAGCTAAACAACCAGAAATGATCCTACGTAATGTTTTGGACAGGGACCGTAACCCTGTTTTGTAGGGAAAAATGGTCCTATGTCATGTTTTGGACAGGGACCATAACTCTGTCTTGTAGAGAAAATTGTCCAATGTCATGTTTTGGACAGGGACCATAACTCTGCCTTGTTGGGGAAATTGGTCCTATATCATGTTTTGGACAAGGACCATAACCCTGACTTGTAGGGAAATATAGTCTTATGTCGTGTTTCGGACAGGGACTATATATTTCTTATATAGAAAGATGGTCCTATGTCATGTTTCGGATAGGGACGATAACTCTGTCAAGTAGGGAATGATGGTCCTATGTAATGTTTTGGACAGGAACCATAACACTGTCTTGTAGGGAGAGACAGTCCTATGACATGTTTTGGACAGGGACCATAACTCTGTCAAGAACAGAAAGATGGTCTTATGTCATTTTTTGAACAGTGACCATAACTCTTGTCTTCTAGAAACTGATGGTCCTTTGTCATCTTATGGACAGCGAACATAACTCTTTCTTGTTGGAAAAATAGACCTATGTCATGTTTTGGACAGGGACCATAACCCTGACTTGAAGGGAAATCTAGTCTTATGTCATGTTTTGACAGGTACCATACATTTGCCTTATAGAGAAAGATGGTCCCATGTCATGTTGTGAATAGGGACCATAATTTTGTCTTGTAGTGAAAAATTGTCCCACGTCATTTATTGGACAGGGACCATGACTCTGTCTTGAAGAGAAAAATGAACCTGTTTTAGACAGGGACCATGGCTGTGTCTTGAAAGGAAAGATGGTCTATTGTCATGTTTTGAACAAAGATCATAACTCTTGTCTTCAGGAAACTGATGGTCCTATGTCATGTTTTGGACAGGGACCATACTGGGTCTTGTAGGGAAAAAATTGTCCTGTCATGTTGAACAGACACCATAACTCTGTCTTAGTAGCGAATAATAATCATTATAATATGATGATGATGATGATGATGTGATGATGATGATGATGATGATTGTTGGCCAGCATGTGAGCAAAATTTTAATGGGAGAGAGAGGAGAAATATAGTGTAGGGGAGATGACCACAGCAATTTGCACGCTGTATTTTGTTATACAGTAGTCTCCCATGATTGTTCATGTCAACCACACATGACTGGCCTTGCCACCCCTACACTTTCCCCCTCCTTCAACACACACATACACAGACACACACAGACACAGACACACAAACACAGACGCAGACACAGACACACACGCACCCACACGTGCTTCTGCCCCCTTCCACAACACGCATACTAAATGAGTGTATTTTCATCATCATCATCATCATCATCATCGTCGTCGTCGTCGTCGTCGTCGTCATCGTCATCATCATCATCATCATCGTCATCATCATTATCATCATCATCACCACCACCACCACCACCACCAATAGAAGTAGTAGTAGCAGCAGCAGCAGCAGCAGCAGTAGCAGTAGTAGTAGTCGTCGTCATCGGATGATGATGATGATGATGATGATGATATTATTACTATCGTTACTATTATATTATTATCATTATTATTATTATTGTTATTATCATTGTTGTTATTATCGTTATTGTCATTATTGTGTTGTTGTTGTTGATAGTAGTAGTAGCAGTATCATTATTGTTGTTGTTGCTGTTATTATTATTGTTTTTCTTATATTATATTGTTATTATTATTATTATTATTGTTATTATTATTACTATTATTATTATTATCATCATTATTAGTATTATCATTATTATTGTTTTTGTTGTTGGTGGTGGTGGTGGTGGTATTATTACTCCTTTCATGTTCATCGGGCAATACAAAGACTCTGAGCCATTCAACCTAGAGAAAGAAGTAAGACAGGGAGACACAAGCTCCCCTTAACTGTTTACAGCTTGCCTCGAAATGATCTTTCACAATCTTGACTGGTCTGAGAAAGGCAATAGAATAGACGGAAAATACCTAGTACCTCAGTCACCTCAGGCTTGCTGACGACATTATCATTTTAGCGGAGAGTCTCAAACAAATGCAACATGTGCTGAATGAACTGAATGAATGCAGCAAAAATGTAGGACTGACCTTAACCCTTTGACTCTCTCGCCCTTTCCACCAGCTTCCTGCAGGTGGGGGAATTAAAGGGTTAAGTTTTTGCTTAGCTAGCAAGGTTGACAACGCACGATGCTGGTGGACAGGTTGCAGGAGTCAAAGGGTTAAACTTAAAGAAACAAAAATTATGGTCAACAACTACATCGAAGACCTAGACGGAAAAGTAGTGATCGAAAATGAAGAGCTAGAAATGGTCGACCAATACGCCTACTTAGGCCAACGCAGA
Organism: Monoplex corrugatus; assembly: GCA_030674185.1. Classification (NCBI taxonomy): domain Eukaryota; kingdom Metazoa; phylum Mollusca; class Gastropoda; order Littorinimorpha; family Ranellidae; genus Monoplex; species Monoplex corrugatus. The sequence goes on from JAPXFY010000029.1 coordinate 28,987,924, forward strand.
ATCCTCCCCCAAAGAGGAAGAAATCAAAGATAGGATAACCCTGGCTGGCATGCGTTTGCAAGAGCAAGTTTTGTTTTCAAGAATGACAAAATTGCAACTGTCCTGAAACGAAAAGTCTACTACCAATGCATTCTGTCCACAGTCACCTACGGTGCAGAAACGTGAAATCTAACGGGAAAAAAAGCTTTGAAACTAAAAACCATGCAGCGAGCACATGAAAGAATCATGCTTGGTATCACCTGGAAAGATCTCAAAAGGCTCAGTGGATCAGAGAAAGAACCAAATTGCGAAACATCCTGGAAACCATCATATCATCATCATCGTCATCATCATCATCATCATCAACAATAATAAAGCTGAAATGTCTACTTGTGGTGATCTTAAAAAACAACAACAACGAACAAACAAACGACTGGACAAACAAACAAACAAACAAACAAACTATAATCAAGAAAAAGCAAACTCCCGATAAAACACACACACACACACACACACACACACACACACACACACACACACACACACACACATACACACAGACACTCTCTCTCTCTCTCTTTCTCTCACACACACACGCACACATACTCACTCACACACACACACGTACACACACCACACACACACACACAACACTCACGCACACACACACTCACTCACAAACACACACACACACACACACTCACATACACACACTCACACATACACACACACACTCACACCACACACACACACACACACACTCACATACACACACACATTCATGCACACACATACTTACTCTCACACTCACATACACACTCACACACACACACACACACACACACACACACAACAACACCAATACACACACACACACACACACACACACAACACACACACACACACCACAACGCATAGGCACACACACAGACACACACACTCACACACACACTCACTCACTCACTCACACACTCACACACTTTTGGAAGCAACCTTCAAACCTAGCCACATAGGCCTACGTATAATATTTATATGTTGTTTGTGTTGATGGTAATGCCTCATATGTTATGCAGAAGGCGGAGGAAACTAACAACGAAACAACAACAAAAAAGA
>JAPXFY010000029.1:28994015-28999015 GCA_030674185.1 Monoplex corrugatus
GGTGTTTTACTGTGAGATATGGGTGTTTTTAGTGTGAAATATGGGTGTTTTTACTGAGATGTGGGTGTTTTTAGTGTGAGATGTGGGTGTTTTTTGTGTGAAATGTGGGTGTTTTTAGTGAGATGTGGGTGTTTTTAGTGTGAGATGTGGGTGTTTTTAGTGTGAGATGTGGGTGTTTTTAGTATGAGATGTGGGTGTTTTTAGTATGAAATGTGGGTGTTTTTAGTGTGAGATGTGGGTGTTTTTAGTGTGAGATGTGGGTGTTTTTAGTGTGAGATGTGGGTGTTTTTACTGTGAGATATAGTTCTTTTTACTGTGAGATGTGGGTGTTTCTAGCGTGAGGTATGGGTGTTTTTAGTGTGAAATATGGGTGTTTTTACTGTGAGATATGGGTGTTTTTAGTGTGAAATATGGGTGTTTTTACTGTGAGATATGGGTGTTTTTAGTGTGAACTATGGGTGTTTTTACTGAGATGTGGGTGTTTTTAGTGTGAGATGAGGGTGTTTTTTGTGTGAAATGTGGGTGTTTTTAGTGTGAGATGTGGGTGTTTTTAGTGTGATATGTGTGTTTTTAGTGTGATATGTGGGTGTTTTTTGTGTGATATGTGGGTGTTTTGGTGTGAAATGTGCGCGTTTTTAGCGTGAGATGTGAGTGTTTTTAGCGTGAGATATGGGTGTTTTCCGTGTGAGATATTTTTTAGCTTGAGACGTGGGTGTTTAAGCGTGAAATATGGGTGTTTTAAGCGTGAAATATGGGCGTTTTCAGCGTGGGATTTGGGTTATTTATAGCGTGAAACATGGGTATTTTAAGCTTGAAATGTGTGCGTTTTCAGCGTGGAATGTGAGTTATTCATAGCGTGAGATAAGGGCGTTTTCAGCGTGAAATATGGGTGTTTTCAGCCACAACATATGGGTAGTTTTAGCGTGACATATAGGTGTTTGTCTTTAGTGTGAGATATGGGTGTTTCTAGCGTGAGATGTGGGTGTTTTTAGTGTGGAATGTGGGTGTTTAAAGAGTGACATATGGGTGTTTTCGGTGTGAGATACTGGTGTCTTTAGCGTGAGATGTAGGTGTTTCTAAGTGTGAGATGCGGGTGTTTTTTGTGTGAATGTGGGTGTTTTTAGTGTGAGATGTGGTTTTTTAGTGTGAGATGTGGGTGTTTTTAGTGTGAGATGTGGTTGTTTTTACTGTGAGATATAGTTCTTTTTACTGTGAGATTGGGTGTTTCTAGCGTGAGGTATGGGTGTTTTTAGTGTGAAATATGGGTGTTTTTACTGTGAGATATGGTGTTTTTAGTGTGAATATGGGTGTTTTTACTGTGAGATATGGGTGTTTTTAGTGTGAAATATGGGTGTTTTTTACTGAGATGTGGGTGTTTTTAGTGTGAGATGAGGGTGTTTTTTGTGTGAAATGTGGGTGTTTTTAGTGAGATGTGGGTGTTTTTAATGTGAGATGTGGGTGTTTTTAGTGAGATGTGGGTGTTTTTAGTATGAGATGTGGGTGTTTTTAGTGTGAGTGTGGGTGTTTTTTAGTGAGATATTGGTGTTTTTACTGTGAGATGTGGGTGTTTTTAGTGAGATGTGGGTGTTTTTAGTGTGAGATATAGTTCTTTTTACTGTGAGATGTTGGTGTTTTTACTGTGAGATGTGGGTGTTTTTAGTGTGAGATGTGGGTGTTTTTATTGTGAGATGTGGGTGTTTTTACTGTGAGATTGGGTGTTTTTAGTGTGAGATGTCGGTATTTTTTGTGTGAATGTGGGTGTTTTTACTGTGATGTGGGTGTTTTTAGTGTAGATGTGGGTGTTTTTAGTGTGAGATATGGTTTTCTATGTGAGATTGGGTGTTTTTCAGTGTGAGATGTGGGTGTTTTTAGCTGTAGATGTGGGTGTTTTTAGTGTGACATGTGGGTGTTTTTACTGTGAGATGTGGGTGTTTTTAGTTGAGATGGGTGTTTTTGCTGTGAGATGTGGGTGTTTTTAGTGTGAGATTGTGGGTGTTTTTAGTGTGAGATGTGGGTGTTTTAGTGTGAGATGTGGGTGTTTTTAGTGTGAGATGTGGTGTTTTTAGTGTGAGATTGGTGTGTTTTTAGTGTGAGATGTGGGTGTTTTTAGTGTGAGATGTGGATGCTTTTAGCGTGAGATGTGGGTGTTTTAGTGTGAGGTATGGGTGTTTTCACTGTCACATGTGCGTCTTTTTAGCGTAAGATGTGGGTGTTTCTAATGTGAATTGTGAGTGTTTTTAGTGTGGATATGGGTGTTTTTAGTGTGAGATATGGGTGTTTTTAGTGTGAGATGTGGGTGTTTTCAGTGTGAGATGTGGGTGTTTTTAGTGTGAGATATGGGTGTTTTTAGTGTGAGTGTGGGTGTTTTCAGTGTTGAGATGTGGGTGTTTTTAATGTGAGATATGGGTGTTTTTAGTGTGAGATGTGGGTGTTTTTAGTGTGAGATGTGGGTGTTTTTAGTGTGAGATGTGGGTGTTTCTAGTGTGAATTGTGAGTGCTTTTTAGTGTAGTCGTGGGTGTTTTCAGTGTAGATATGGGTGTTTTTAGTGTGAGATGTGTGTGTTTTAGCGTGGGATGTGTGTGTTTTTAGTGTGAGATGTGTGTGTTTTAGTGCGAGATGTGGGGTTTTTTTAGTGTGAGATGTGGGTTGTTTTAGTGTGAGATGTGGGTGTTTTAGTGCGAGATGTGGGTGTTTTAGTGTGAGATGTGGGTGTTTTTAGTGTGAGATGTGAGTGTTTCCAACGTGAGATGTGGGTCTTTTTAGTGTGATATGTGGGTCTTTTAGGTGAGATGTGGGTGTTTTCAGTGAGATGTGGTGTGTTTTTAGTGTGAGATATGGGTGTTTTTATTGCAAGCTGTGGGTGTTTTTTTAGTGTGATTATGTGTGTTTTTAGTGTGATATGTGGGTGTTTTTGTGTGATATGTGGGTGTTTTGGTGTGAATGTGCGCGTTTTTAGGGTGAGATGTGAGGTTTTTAGCGTGAGATTGGTGTTTTCGAGTTGGTGTTTCCGTGTGAGATATTTTTTAGCTTGAGACGTGGGTGTTTAAGCGTGAAATATGGGTGTTTTAAGCGTGAAATATGGGCGTTTTCAGCGTGGGATTTGGGTTATTTATAGCGTGAAACATGGGTATTTTAAGCTTGAAATGTGTGCGTTTTCAGCGTGGAATGTGAGTTATTCATAGCGTGAGATAAGGGCGTTTTCAGCGTGAAATATGGGTGTTTTCAGCACAACATATGGGTAGTTTTAGCGTGACATATAGGTGTTTGTCTTTAGTGTGAGATATGGGTGTTTCTAGCGTGAGATGTGGGTGTTTTTTAGTGTGGAATGTGGGTGTTTAAAGAGTGACATATGGGTGTTTTCGGTGTGAGATACTGGTGTCTTTAGCGTGAGATGTAGGTGTTTCTAAGTGTGAGATGCGGGTGTTTTTAGTGTGAGATGTGGGTGTTTTTAGTGTGAGATATGGGTGTTTTTAGTGTGAGATGTGTGTGTTTTTAGTGTGAGATCTGGGTGTTTTAGTGAAAGGTATGAGGGTTTCTTTTCAGCTTGAGATATGGGTGTTTTAGCGTGATATATGGGGTTTTCAGCGCGAGAATGGGTGTTTTTAGTGTGAGATATGGGTGTTCACAGAGTGAGATATGAGTGTTTCTTTTCAGCGTGAGATATGGGTGTTTTCAGCGTGAAATATGGGTGTTTTCAGCACAACATATGGGTATTTTTTGCGTGACATACGAGTGTTTGTCTTTAGTGTGATATATTAATGTTTTCAGCGTGAGATGTTGGTGTTTTAAGAGTGACATGTAGGTGTTTTTAGTGTGAGATCATCATCATCATTATCGTCATCACCATCATCATCATCATCCATCATCATCATCATCACCATCATCATCATCATCATTATCATCGTGATCACCATCATCATCCATCATCATCATCATTATTATCATCGTCATCGTCATCATTATCATTATCATCATTATCATTATCATCATCATCGGATGACTTAAGACTCATTTCGGGTGTGCAGAGTCATACGCTTCACATGCTGTTTCTCACTGTTCCCAATTCGTCATGGTTCTGCTTTCATTGAGAGCTGTGAGTATTTGAGTGACAACGACACATCCTTCTGTTCTGTGACAGAGAAGAGTTAATTATAATTCACTGCCGTTTGGTGACCTAACCTTGGAGGACGAGACGTTACAATGGGCGGTGACGTCAGAGCGGGATCTTTCTCGGTGACGCTGCTGTTTCTTTCTTCGATTGGATTCGGTGAGTGAAATTTCTGTTCTCTCTCTCTGTCTGTTTTTCTGTTTCTCTGTCTCCTTCTCTGTCTGTCTGTCTGTCTGTCTGTCTGTCTGTCTGTCTGTCTGCCTGTCTGACTCTCTGTCTCTGTCTCTCTTGTTTCTCTCTGTCTCTGTCTCTGTCTCTCTCTCTCTCTCTCGCTCTCTTTCTCTTTCTTTTTCTTTCTCGTTCTCTTTGTCTCTCTCGGCTCTCTCTGTGTCTGTCTCTGGCTCTGTCTGTCTGTCTGTCTCCCTCTATCTCTCTTTCTCTCTCTCTCACTCACTGTCTCTTTGTCTCTCTCTTTGTGTGTGGTGTGTGTGTGTGTGTGTGTGTGTGTGTGTGTGTGTGTGTGTGTGTGTGTGGTGTGTGTGTGTGTTGTTTGTGTGTACGCGCGCGCGTGAATATATGTATATGTATATATATATGTATATATGTATATATTATATATGACCTCCCACCACGAAATCATTCTTAACTCGCAGTCAGTCGAACAGAACTAGGAGCTGAAAAGGTGACTGAGGGTCTATCTTGGGTGTTTTGACTTTTTCTCAAAATTGATTTCTGTAGACTATATTTTATCACCCACAGAAATTTTTTTCTTGAAAAAATATTATTAATCAATTTAAAATGGTACTAATGCACTGATCGCAGCAGAAAGAACGCAATTTCCTACCTAAAGTAGCCTACCTATTTTTGTCTCTTATTATGAACCGTAACCTG
>JAPXFY010000029.1:29006515-29014015 GCA_030674185.1 Monoplex corrugatus
GACAGACAGACAGACAGATAGAGAGAGAGGGGAGAGAGAGAGAAAGAGAGACAGACAGACAGACAGACAGATAGCCAGAGAGACAGACAGACAGACAGACAGATATAGAGAGAGGGGAGGTGATGATGATTGATAATAATAAAATAACAGTGATAATAATGTACATGGATGGATGGGGGGAGGGGGGGGGGAGATGGCGAAAGCGACTTATGAAATACTCAGCTGACATCACCAGAATGATGGAAACATTAAGATGGGCGGTGAAAAGGTCAGTTTTTAATGTCGCAGCCTGGGATTGAACTCGAGATGTCAGATCTTGTGTCCACAGCTCTATGGAAAGAAGCAGCCAGCCCTTTCTGGAACGAAGAGCATGCAGGCCTTAGAGTTATCACGAACATGCTTGGGATGAATATCAGATGAACAGATACAGTGATCCGTGTGCTAAACAAGAATACTGGCGTTGAATTAGACATCGTCAATTTTTCTTTGTAACTACAATTCCCCGTGATGATGCGGTGGGGCTCTTTCAGTATAGATAGTATCTGCACCTTCTGGAAATTCTGTGCCGGAAATTTCCTCTTTTCTGTCACTCTCTTTGTTTCTTTCTTCCTCCGTTGCTTTCTATCATTTCTTCCTAGCTGTCATTTTCTGCCTTGCTGGTCCATTCACCTGTATGTGTTCGATAAAGTCTTACGTACTTAGGATTGATAATTGGGTACATGTATTAAGTGCATTTTTGGCTCTAGGGAGGTGATATGTGCGGAAGCAATTTTAGATCCGTAGATATGTTAAATTCGTATTCAGGTGTGTTTTTTTTTTTTAATCCTCTGTGCAATAAATTAGACGGAATTGTCAACGCCAGGGGCATGTGTTTAGATTATGTGCGTGAATGCATCGATCTGTGTAATTAATTTTTTTTCCTTTTTTGCCCTGTTGAAGTTTTGTATATCAACTAAGTATCGTAACTCTTGAGAGTCACGGAGTTACCTCCCATGTAGAATTTCTCAAACCCAACACAGTTTGCGCTGCCCATTCAGCTAGCATAGACGCAGCCACAAAGCATAAAGTGGTAAGCTCAGAACATTCCTTTAACAACAATTGTGTAATCATAAACTGAATGTTTAAAGACACACGACTGCGGTTCAAAGTGAACCAACCTGTGATTGGCTGATATTTTTGGTTGCTTTGGCAGACATGTTGCTTATGCATATGTATGAACCATGACCTGAAAACCTAAAAATGATGTCTACCACGAGCGTGTCATAACGTCACGAATGTCAATAAATAATAATAATAATAATAATAATAATAAAGAGCATTTATATAGCGCCTAATCTGATGAAAACAAGAGCCCTAAGCGCTTACAGGTATCACGCAGACACAACCAAACACACACACACACACACACACACACACACACACACGCACACACACACCAGCCGACATTCAAGGCTCAAAAGACAACAAGGGGGGATTTGGGGAAGTTAGGTGGTAGAGTCTTTATAAGTATCATGAGAGGGACTGGAAGAGATGGGTTTTCAGAGAGGACTTGAAAGAAGTGAGAGTTGCAGAGTGGCGAACAGAGACAGGGAGCTGATTCCAGATTACAGGGGCCTGATAGGAAAAGGAGCGTTGACCATAGGTTTTAGTGCGACAGGATGGTATGCGGAAGGTACGAGGAACGAAGTTGACGAGAGGGGGTGTACAAATGGAGGAGGTCAGAGATGTAAGGGGGTGCAAGACCGTTGAGAGACTTAAAACATAACAAAGCAATCTTGTAGCGAATTCTCTTTTCAACAGGTAACCAGTGAAGAGATTTGAGAAGAGGAGTGACATGAGAGGAACGAGATTTTCTGAAGATGAGCCTAGCAGCATTGTTTTGAACTTTTTGAAGCTTTTGAATGAGAGAGAAAGGACAGCCCGAGAGGAGGGAGTTGCAGTAGTCGAGACGAGAGAGAACAAAGGCACAGAGGAGAGTTTTGGTGGCTTCGACAGAGAGGATATTACGAATAGAAGAAATTCTGCGTATCTCAAGATAGCATAATCTGCAAACATTCTGGACGTGTTTTTCAAAGGACAGGGTGTTATCAAGAGTGACTCCAAGATTGCGGACAGTGGAAGATAGTGGAATGTCAGATCCAAGCAGAGAGACAGACAGAGGGAGGGAAGAACACTTAGCCAATGTGGTGGGAGAGATAAGGCTAAGTTCAGTTTTAATGGGGTTGAGTTGAAGTTTGTTTACAGTCATCCAGGAGTGAACATCAGAAATGCAGCCTTGGGTTTGTCTGATTATAGAGGGCAGTTGTGGGAGGGAACCAGAAGTATAGAGTTGGTTGTCATCAGAAAAGCTATCCTGCCTTATCACCACGTTAAGACTGGAAGCGCATCTTTCCTTCGTGATTGCGTCTGGTTATTCCGACAACCACCCCGTAAATTTTCATGTTTTGCGATTACTATTCTACAAAATAATAACAGCCTAGTTCTGTCAAGAAAACACACACACACACACACACACACACACACACACACACACACCACACACACACCACAACACACACACACATACATGCATACACACACACACAGAGACACACATACACGTACACACACACACACACACACACACATACACACACGTACACACACACACACACACACACACACACACACACACACACACAGAAAGACAGACAGACTGACAGAGACAGAGAAAAATAGAGAGACAGAGAGAAAGAGAGAGACAAGGCATATTAAAAAAAAGTAAAGGAAAAAATCATCCCATAACCAAGAGATCGTAGGGAGCGAGGTGGTAGAGACCCCAATTTATTTTCCTGGCCACATTATGAGGGTGGTGTTACCACATCTCCTACGTTGCTTTACCTTCTACGACCCTGAAAAAGGCCAGGTATCATTTCACAACTGAGTTGACTTAAATCCCACATACACAAAGGTTTTCTATCCAGGCTCGAACCCAGGCTCTTTAGATCAGAAGGGGAGTGCTTTACCTCCACACCAACTAAACCTGTAAAGATAAAAAAAAAATTGTTTTCATAACCCAAAAGTCGTTTGGGGGGTGGAGGATGAGGGCGAGGGAAGGAAAACTCATTATAGAACAAAGTCGCCGTGGCGTAGTGATTAGGGCAACGGACTACCGAGTGGAAGGCTGTGGGTTCGAATCCCCATCAGCGGGATTTGTTGTTGTTGTTGTTGTTGTTGTTGTTGTTGTTGTTGTTGTTGTGTGGGTTTTTGTTGTTGTTGTTTGTTTGTTTGTTTGTTTGTTTGTTTGTTTGTTTGTTTGTTTGTTTGTTTTTTGTTTGTTTGTTTTTTTGTTTGCTAATCAATTTCTACCCAGAGTTGAACGTGCTATGGGCTCATTGGGAACACTGAGACCACATACTCGAATCTCATCCACTTCACAGATGCGTCATTTGAGAGTTTTGCTCAATTCTCTTGACTAACACTTCACGTGTCTGTATCTCTCGGGCCTGGTTGACGCAAGGATATATTACGATAGTAAGCGTAGATTACAGGCCCTGTCACGCAGTCTCAATCCTAGATGGAACTCCATAGCATAATGATCATCATCCTCATCGTAATCATCATTATGGCATTGTATAAAAAAAATTCCTAGTTTTCTTTTTTTTAAGATGGCATAGAAAATGGGACACACAAAAACGAAGAGAAAGAAAGAAAGAAAGAAAGAAACGAAAGAAAGAACGACAGAAAGAAAGAACGACAGAAAGAAAGAACGACAGAAAGAAAGAAAACGAACGAAAGAACGAACGACAGAAAGAAAAAACGAAAGAAAGAAAGAACGAACGAAAGAACGAACGACGAAAGAAAAGACAGAAAGAAAGAAACGAACAGAAAGAAGAACGAAGAAAGAAGAACGACAGAAAGAAAGAATGAAGAAAGAAAGAACGACAGAAAGAAAGAACGAACGAAAGAAAGAACGACAGAAAGAAAAACGAAGAAAGAAAAACGAACGAAAAGAAAGAACGAAGAAAGAACGAACGACAGAAAGAAAAAGAACGAAAGAAAGAAAGAACGAAAGAAAGAAAGAACGAACGAAAGAAGAACGACAGAAAGAAAGAACGAAGAAAGAACGAACGACAGACAGAAAGAAACGAAGAAAGAAGAACGAAGAAAAAAAAACGAAGAAAGAAAGAAGAACGAAAGAAAGAAAACGAAAGAACGAACGACAGAAAGAAAAAACGAAGAAAGAAAGAACGAAAGAAAGAAACGAAAGAAAGAAGAACGAACGACAGAAGAAGACAAAGAAAGAACGAACGACAGAAAGAAAGAACGACAGAAAGAAAGAACGACAGAAAGAAAGAACGAACGAAAGAAAGAACGAACGAAAAAGACAAAGAAAGAAGAACGACAGAAAGAAAGAAAGAAAGACAAGAAAGAAAGAACGACAGAAAGAAAGAAAGAAAGAAAGACAGAAGAAAGAAGAAGAAGAAAGAAAGAACGACAGAAAGAAAAAACGAACGAAAGAGAGAATGACAGAAAGAAAGAAAGAAAGACAGAAAGAAAGAAAGAAAGACAGAAAGAAAGAAAGAACGACAGAAAAGAAAAAACGAACGAAAGAAAGAATGACAGAAAGAAAGAAAGAACGACAGAAAGAAAGAAAGAACGAATAAAGAAAAGAAAAGAAAAGAAAGAAAGAAAGAAAGAAAGAAAGAAAGAACGACAGAAGAAAGAAAGAAAGAAAAGAAGAAAGAAAGAAAGAACGACAGAAAGAAAGAAAGAAAGAAAGAAAAGAAAAGAAAAGAAAAGAAAAGAGGTGAGCACAAAGAAAACTGCCTAAGTACAATTAACCTTAAGAAAAAGAAAAAAAAACACCTGCTTCGTAAACAGATGCTGGTGCAAGCTACTTGTAATATAACTCTCCATGTGTCACAATTTCAACAACAACAAATCTTCTTTTTTTCTGTTTTTTTTTGTTTGTTTGTTTTTTTTCTGTCCCATTTTCTACGCCATTGTAAAAGAACAGAAAATTAGGATTTTTTTTTTACAATGCTATGATGTTGATGACGATGAAAATGATAATCAGAATGCTAAGGCAGTCCATGTAAGATTGAGACTGCGTGGCAGGGCTGAATTCTACGCGTACTATCATAACATATTCTGGTGTTAATCAGGCCCGAGAGATGCAGACATATGTAGTGTTGGTCAGGAGAATTGAGCAACACCCTCAAATGACACAACCTTGAAGTGGATGAGACTCGACCGTGTGGTCTCATTCTTCTCAATGAGTCCATAGCACGTTCATCTCTGGGTAGAAGTTGATTGGTGCTTTAAGAACTCTCTCTCTCTCTGTCACAGGAACATTTCAACAACAACTGGACGATTTGGAGAGGGAACAAAATCTCCTGAAGGAGCAGATCGGAAATCTGAAGAACGTCTCGCACACTTTTGACGTCACAAAAACGTGTAAGTATAACTGTGTTTGTCTGTCTGTCTGCCTGTCTCTGTCTGCCTGCCTCCCTGTCTGTCTGTCTGTTTCTGTGTCTCTGCCACTCTTAGAATGGGTATTTGACATACCTTACGGGTTTCTTTCTTCGTCTGGGAAAATCAGGTGTGGGTTGTATAAAATCTTTCGAAGAAAACATTCAAACAAAGATTAATTGATTGTAGATGGCAAAATTTGGGATTGTCATATCAATACCAATGATGTCTTTAAACAGTACAGAAAGTTAAAACAATCTCATGAGGTTGAAGCATACTTGTTTTTAGATTTTAACAGATTTCTTAGATGTGTTTACAAGATTTAGATTTGGAATGTCCAACTTATCAGTGCATACATTAAGATATAAAAGACGTGATAAAAAGACAGCGAAATGACCATATTGTGAAAGTGTTACTGAAAATGAAAACCACTTTGTTCTATATTGTCCACCTCTTGAGGATCTGACATGCCTGTTAATTCAGCCAAAGTACTACTATAAATCAAATGATTTCAGATTAATGATGCTCAGGGTTTAAAAAAAAAAAAAGGAGCGTACAATTAAAAATCTGACAACACACGTCTGTAAATATCAACTAAGTAACATAACTCTTGAGAGTCACGGAGTTATCTCCCATGTAGAATTTCTCAAACCCAACACAGTTTGCGCTACCCATTCAGCTAGCATAGACGCAGCCACAAAGCATAAAGTGGTGAGCTCAGAACATTCCTTTGCCTGATCATAAAGTTAAATCCTTGCGATGTGTGTCTGTCAAACCTATTATATGTTCCTGTTGTATTATTGAGGTTTGAATGTGGGTCCTATATTGTATTTGTTCCAACATATTTGAAGTATGCATTATCCAAGAACGATTATGTATTATATTTAATGATTGTAGATTGTTTATAATGTTCATTATAATCATTAAATGTGATACAACAGGAACATATCAATAGGTTTGACACACACATCACAAGGATTTAACTTTATGATTAGGCAAACTCTCTTCTCTTTAAAGCTTCACAGATGTATATTGCCAGATTTTTAATTGTACGCTATGGCCTTACTGAACAAATTTCTGATTCTGATTCTGATTCTGATTCTGGTATTAATTTTGTCATATCATACTTGTCTCCTCTCTATATTTCCATCTCTTATCAAACTCGCCAATATATCTGCGTGTAAGTTAACGAGATAGGGGGACAGAAGATCACCTTGTCTACAGCTCGTTAATTTATTGTCTATCTGTTCTTCTTTGCCTTTTATGTATGTCTGATAAAGGCCATTTAGCCGAAAATTTGCGGCTGTTTTGTTTTGTTGTGTTGAATACGCTACCCCATGGGGATGCAGGGAACTCTTTTACAGTTTCAGTGCAAATAGTATCCTACCTTCTACAAATTCTGTGCTAGAAATTTCCCCTTTTCTGTCTTGCTCCTTTGCTTTCTTGTCATCTCTTCCTATCATTTTCTGTCTTGCTGGTCCATTCGCCTACGTGTGTTCCATAAAGCCTTACATATTTTCTCTTAGGATTGATAATTGGGTCTATGAATTAAGTGTGGTTTTGGCTCTAAGAAAACGTGATGTGCAGAAGCAGTTTTGTGGTTATTCACGTCTGTTTTATATACATGTTTTAGTGTCCTTAGTTACGTTTATAATTGTGTTCTGTCCTTAGTCACGTTTACAATTGTGTTCTGTCCTTAGTTACGTTTACAATTGTGTTCTGTCCTTAGTTACGTTTACAATTGTGTTCTGTCCTTAGTCACGTTTACAATTGTGTTCTGTCCTTAGTTACGTTTATAATTGTGTTCTGTCCTTAGTTACGTTTATAATTGTGTTCTGTCCTTAGTTACGTTTATAATTGTGTTCTGTCCTTAGTTACGTTTATAATTGTGTTCTGTCCTTAGTCACGTTTACAATTGTGTTCTGTCCTTAGTTACGTTTACAATTGTGTTCTGTCCTTAGTTACGTTTATAATTGTGTTCTGTCCTTAGTTACGTTTATAATTGTGTTCTGTCCTTAGTTACGTTTATAATTGTGTTCTGTCCTT
>JAPXFY010000029.1:29016515-29019015 GCA_030674185.1 Monoplex corrugatus
CGTCAGATCACAAAACAAACATACACCAAATACAAAAATTAGGAGAAAAAGACTGAAACTTCCCTGTTGCTTCGTCCAGTGTGAGTAGGGAAGTTCAGTCTTTTTCTCTTAATTTTTTGTATTTAGTGTTTGTTCGTTTGCAATCTTACGCTTGACAAAGGCCAGTTGGCCGAAAATTTGCGCCTGTCTTGTCTTGTTGTATTAAGTACGCGTTCTGGTCCTTTTTCGTGTTTTCTCTGGTTCTCCTTAGAGCAGAACTTCAATTGACGTCATGAATTCAAAACAAGTGTGACTGCCCGCGTTCAAGCAAACAGGAAATAGAAAAAACACGAAAAAAAATAAGAACGTATATTTAATACAAGACAAGACAAAAGAAGAAGAAGAAAGGAACCACAAAAAAAAAAACACGGAAAAAGAATAAGAACGCGTATTTAATACAACCAGACAAGACAGGCAAATTTTCGGCCAACTGGCCTTTGTCAAGCGTAAGATCGCCAACAAACAAATACCAAATACAAAAATTAGGAGAAAAAGACTGAAACTTCCCTGCTACTCCGTCCAGTGTGAGAAAAGGAGTAAACTGACTAAAATGACATCATAATGTGTTATTGAGTATGTATGATGTGAGAGCAGAAGTGAGACCGATTCGTTGTACTAGGCACGATCCATTTACATCAGCCATACCTCTTGATTAAATATTTCCCATTCAGTCGATCATATGCTTATATTTTGTCTTATGCATAATTTGATAGTGGGATTCTTTACATTCCAAACACTACTCTTAGCTAGTGCATCATAGTTTTAATTTTAGCCCTGGACCCTCTTCAGGATAGAACAATATTAATATAGTATGACCACTTTTCAGAAATACAGAATTCATCCCACTTCCGCTCTGACATCATATATACTCAATGAAACATTATGATGTCATTTTAGTCAGTTTATTCCTTTTCTCACACTGGACGGAGCAGCAGGGAAGTTTCAGTCTTTTTCTCCTAATTTTTGTATCTTGTGTTTGTTTGTTTGTGATCTTACGCTTGACAAAGACCAGTTGGCCGAAAATGTTGCGCCTGCCTTGTCTTGTTGTATTCATACGCGTTATTATTCTTTTTTCGTGTTTTTCCTGGTTCTTGTTCGTTTGAACGTGGGCAGTCGCACTTGTTTTGGAAGACAAAAGAAACATGTTCTAAAATCCTGAAAAAAAAAAATTATCAATCCGAAGAAAAAGTATATGACTGTCTCTGTCTGTCTGTTTGTCTGTCTGTCTGTCTGTCTCTCCCTCCCTCCCTCCACTCTCTCTCTCTCTCTCTCTCTCCCCCTCCTTCCTCTCTCTCTGTCTTTGTCCGTCTGTCTGTCTGTTTCTCCCTACCTACCTACCTTCCCCCTCTCTTTCTCTCTTTCTTTCTCTCTCTTTTTTTTTCTCTCTCTCACTCTCTCTTTCCTTGTTTCTCCCTCCTTCTTTTTAGGATTTTAGAACATGTTTCTTTAGTCTTGTCTTGTATTAAATACGCTTTCTTATTCTTTTTCTTTTTTTTTCTGGTTCCTTCTTGGCGTTACAGAAGAATCACTGCAGCACAGACGCGCCCATGTGGGTTGACCTGCAAGGGACGGGTTTTCCCAAAGTCGGCGAAACGGTGGAAGCGCGCGCATGCGCAAACTGGGACAAGAACTGCTGCAAATGGAAAAAGGACATCAAGGTACGCAACTGCGGTCACTTCTACGTCTACGAGAACTCTCATCTGTCCACGTGCAGTCTGTCGTTTTGTGTGCAGCTCAAAGGCACTTCTTAAAAAGAAAGCCACACAATAATGCACAAGGCCTGTATGTTTGGGTTGAGCTGGATTACAATGGATTGGATTCGATAACTTTGTCATGGTAGTTCGAAACAAGTGTGACTGCCCGCGTTCAAGCAAACAGGAACCACAAAAAGAAAACACGAAAACAAGAATAAGAACACGTATTTAGTACAACCAGACAAGACAGGCGCAAATGTTGGCCATTGTCCACCGTAAGATCACACAGAAACAAACAGCAGATACAAAAAATAGGAGAAAAAGACTGAAACTTCCCTGCTGCTCCGTCTAGTGTGAGACAAGGAATAAACTGACTAAAATTGCGTTTGTTTGTGATCTTACGCTTGACAAAGGCCAGTTGGCCGAAAATTGGCACCTGTCTTGTCGTGTTGTATTAAATACGCGTTCTTATACTTTTTTCGTGTTTTTTTTTCTGGTTTTTGTCACGGTAGATTGTTTTTTTGTTGTTGTTTTTGTTTTGTTTTTTGTTTTTTTTGGCTTGAATTCTAGGTTTTCTCTCCACAGAGAAAGCACACTGCCAATGTACGGTGCCATCAAAGTTTCTGTGTGTGTGTGTAGTGTAGGCTTTTACGTACTCACTAAGGTAGATTGTGTATGGAATGTTGCCAGGAGCAACGATCCTGTTGCTATGGATTCTTTTATGACCAAGACGTGCAAGCTGTGCACTGGAACTCAGTTTATCGTCT
>JAPXFY010000029.1:29029015-29031515 GCA_030674185.1 Monoplex corrugatus
GTAGGTAGATAGGTAGATTGGTAGGTAGGTAGGTAGATAGGTAGGCAGGTAGGTAGATAGGTAAGTAAATAATTAGCCAGCTAGGTAGGCAGGGAGGTACACAGGTACATATGGGAGCCTACAACATATCTATTTGAACGTTTCATCGTCAATAAAAAAGAAATCACACACACACACACACACACACACACACACACACACACACACACACACACACACACACACACACACACACACACACACACACACACACACACACACACACACACACACACACACACAAACATAAAACAAAAATTACTACATTTCAGCCCACAGTGTAAATTATACACGGGGAATTTTGTCTATATAATTTTACACCACTCGCAGTAAACTGGTGACGCATAATCATATTACGCTACATGATACAATAATAACACTCCAACGGAGCATTCCACTGTGAGTACCATGTCGAAAACGTATGCTCTGTTTCAATATACCTGTTTAATTTGTCTTGGTCATGTAGAGCTGTCCACGTGAAATTCGACTCAGGTAATTAGTCGTCCCATAATCTTGAGCAACATGTCAAATACCTGGGAACGATTATTTCACCAGACGGCAGATGCACACCAGAAATAGCCAGCAGAATCGACCAAGCCAAAACAGCATTCAAGAAGTGAAAAGCATTCTTACCAACAAATGTCTATCAGTTAACGTCAGGAAGAGAACTTTTGTATGTTATATAGAACCGATAATGTCATACGATTATGAGGCGTGGACAGTCAACAAGCAAAGCCAGAACAAGATTGAGGCAGCCGAAATGAGGTTTCTAAGAAGAATGTTGAGAGTTCCATGGACAGCAAAGAAAACAAACGAGACAGTCTTGAAGGAGGCAGACACAAGAAGATCATTCATAAGGAAGATTAGGAAAAGACAAGCAACATTTATAAGCCATTTTATGAGGAAAGGGGAATTGGAGCACCTGGTCACAACAGGAAAACTGGAGGGAAAGAGAGCACCAGATAGACCGAGGGAGAAGACATTGGACGGACTTGCAGAGAGGCTGAAGACAAAGAGGGTGGACGAGGTGCTTGAGGCAGCAAGGGATAGAAGCAGATGGAGGGCCATGATCGCCAACGCCATGTGGCAAGGCACTTGATGATGATGATGACTATCCTGAGGTCATAGGGGAGTGAGGTGGTAGAGACCTTGGAGGGGATGGAGAAGGGGAGAGGAGGTGCCAGGATTACGAGGGCAATGTCCATCTCCACTTCCTCGCTGGTTTAATTTTTTCCCTAACTTTTGAAGAAAATCGGGTACCCAGTCGGAAGATGGGTAGACTGGATACGGTATTTACATAAGATGGGTAGACTGGACACGGTATTTACATATCAAACTCCACGGGTGTGGCTCGCTCGCTACCCGTGCAAATTCGTGCAGGCGAATTGGAAGGGAATGCTCTATCTCTATACCAACCAGGCCACGAAATTTCAACTGGTTTCTATATTTAGAGTATGGCGCCACAGTAGAGCTAAACGATTTGTTTTTTGTTTGCTTATTTTGTTCTTAGTTTGTTTGTTGATTTCTTGTTTGTTTGTTTGCTTTGTTCTTTGTTGGCTGTTTGGTTGGTAGGTTAAATGGTTAAATGGTTGGTTGGTTGGTTGGTTGGTTGGTTGGTTGGTTGGTTGGTTGGTTGGTTGGTTGGTTGGTGTTGGTTGGTTGGTTGGATGGTTGGTTGGTTGGTTGGTTGGTTGGTTGGTTGGTTGGTTGGTTGGTTGGTTGGTTCGTCGGTCGGTTGGTTGGTTGGTTGGTTGTTGGTGGTTGGTTGTTGGTTGGTTTGGTTGGTGGTTGTTGGTTGTTGGTTGTTGGTTGGTTGGTTGGTTGGTTGGTCGATTGGTTGGTTGGTTGGTTGGTCGATTGGTTGGTTGGTTGGTTGGTTGGTTGGATGGTGATCTTTCCCTTGGTGGACTTTGTTTTTGCCATGATATTGATTTTTGATCGGTTTCCAGTAAAACCAAAACCATTATCTCAAAATGTAGATATAGCCTCTCCCCGAAAACCCAGTTAAAACTCATCTCCTGTAAACTATCAGAAAATCGAGATACTTGGTTCTGGTTGTCAACCCTCGTATATGATTTTCATGTCATTCAATCTTACTAATCCAGAAGTTGATCTTTTTTACTTTCCTTACATACCAACATTTTATCAAAAAAGATAGACAAAAAATACACCCTTAAAACCAAACTGACTCCTTTTTTCACACAGGAAATTTCAAGGCAGTCCTAACATTAGAATGTGGCCCCCAGCTTTTGTTTATAATCATTTAATTAACCATCAAACATCGTTGGGTCGAAAAGATAGAAGATGTAAACATAAGAAACCTGTCATTTTCATTAAAACAAAAACAAAACAAAAAAGAAAAATTCTTTTCAGGGACCATTTCAGATTTTTTACAACTTTTTTTTCAAACACTCCCATACAGAGAACGTAGCGGCAGAAACAAATTACGATTAAAGAAGAA
>JAPXFY010000029.1:29036515-29046515 GCA_030674185.1 Monoplex corrugatus
GTTCGTACTATTATCGTCACTATTATCATTATCTTTATTCATCATCATCATCATAATCATCATCATCACCAGTAGTAGTAGTATCATCATTAGCACTAGCATTACCATGATCATTACTTACAGGTCAGAGAGGGGTTATATTCTCTGGCCTTGTCCCATAATTCGCTGACGTCATTATCACATCACCATTATCATTATCATCATTGTCATCATTATCTTCATTATCGCTATCACGATCATTATTTACAGGTAAGCGAGGAGTCCTATTCTCTGGCTTTGTCCCGCAACTCGCTGACGTCATTATCATCATCATCATCATCATTACTTACATGTGAGATAGGAATCATTCTCTGGCATTGTCCCAAAATTCGTTGACCTCATTATCATTATCATAATTATCATATTTCCTTATCATTATCATGATTATCATTAACGTCGTCATTGTTATCATGATCATTATTTGCAGGTGAGAGAAAAGTCATACTCTCTCGCCTTGTCCAACAACTCGCTGACGTCATTATCATTACCATTATCAGCATTTATCATTATCATCATTTCATTATCATTGTCATTAGTATCATTATCATGATCATTACTTACAGATGAGAGAGGAGTCATATTCTCTGGCCTTGTCCCACAATTCGCTGACGTCACCCTCCAGTGTCCTGTGTGTTCTCTGCAGTTTCTCCATCTGACGTTGGAACGTGCCTGACGTCACACAACAACGTCATCAAACTCAACCGTCCACGTTAGGCAAGCTGGTTAGGATTTTGAAATGTCCAGGGGTGGTCCCCAAACCCCCGTTCTGCCTGTCTGTCTTTCTTTCTTTGTTTGTATCTTTGTTTTTCTTTTCTTTTTTGTTTTTCTTTCTGTCTTTGATGTTGCTGGATGTCGGATTTTCAGCTGGAAGGGGTTTTTTTTTGTCGTTGTTGTTGTTTTTTTATGGGGGGGGGGGGGGATAAGGGGTGTGCTGACGGGTAGGACAGCCGGGCAGAAGGGGAGGGAAGTCATGCAATGGAAATAAATAATATTCTAGCGTCAGCCTGGCCCGAGAGATTCAAAATTGTTTTTCTGTTGCCTGGCTTGGTGTGTGTGTGTGTGTGTATGTGTGTGTGTGTGTGTGTGTGTGTGTGTGTGTGTGTGTGTGTGTGTGTGTGTGTGTTGTGTGTGTGTGTGTGTGGTGTGTGTGTGTGTGTGTGTGTGTGTGTGTGTGTTGCGTGTGTATGTGTGTGTGTGTGTGTGTTGCTTGTGTGTATGTGAGTGTGTGTGTGCGTGCGTGTTCTCTCTCTCTCTCTCTCTCTCTGATCTCTTCTCTTGATCTCTCTCTCTCTCTGTCTTTCTCTCTCTCTCTCTCTCTCTCTCTCTCTCTGTCTCTCTCTCTCTCTCTGATCTCTCTCTCTACTCTCTCTCTCTGTCTCTTCTCTCTCTCTCTCTCTCTCTCTCTCCTCTCTCTCTCTCTCTCTCTCTTTGTGTGTGTTTAATCTGCAAGAAAGTGTCAAAGCACAGACATATTTTTTTGGGTCGGTTACCTATTTCTCGGTCGTACATTAGAACAGTGATAATATAGTCAAAATGCAGAAGTATTTCTTAAAACATACCAACACATATCCGCATATTTACAAGAAAGTCTGGCATCATGGGCACCTATCTGTAACCGAGAGAGACAGAAATAATATCAGGAAGATAGGACGTCGGAATTTCAGCTGAAGGTTTTTTTCTTTTCTTTTTTTTTTTTTTTTGGGGGGGGGGGGGGGTAGGACGGAGGGGTAGGAGAGCAGGGGGAGGAGGATAGAAGGGAAGTCATGGAATAGAAACAAATCGTGTTGCTCACAGCACAGCCGACCCTAGCTCCATGTCAACGCTGACACCAACATTAACCCTTTGACTCCCGCATTTTATCCACCAACTGCAAAAACTTAACCCTTTGATTCCCTCACTCTATCCACCAGCTTCCTGCTGGGTTAGATTGCTGGACAGGGTGAGGGAGACAAAAAATGTTAAACTGCTGGACAGGGTGAGGGAGACAAATGGTTAGCAGCAACACCACACACAAATCAAACAAACAACAAACTTACCTGAGATAGCACACGTAACGTTTGCAGAATACCACTTTAACAGCAATTCAACAAACAAACAAACAAACAAACAAACAAACAACAACCTTACCTGAGATCATACGCGTAACGTTGTTACTGTTATTGTTATTATGTTTGTTTAAAGCCCAGCCGGCTGCATACAGCCATATCAGGGCTACAACCATTTCAATACACACATACAATACTTTAACAGGGAAAAAAGGAAAAGAAAATTAAGTAAATATATCAATGCATTCGCACACATAATCTAAGGAGATGCCCCTGGCGTTGACCACTCCGTCCAATTTATCACACAGGAGATTTAAAAAAAACATACCTGATACAAATTTACATTAACACAACTAGGGACACTTGAATACATGTATATAAAAAAATGGGTTGCTTCCACATATCCCATTTCCTTAGAGACAAAAATGCACTTTATACATGTACCCAATTATCAATTCTAAGAGAAAGTACGTAAGAGTTTATCAAACATATTCAGGTGAACGGACCGGCAAGGCAGAAAATGATAGGAAGAAGTGACAGACAGCAAAGAGCCATATCAGGGTTATAACCATTTCAATGCACACAATACTTCAACAGGGGAAAAAAAGCAAAGGAATAAGGCAGAAACAAAGACAGTGACAGAAAAGAGGAAATTTCTAGTACAGAATTTCCAGACGGTGGGGTTACTATTCATTCTGAAAGAGCCCCCGGCACCCCCATAGGGGAACGCGTGCTGTTCGCATAACACCACGATAACAACAACAACTTCACACATAAACAAACAAACAATCAAGAAACTTACCTGAGATCACACGCGTAAAATTCGCATAACACCGACTTAACAAACACCACTTACAAACAAACAAGCAAACAACGAACTTACCTGAGATCACATGCGTAACTTTCGCAGAACACCAACTTAACAAACACCACATACAAACAAACAAACAAAAAAACACAACTTACCTGAAATCAAACTCGTAACATTCTCATAACATCACGTTAAAAAAAACCAACTCCACACACACACACACAAACAAACAGACAAACAAACAAAACAAATTTACCTGAGTTCACACGCGTAACGTTCGCATAACATCACGTTAAGGACAACAACCTCCACACACACACAAACAAACAAACAAACAAACACACAAGCAAACAAACTTACCTGAGATCACATGCGTAACGTTCGCACCGAACCACCGTGTCAACTACAGACACAAGCAAACAAGTAACAAACACACCTGAGATCACAGGCGTAACGTTCGCTTAACACCATGTTAAGGACAACTCCACACATAAACAAACAAACAAGCAAACAAAGAACTTACCTGAGACTACACGCGTAACGTTCGCATAACACCACGATAACAACTCCACACACAAACACTCAACAACAAAAATCAAACACACAAACAAGCAACAAACTTACCTGAGATCACGAGAGTAACTTTTGCATAACACCACCATAAAAACAATCTCCACACACACACACACACACACACACACACACACACACACACACACACACACACACACACACACACACACACACACACACACACACACACACACACACACAAAGAAACAAACAAACACACAAACAAACACACACACAAACAAACAAACAAACTTACCCGAGATCACACGTGTTACGTTGGCGATCTGCTGAGCGTGCAGGAGCTCCGTGTTGTTGAGCCTCTCCTTCAAGCGCCGGTTCTCCTCCATCAGAGCCTGGTGGCTGGCCTCCATGACAGACATTCTGGCCTTCATGGCGTCCACACTCACGTTGGACCGCACATTCTCTCCGTCCCCGGGGCTATCGATGAAGCACATGTCAGCCAGAGCGTCTGCAGGAACCTCGCAAGAGTAGACCCCGCTTTGCAGGACAGAAGGGTTCAGCTTCAGCAGAAACTGGCCGTCCTGGTAATCTCTGCTCGTGTGTTTGGTTCCAGACGGCATCTAGATATTGCGGGTCAGAATTATTATGGATTGGTCCTACTGTTACTGCTACTGCTACTACTGTTATTTCTATTTGACATAAAGAAAATTTATAGTATTTTTTATTCACTTTATTTTTGGTCCCATTTTCTACGTCATCTTAATGACCACAGAAGCTGGGACAGTTTTCACAATGCTTGACGATGATGTCGATGAAGATGATATTTTTATGATGCTATGGAGTTCCATCTAGGATTGAGATTCCGTGACAGGGCTGTACTCTACGCTTAGTATCATGATGTATCCTGGCGTCAACCAGACCCGAGAGATACAGACACCTGCGGTGCTGGTCAGAAGATTTAAGCAACACCCTCAATGACGCATCCGTGAAGTGGATGAGACTCGACTGTTTGGACCCAGTCTTCCCAATGAGCCCCTAGCACGCCCAACTCTGGGTAGGAGCCGGTTAGAGCCGAAAAATCCCACAATGATTTTTTTGGGGGGGACTGATGGGGATTCGAACCCACAACCTTCCCGTCGGCAGTCCGTTGAGCTAACCGCTGCACCACGGCGACTGGTGTTTTATTCACTTTTTTGCTCCGCATCAAACGGGCAGCAAAGGTACAACGTGGCATCGAAAACGATAAAAATGAATCAAATCCGTATGAAAAAGACACTGCCGACAGCATACAGACACACATGATGATATTTTACTACATTGGAAGCTTGTGGATAGGGTGAGGGAGTCAAAGGGTTAAGTTTTAAGCAGCTGTTGGATATGGAGAGGGAGTCAAAGGGTTCAGTTTTCAGCAGTTGGTGGATAGGGTGAGGGAGTCAAAGGGTTCAGTTTTCAGCAGCTGGTAGATAGGGTGAGGGAGTCAAAGGGTTAAGTTTTCAGCAGCTGGTGGATATGGTGAGGGAGTCAAAGGGTTAAGTTTTCAGCAGCTGGTAGATAGGGTGAGGGAATCAAAGGGTTAAGCTTTAAGCACTTTGTGGATAAGGTGAAGGAGAACAAAGGATTAAGTTTTCAGCAGTTGGTGGATAGGGTGAGAGAGAGCCAAAGGTTAAGTTTTCAGCAGCTGGTGGACAGGGTGAGGGAGAACAAAGGATTAAGTTTTCAGCAGTTGGTGGATAGGGTGAGAGAGAGTCGAAGGTTAAGTTTTCAGCAGCTAGTGGACAGGGTGAGGGAGTACAAAGGGTTGTGTTTTCAGCAGTTGGTGGATAGGGTGAGAAAGAGAGTCAAAGGGTTAAGATTTTTGCTTTGCTAGCATTGGTTGACAGTGCAGGATGCTGTTGTTGGATAGGGTGCGAGAGTCAAAGGGTTAAAACAAACAAACACACAAAAAAGGATCAGAGAAAGGACTCACTATCCACAGAACATGAAGTCCTGGTGGTGTCCCCCAAAAGGTGAAGTGGCCACAGGTCAGGCGAATGAACCACTGCTGGGTCTTCTCCTCCCAGTGGGCTACGGGATCCTGACGTGCCTTCAGCTGTCCCCCCTCCATCATCATTCCGTCTGAAAACACACACACATATACATGCACACGCAGAGAGAGAGAGAGAGAGAGAGAGAGAGAGAGAGAGAGAGAGTGAGTGAGTGAGAGAGAAAGAGAAAGAGAAGCACACACACATACACACACAAACACACATACACACACACACATACACGCACGCACACACACACACACACACACACACACACACACACACACACACACACACACACACACACACACACACATACATACATAAACACGGCTTAAAAATATTACTTAGCCAAAAAACGGAAAAAAAATAATAAAACGGCAGATGGTACCACACATACATACAAACACACAGACACACACATATACATACAAAAACACGTATACCTTTTTATCATTATTATTGATATTATTGATATTATTATTATTATTATTATTATTATTATTATTATTATTATTATTATTATTATTATTATTATTATTATTGTTGTTGTTGTTGTTGTTGTTAATGTTGTTGTTATTATCATCATTATTATTGTCATCATCATCATCATCATCATCATCGTTATTCTTCTTCTTATTATTATTCTTATATTGTTATTATTAGTAGTAGTAGTACTAGTAGTAGTAGTTGTAGTAGAAGTAGCAGTAATGGTGGTGGTTGTGGTAGTAGTGGTGGTGGTAGTGGTAGTAATAGAAATAGTAGTATTAGCACTCGTAGTAGTAGTAGTAGTAGTAGTAGTAGTAGTAGTAGTAGTAGTAGTAGCAGTAGTAGTAGTAGTAGTAATAGTAGTAGTAATTTATTTACTTATTTATTTATCTATTTATACTAACTTCGGGTTTTACTGACTTTACTCATAACTCTTTATGCACAACGAACCAGTGTATTAAGGTCTCAAAATATTGTCAAGACCACATCAGGTGAAACGATCTTAAGCGAAACGCGATAAGGCGAATCATGGCACGCCAAATACCGCATGGGAAATCCAATGCGTTCTTAGAGAAAAGAAAAGAAAACAAAAGAAAAAGAAAAGAAAAGCTCCACCCACTCCCTAAGAATCATCATCATCATCATCAGGTGCCCTGCCGCAAGGCGTTGGCAATCATGGACTTCATCTGTCTCTATCTCTCGTTGCCCCTAGCATCTCTCCCACCCCCCTCGTCCCCAGCCACTCTGCAAGTCCGTCCAGCATTTTCTCCCTGGGTCTATCCGGTGCTCTCTTTCCCTCCAGCTTTCCCGTTGTGACCAGGTGCTCTAAATCCTAAAAAAAATATGAAAAACAAACAAACAAACAAAGCAAAAAACAAAAACAAAACAAAGTACGCAACAACCAACACTTAAACAAACCAACAACACAACTGACCTCCAACTTGCAAGGTCGAAGTCTGAGTGTACGTTTTCCGACAAGACCTCTGCTTGTTCTCCACCGTCACTTCGATGCTATAGTTCCCGGTGTCGCTGACACTGACCCCACGCAAGGTCAAACCACCAGGGGTCAAGTGACGCACGCGCTTGCTGTATTCGGGGTTGGTGAGGAACAGGTTGCGAGAGTAGGAGGCGATCAGAGCAGAGTGGTTCCCGATGCCAAAGATCCATTTGACCTGTTCCACCGTTTCGTTCTTGTATGTGGTGAATTTCCATGGAAACATGATCCGAGCCTTTCCTTTGCACGCGAACATGATGCCGTCTGGTTGAGACTTCCATTGGAAACAGTTGCACAGGGTTCCTGTAGTCAAGCAGGCATGTAGGCAATCATTCATTCAATCAATCAATCAATCAACCAACCAACCAATCATGATATCAGTCAGTCAGTCAGTCAATTAGTCAAACAATGAATTAGTCAGTCAGTCAGCCAGTCAATCAGTCAATCAATGAATCATTCTGTCAGACAATTAATCGATCAATCAATCAATCAATCAACCTATCAATCAGTCAGACAGTCAGTCAGTTAATCAATCAATTAGTCAATCAATGAATAAGCCAGTCAGTCAATCAATCAATCAATCAATCGACTGATCGATCAAACGACCGATCAATCGATCCATCCATCCATCCATCCATCCATCCAATGATCAATCAATCAATCAGTCAATCAATCAGTCAGTCAATCCATCCATCCATCCATCCATCCATCCACCAATCAATCAATCAACCAATCAATCAATCAATTTTTATCAAACAGATCATAATGCAGAAAAAAGTAATCAATCAATCAATCAATCAAAAAATGATCAAACTATTCAATCAATCAATCGATTTTTATCATATAGAATTATAATGCCGAAATGTGTAATCAATCAATCAATCAGTCAGTCAATCAGAAAATGATCAAACTAGTCAATCAATCAATTTTTCAACAGTAGTTGTAAAGAAATTAACAAGACACTCAATCCATCAATGAACTACTGATGTACATCAATCAACCAATTTCAATCAATCAATCAATCAGTCAGTCAGTCAGTCGAACAATCAATCAATCAATCAATCAATCAGTCAATCGATACTAAGGTGAATCAACAAACCAGGACAAGTCACCTTGGCACAGTGATTAGCACAAAAAACTTACGACTGGAAGGTTGTGGGTTCGAATCCCCATCAGTCCTTTCAAAATCATTGTGGGATTTTTCGATTCCAACTCACAGCGAGTGCGTGCGTGCGTGTGTGTGTGCGTGTTTTCTCTCTGTGTGTGTGTGTGTGTGTGTGTGTGTGTGTGTGTGTGTGTGTGTGTGTGTGTGTGTGTGTGTGTGTGTGTGTGTGTGTGTGCGGCGTGCGTGTGTGTGTGTGTTCGTGCGTATACATATATGGAGATAGAGAGAGAGAAATAGAAAGAGACAGACAGACAGAGACAGATAGAAACGGAGAGAGAGAGAGAGAGAGAAATAGAAAGACAGAGAGAGAGAGACAGACAGACAGACAGACAGACAGAAAGAGACAGAAAGAGAGAGCGAGAAAGAGAGAGAGAGAGAGATGGAGAAATAGACAGAAAGAGAGAGAGAGGGGGAGAGAGAGAGAGAAAGGGAGACAGACAGAGAGAGAGAGACAGAGACAGAGAGACAGAGACAGAGAGAGATCAACGACAAAGACAACTCACCGATGCCAATCAACGAAAAACACAGCAACATCACCGAGAAACGGCTTGCCATGACGTCACAGCCCATTGTGACGTCGTCGTAGTGGGCACCACCCTCAGGCTCCTATGACGTCACTCACAAGTCGCGGACACCACTGTGCAGCGTGAATCTCTATCAGCTGACCAGTCCAATCTGTCCAATAAGAGATTTGGTCAACTTCAAAACGGTGTTGTATTCAGGGGAGTTAGGGTAGGGGTGAGGGAAGAAAAGCAAGGAGGCAAAATTAGAGCCATACTGTTTAACACAAAAACGAAAAGTAAAAAAAAAAAAAAAACAGCAACAACGCCCTAGAAAGACAAGACCGGAGATGGACAGAGAAAAAGAGAGTCAAATGGACAGAGAACAGGATGCATACAGGAAGAGAAAGGGAAACAGACAGAGAGAAAAAAACACAGAGAAAAAAAAAGGGAGAGAGAGAGGGGGGAGAGGGAGAGGAGGAGAGAGAGACAGAGAGAGGGAGAGAGAAACAGAGAGAGAAGGGGAGAGACAGAGAGAGACAGACAGACAGACAGAAACAGAGACAGAGACAAAGCCAGAGAGACAGAGAGACCAAGAGACAGACAGACAGAAGAAAGAGACAGAGACAGAGACAGAGGCAGAGAGAGAGAGGTTCAAAGAAAAAGGGAGTATCATCAAACACATTAGTATACTATCTAAACTCAGACTTTAAAAAAAGCAAGTCAATAATTGAACTTTTGTTACTTCACAAAACTGTCTTCATGTTCTATTTCTTCTTTTCTTCCGGCCCCTTCTTCTTGTCTTGTCTTTCTTTTACTACTGTATTTATATTTTGTACTAAATAAGTAAATAATTCCAGTTAATGAACGACAAGTTTTCTTTCACAAAAAAAATGCATAATCCAGGGAATCTCGAATGACTTACACACATACATAACAACTACTAAAACATTCTTGAACAAACTAAAATAAGTTGTGTTCCCGGAGACCGGGCAAAAGAAGAAGAAGAAGAAGAAGCAGCAGAAGAAGAAGAAGAAGCAGAAGAAGAAGAAGAAGAAGACGAAGAAGACGAAGAAGACGACGAAGACGACGAAGACGAAGAAGAAGAAGAAGACGAAGAAGAAGAAGAAGAAGAAGAAGAAGAAGAAGAAGAAGAAGAAGAAGAAGAAGAAGAAGAAGAAGAAGAAGAAGAAGAAGAAGAAGAAGAAGACGAAGACGACGAAGACGACGAAGAAGAAGAAGAAGAAGAAGAAGAAGAAGAGAAGAAGAAAACGAAAAGAAGAAAGAAAAAGAAGAAAGAAAAAGAAGAGCAGAATGAGAAGTTTTCTCACACACGTGTCACCAACAACACGACGAATCAGTGCACACAGCTGTAGCTGCCCAGACTGGAAGGAACTAT
>JAPXFY010000029.1:29051515-29061766 GCA_030674185.1 Monoplex corrugatus
CTCAATCTTGTTTTGACTTTACGTGTTGACTGTCCATGCTTCGCATCCGTACAGTCTGCGATACAGGAAAAAAAGTTATTGTAAATCGTTTCTTGAATAGGCAAACAACTGATCAATACAACAACAACAACAACAAAACACAAACAACAGTACACAAACCCTTTGACCAAAAAAAAAAAGAAAAAAATCTGAAGGACCTTATCGTTTTTCCTTTCAACTGTCATAAAATGTTGACCAAAATTTCGCTTCCTTTCCACTCCAACCAGCTCCTACTCCGAGTTGAGCTTGTTATGGACTCTCTGGGAAGACTGGGACCACACTGTTGAGTCTCATCAACTTCATGGATGCATCACTGACTGTGTTGCTCAAATGTTTTGACCAACACTGCAGGTATCTGCATCTCTCCGGCCTGGTTGACGCCAAGATAAATTATGACAGTAAGCGTAGAGTACAGCCCTGTCAAGCAGTTTCAATCCTAGATGAAACTGCGTGGCATCATGATTATCATCGTCATCGTCACCATCAACATCATCGTCATCGTCATCATCATCATTGCATTGTTTAAAAAAAAAGAAACTGTCCCAGTTTCTGTGATCGTTCAGGTAACATAGAAAATTGGAGGTGGGGGGAGGGATGGAGCACGGCCTTCGCAAAGAAATATGTGGAGGGGGAGAGGAAGAAGAAACTTTTTCGATTCCTCTGATCACAGAGTCCAGATTGGGGCAAAGACTGACCACTCTGCCTGCGGACACTTAGCACGAGTTCGAATCACCATAGGGAAGCTTTACAGTTTAGGCTCTAGTAGGACCGACACATTTTGGCCTCAAAGATCAGAAAAAAACTCCACCCTTTATCCACCAGACGTAAGGTACTTAAGGCAGGATCGAACTCAGGACCTCAGGATTGGAAATTCGACGTTAAACCACTTGACAACTGTGCACATCATAATTTTGTATAAAATAGGAGATTGTTAGAATGGCTTGACCACCAAGTTTTTATTAACTGTTCTTTTTATTGTTGTTGTTGTTGTTGTTGTTGTTTGTTTATTTGTTTTGTTTGTTTTGTGTTTATTACTTTTTTTTAAATTTTGCTTTATTTTATTTGGTTTTATTTTATTCTATTTTGTTTTGTTCTCTTTTGTTTTTATTTATTTATTTGGTTTGGTTTTATTTTGTTTCATTCATTTCATTTGATTTCATTTTGTTCTATTTTTGTTTTATTTCATTTCATTTGGTTTGGTTTTATTTTAGTCAGTTTAGTCCTTTTCTCACACTGGACGAAGCAGGAGGGAAAATTCAGTCTTTTTCTCCTAATTTTTTTGTTTTATTTTGTTTTACTTTTTTTTTTTTTTTTTTTAATTTGTTTTCCTGATGCTGGTTTTACCCTTGCTTGTCACAGCCTGTGGCAGTTTCTTCAAAACACGAGGATAAAAATATCTTGCAATGTGTCGTCGCGCAGTGTGATAAGATTGTAGCGTTTAGGTCTGAAAGGAAAGGGTCAGGTTACGTCCCTTGAACCTTTCTTGGCTACACTCCACAGTTATTCGTCTCGCTCTAATCACTACCGTCATATCCTTCCGATCTTCCACGCACACACACACACACACATACCCACGCGCCCACACACATACAACTACACGCGTGCGTGCACGCGCGTACATGCACACACACACACATGCATGCACACATGCACGCGCGCACACACTCAAACACACACACACACGCACACAAACACACAAACACACACACACACACACACACGCACACGCACACAAACACAACACACACACACACACACAAAACACACACACGCACACATACACACAAACACACACACGCACACACACACACACATACAAACACACACACACACACACACACACACACACACACACACACACACTCACTCACACAACACACACACAGAACGCATGCACGCACAAACCAAACGTCCTTCTTTCCCAGTTGCCATATATGCAGAATGGCAATTATTAACGTTAGAGAATGTTATATAGAACCAATACTGTTGTACGGATGCGAGGCGTGGACAGTCAGCAAGCAAAGCCAGAAAAGGATCGAGGCAGCCGAGATATGGTTTCTCAGAAGAATGTTGAGAGTTCCATGGACAGCAAAGAAAACAAACGAGACAGTCTTGATGGAGGCAGACACAAGTAGATCACTCATAAGGAAGATTAGGAAAAGACAAGCAACATTTATAGGCCATTTTATGAGGAAGGGGGGATTTGGAGCACCTGGTCACAATGGGAAAGCTGGAGGGAAAGAGAGCACCATGTAGACCCAGGGAGAGAATGCTGGACGGACTTGCAGAGTGGCTGGGGATGAGGAAGGTGGGGGAGATGCTGGGGGCAACGAGAGATAGAGATGGTTGGAAGTCCGTGGTCGCCAACGCCATGCGGCAGGGCACCTGATGATAATGATGATGATGATGATGATGAGAGATCGTGTAAGTCATGTCAGTGGCTGGCGTTTGGAAACATTAAAAACACCCAGTATGTACTCTATATGCATGCAGAATACCAATTATGCACGTTAAAGACCTTCCAAGTCATTCCCATGGCTGGGTTATGGAAGCTTGAAACATGAAAGCTTTTTTCACTGAGAGACAGGTTCAGCCAGGTAGCCATTATGAAAGTTTTCGCATTTTGTATAATAAAAAAGCGTTCTCATTCTGTCTTTGTATTTCTGTTTTTGTTTGTTTGTTTGTTTGATTGATTGTTTGTTTGTGTGTTTGTTATTGTGTGTGTGTGTGTGCGCGCGCGCATTTGAGTGTGTGTGTGTGTGTGTGTTAGTCTGTGTCTGTGTGTGTGTGTTTCTTTGTGTGTATTGTGTGTGTGTGTGTGTGTGTGTGTGTGTGTGTGTGTGTGTGTGTGTTAGTCTGTGTCTGTGTGTGTGTGTTTCTTTGTGTGTATGTGTGTGTGTATGTGTGTGTGTGTGTGTGTCTGTGTGTGTGAGTTTATCGCTGACAGTTACTTTGATTTATATTTCAAGAAAAACACTAAGCATATAAGCAATGATAAGTTTGAACAAATGACGTAAAAGCTAATAACGTCTACTGATAGAAAATGAAAGCTTTATCAATATAAGTATCGTACAGAGGGCTATTTTTCAGTGTAGATTCAACCAGAAGAACACACACACACACACACACACACACACACACACACACACACACACACACACACACACACACACATACATACACACACAATGGGTATTCAGTGTGTGACAAAACATGAAGACAGGCGCAAATGTTCGGCTGGCCTACTGACCTTTGTTAAGCGTTCAAGAAAGACCATGTAGAATAACTTTTCAAAACATATGTATATATATATATATATATATATATATATATATATATATATATATATATATATATGTATGCATATATGTATGTGTGTATGTATGTATGTATGTATGTATGTATGTAGATAGATAGATAGATAGGTAGATAGATAGATAGATAGATAGATAGATAGATAGATAGATAGATAGATAGATAGATAGATAGATAGATAGATAGATAGATAGATAGATAGACAGACATATAGATAGATAGAGAATGGGAAAACCAGGCCCAGCCTGGCCAAGGATTGACCCCACAACCCTTTCAATACGAGCGTGGCACTCTGACAACTGAGCTAATGGACCACACCAGAGATGTACGTACAACATTTTGCTCGAGCGGAATTCGGAACCCTGCAAATGTGGGCAATCAGCTGAAATGGTGAATGCTATACTTCTGTGTCAACCGTATCTCCACTGCTACTGATAATAACGACAATAATGATAGTAATGATAATAATAATAACAATATAATAATAATAATAATGATAATAATAATAATAACATTAGTAATGATAATAATAATAATTATTATAATGATGATAATGACAATAATAATAAGAAGATTACTACTACTATTACCTATAACAATAATAGTAATAATGATAATCATCATCATCATCATGATAACAATAATGATAACAATAATGATGATAATAACAATAATGATAATATTATTAATGACAACGCTACTACTACTACTACATGTACTACTATTGATAACAACAATGACAACAACAACAATATTACTAGTACTACATTTCTACTGTTACTACTTTATTCTTGTTCTTGTTCTTGTTCTTGTTCTTGTTTTGTTCTTGTTCTTGTTCTCATCATCATCATCATCATCATCGTCATCGTCATCCTCATCCTCATCTTCTTTAGTAGTAGTAGTAGTAGTAGTAGTAGTAATAGTATCATTATTGTTACTAATATTAGTATCATTAGTAGTAGCAATATTAGTATTTAGTAGTAGTAGTAATAGTAGTAGTGTTGATGTTGTTGTTTTTGTTGTTGTTGTTGTTATTGTCAGTATTATAAAAATGTGATAAGTGATGATGATGATGATGATGATGATGATGATGATGATGATGATGATGATGATGATGATGATGATAAAGAAGAAGAAGAAGAAGAAGAAGAAAGAAGAAGAAGAAGAAGAAGAAGAAGAAGAAGAAGAAAACAGACAAAAAACTGTTAGAAGGGACAATACTCACAAAAGTCCTCTTATTTAAGACAATTGCTTCCCTTGGACTGTATAACAGCTCCGAAAATTGGATCCTCAATAGCAACAGTGATACTCCAAACCACTTCGCCTGTTCCCTTCCACGCAGACTTTTAAACTCTAGTGCGAGCTGGCACTCATAGATGATAGCACTTTAAACTTCGCATATGATACCTAGAATTTAGCTCCACTCAGAGGCACAAAACAACAGCGTAAAAAGATCTAAACCAAACAAACAAGCAACAACAACAACAAAATCCACCAAGAAGAAAATAAAGTCAAGTCCAAAATCCAAGTTTTTTATTCTTTTAAGAAAATTGCTTTTCTTTTATACAATAAAGATCAAGCATAGACAGTTCGTTTTTTATTTATTTTAGTTGTATACAATAAGAATCTTGAAAGCAAAATAAATTCACTTTTTAAATTCATTTTTGTTTTATATAATAAACATCAAGTATACAGAAATTTATGTTATGCATTTATTTATACAATAACTGAACAGCAAGCAAAGACAAAAATATGATAATACGCAGGAAACCGCAATGTCAGATCACATAAACACTACAAATCATTCATAAACAGTTATGGCCTAATGGTCTAGGTCCAGACAAGGAGATGGATTCAGTACGAGATGATCTAGAGATATTCATTTTCTGTGTCAAAGCCCTGACTCCACCCCCACCCCCACCCCCCAAATCATTCCCTTGCCTGTCCCAAATCACTAAGTACTCCTCCCCCCATATCTGTCCCATCCCTATCTACTACATCCACCTATCTGTCCCACCCCTACCTAATACATCTCCCTATCTGTCCCACACCCTACCTACTACATCCCCCTATCTGTCCCACACCTACCTACTACATCCCCATCTGTCCCACACCCCTACCTACTACATCCCCTATCTGTCCACACCCACCTACCTACTACATCCCCTATCTGTACACCCCACCTACCTACTCTCCCTATCTGTCCCACACCCTACCTACTAACATCCCCCTATCTGTCCCACACCCTTACCTACTACATCCCCTATTGTCCCACACCCTACCCTACATCACTCCCACTCTGTCCACACCTACCTACTACATCCCCTATCTGTCCCACCCCTACCTACTACATCCCCCTATCTGTCCCACACCCTACACTACTTCATCCCCTATCTGTCCCACACCCTACCTACTACATCCCCCTATCTGTCCACACCCTACCTACTACATCCCCTATCTGTCCACACCCTACCTACTACATCCCTTCTGTCCACACCTCCCTACTACATCCCCTATCTGTCCACACCCTACCTACTACATCCCCTATCTGTCCACACCCTACTATACTCCCTACCCCCCCCCTACATCCCCTATCTCCACACCTACCTACTACATCCCCCCTATCTGTCCCACACCCTACCTAAACATCCCCCTATCTGTCCCACACCTCCTACTACTCCCCTATCTGTCCCACACCCTACTCCAACATCCCCCTATCTGTCCCACATCCTACCTACTACATCCCCTACTGTCCACACACCCTACCTACTACATCCCATATCTGTCCCACACCCTACCTACAATCCCCTATCTGTCCCAACCTACTACTACATCCCCCTATCTGTCCACACCTACTATACATCCCCTATCTGTCCCACACCCTACCTACTACATCCCCTATCTGTCCACACCTACTACTACATCCCCTATCTGTCCCACACCCTACCTACACATCCCCTATCTGTCCCACACCCTACCTACTACATCCCCTATCTGTCCCACCCTACCTACTACATCCCCTATCTGTCCCACACCCTACCTACTACATCCCCTATCTGTCCCACACCCCTACTACTACATCCCCTATCTGTCCCACACCCTACCTACTACATCCCCCTATCTGTCCCACACCCTACCTACTACATCCCTATCTGTCCCACACCCAACATACACATCCCCTATCTGTCCACACCCTACCTACTACATCCCCTATCTGTCCCACACCCTACCTACTACATCCCCTATCTGTCCCCCCCACTATCCCTACCCCAACATACATCCCCTATCTGTCCCACACCCTACCTACTACATCCCCTATCTGTCCCACACCCTACACTACATCCCCTATCTGTCACACCCTACCTACTACATCCCCCTATCTGTCCCACACCCTACCTACACATCCCCTATCTGTCCCACACCCTACCTACTACATCCCCTATCTGTCCACACCCTACCTACTACATCCCCTATCTGTCCACTCCCTACCTACTACATCCCCTATTGTCCACACCCTACCTACTACATCCCCTATCTGTCCCACCCTACCTACTACATCCCCCTATCTGTCCCACACCCTACTACTACATCCCCCTATCTGTCCCACACCCTACCTACTACATCCCCTATCTGCCCACACCCTACTACTACATCCCCTTCGTCCACACCCCCTACACTACATCCCCTATCTGTCCCACACCCTACCATACAATCCCCTATCTGTCCACACCCTACCTACTACATCCCCCTATTGTCCCACCCTCCACAACCCCTTTACCTACTACATACCCCCCTATCTGTCCCACCACTACTACTACATCCCCTATCTGTCCACACCCTACTACTACATCCCCTATCTGTCCCACACCTACCTATACATCCCCTATCTGTCCCACACCCTACCTACTACATCCCTATCTGTCCCACCCTACTACTACATCCCTATCTGTCCCACACCCTACCTACTACATCCCTATCTGTCCACACCCTACCTACTACATCCCCTATCTGTCCCACACCTACCTACTACATCCCCCTATCTGTCCCACACCCTACCTACTACATCCCTATCTGTCCCACACCTACCTACTACATCCCCTATCTGTCCACCCACACCCCCTATCGTACTACACTCCCCCTATCTGTCCCACACCCTACCTACTACATCCCCTATCTGTCCCACACACCCTACCTACTACATCCCCTATCTGTCCCACACCTACTACTACATCCCCTATCTGTCCCACACCTACCTACTACATCCCCTCTACATCCCCCTATCTGTCCCACACCCCCTCTCATCCCCCTATCTTCCCACCTATCCTTACCTACTATCCCCTCCTGTCCACCCCACCTACTCTACTCCTTCCATACTCCCCACACCCTACCTTCATCCCTATCTGTCCCCATCTACCCACACATCCCCCTATCGCCTACTCCCACCCCTACTACATCCCCTATTGATCCACACCCTACCTACTATCCATTCCCACACTCACTATCCCACCCCACCCATACTACATCCCCTATCTGTCCCACTCCTACCTACTATCCCCCTATCTGTCCCACACCCTACCTACTACATCCACCTATCTGTCCCCATCCTACCTCATACCCCTATCTGTCCACACCCTACCTACTACATCCCCTACTTCCCACCACACCCTACTACTACATCCACTATCGTCCCCCCCTTCCACCCTACTACACCTATTGTCCCACCCCACCTACTACATCCCCCTATCTGTCCCCCCACCTCCATCCACCTATTGTCCCACACCACCATACCCCTATCTCAACACCCTACTTCCACCCCCCTATCTGTCCCACTCCCACTACACTCCATATCTCCCACACCCACCTACTACTACCCTATCTGTCCCACACCCTACCTACTCATCCCCCATCCGTCCCACACGCTACCTACCACATCCACCTATCTGTCCACACCCACCTACTACATCCCCCTATCTGTCCAAACCCTACCTACTACATCCCCATATCTGTCCAACACCCTCCCTACTACATCCCCTATCTGTCCCACACAGTACCTACTACATCCCTCCATCTGTCCCACACCCTACCTACTACATCCCCTATCTGTACCACACCCTACCTACTACATTCCCCTATCTGTCCCACACACTACCTACTACATCCCTATCTGTCCCACACCCTACCTACTACATCCCCTATCTGTCCCAACCCTACCTACTACATCCCCTATCTGTCCCACACCCTACCTACTACATCCACCATCTGTCCCACACCCTACCTACTACATCCCCCATCTGTCCCACGACCTACCTACTACATCCCCCCTATCTGTCCCACACCCTACCTACTACATCCCCCTATCTGTCCCACACCCTACCTACTACATCCACCATCTGTCCCACACCCTAACTACTACATCCCCTATCTGTCCACACCCTACCTACTACATCCCCTACTGTCCACACACTACTACTACATCCCTATCTGTCCCACACCTACCTATACTCCCCTATCTGCCCACACCTACCTATACATCCCCCTATCTGTCCCACACCCTACCTACTACATCCCCATATCTGTCCCACACCCTACCTACTACATCCCCTGTCCACACACCTACCTATACATCCCCTATCTGTCCCCCTACCTACACATCCACTATCTGTCCCACCTACTACTACATCCCTATCTGTCCCACACCTACCTACTACATCCCCCTATTGTCCCACACCCTACTACTACATCCCCTATCTGTCCCACACCCTACCTACTACATCCCCCTATCTGTCCAACACCTACTACTACATCCCCTATCTGTCCCACACCCTACCTACTACATCCCCTTATCTGTCCACACCCTACCTACTACATCCCCTATCTGTTCACACCTACTACTATATCCCCTATTGCCACACCCTCTCTACACCTATCTGTCCACAATTACTCTATCCCCTATCTGTCCCCCACCCTCATCCCTATCTGTCCACCTACTATAACCCCTATCTCAACCCACTACTACATCCCTACTGTCCCACACCCTCTACTACTCCCCTATCCCACACCTACTACTATCCCCATTTCCACCTCTATATCCTATGTACCTACTCACATCCCCTGTCCCCCCCTACTATAACCCTATCTCACCTACTTACATCCCCTTCGTCCAACTTACATCCTCTGTCCACACCCTACTATATCCTATCTTCCCAACCTACTACATCCCTTCTGTCCACACCCTACCTACTACATCCCCTATTGCCAACCCCTACCAGTACATCCCTTCTGTCCACACTACTATACATCCCATCGTCACACTACACTACATCCCTATCTGTCCCACCACACTCTCCCTATGTCCCCTACCACTAATCCTATCTGTCCCACACTATCTACATCCCTACGTCCCACCCATACTCATACCTATACACCCTATCTTCCACCACTACTACTCCCCTACTTCCCTACCCCTCTACATCCCTATTCCCACCTACTATACTCCCTCTTCCCATCTACTACTCCCATCTGCCACACCTACCTACTAATCCCCTTCCCCACATACCACTATCCCTATCGTCCACCTACTAACCCACGTCCCACAACTACATCCCTATTGTCACACCCTACCTACTACACCCTTCCACCAATCACCTCCACCTACCTTACATCCCCTTCTGTCCCACACCTACCTCTACATCCCCTATCTGTCCCACATACCTCCTACATCCCCTACACACTCCTACTCTACATCCCCTATCGTCCCACCCTCCTACTACATCCCCTATCTTCCACACCCTACCTACTACTCCCCTATCTGTCCCCCCCATACTAATCCCTATCTTCCCACACCCTACCTACTACATCCCCTATCTGTCCCACACCTACTACTACACTCTCCACCCT
>JAPXFY010000029.1:29061866-29066866 GCA_030674185.1 Monoplex corrugatus
TTGTCCCACACCCACCTACTCACCCCTCTCCCCAACCCTACCTACTACCCCCCTATCTGTCCCACACCCTACCTATACATCCCATCTGCCCACACCCACCTACTACTCCCCTATCTGTACACCCTACCCACATCCCCCTTCCCCCACACCCCTACACTACTACACCCCCTTCTGTCCCACACCCTACCTACACCACTTCCACCACCTACATCCCCCCCTTCCCACACACATCCCCCATCTGTCCACACCCTACTACTACATCCCCTCTGTCCCCACCCACCTACTACATCCCCTATCTGTCCCACACCCTACCACCCCACCTACCCCCACCCACTACTACTCCCCTCTTCCACCCCCTATCATCCCCTATCGTCCACCCTACCTACTACATCCCCCTATCTGTCCCACCCCACCTACTACACCCCTTCTGCCCACACCTACCACACCCCTATTTCCACACCCCCTACTCACACCCTATCTTCCCACCCTACCTACTACACCCCCTACTCCCACCCTATACTCCCCATACCCCACCCTACTCTACATCCCCTATCTGTCCCACACCCTACCTACTACTCCCCTTGTCCCACACCCCTACCTACTACATCCCCTATCTTCCCACCCCTACCTACTACTCCCCCATCTCCTACACCCTACCTACTACATCCCCTATTCCCCACACCCTCCCTACCTTGTCCCACCCTACTACACCCCTGTGTCCACCCTACCTATACATCCCCCATCCACCTACCTACTACATCCCCCTGTGGTCCCACCCCTACCTACTACATCCCCCTACTCCACACCCTACTACATCCATCTCCCCCGTTCCCACACCCACCCTACTATCCCCCTACTACACCCACCTCTACATCCCCCTTTGTCCCACACCCTACCTATATCCCCTTGTTCCACCCTACCTACTACATCCCCTGTGTGTCCCACACCTACCTACAATCCCCCGTTGTCCCACCCACCACTCCCCCTACTTCCACCCTACCTATACACCCCCTCTTCACCCCGTTCCACACCCCCTACTCATCCCCACTCCACCCTACCTACTACATCCCCCTTCTGTCCCCACCCTACACTACATCCCCCCTATCTGTCCCACACCCTCTAATCCCTCTGTCACCCTACCTATACATCCCCTATCTTCCAACCTAACTATCATCCCTATGTCACACACTACTAATCCCTTCGTCACAATACCCCTATTCCTCATCTATACCTTTCCACCCACCTACTCCCTACTGCCACACCCTTACCCCTTCGTCCCACCCCACACACTCCCTTGCCACCCTCTACTCCATCTTCCCACCCTAACATCCTTCGCCCACACCACTACCTCCTTCTGTCCACCTACTACTACATCCCTTCGTCCCCCTACCTTCTCCCTATCTGTCCACACCCTACATAATCCTATTTCAACACTTATCCATCTGTCCACCTACTCCCTTCCCACCTACTCACCCACTCACCACCTACTAATCCCACGTCCACACCTCTACTCTCCCCTATCGTCCCCCACTATCATCCTACGTCCCCACCTCTATATTCCCTCTGCCCCCCTACTAAACATCGTCCACACCTAATACATCCCTTGTCAACCACTACTCTCCTTGTCCCACCTTAACCTTTGTCCACCCCATTAATCCTTGTCACCTCTATAATCCCACGTCCACCTACTCTACCCATTCCCCTATTACACCCTATACCCTACTACTACATCCTATCTTCACCTACCACTACTCCCCTTGTCCACTACCACTATCCTTTTCCACCTACATAATCCCCAACTACCCCCCTCTCACCCTCAACATCCCATCTCACCCCCTACTAATCCTTGTCACCCTATACTCATCCTTTTGTCCACCCTATACCCTATCTTCAACCTACCTTAACCTATTGTCCACACCCTACAAATCCTCTGACACCTACCTATAATCCCTTGTCCACACCCTACTACTACATCCCCTATCGTCCCAACCTACCTACTACATCCCCCTATCTTCATACCCCCTACTACTACATCCCCTACTGTCCACACCCTACCTACTACATCCCCTATCTGTCCACACCCTACCTACTACATCCCCTATCTGTCCCACACCCTACCTACTACATCCCCACTGTCAACCCACTACTACATCCCCATCTGTCCACACCCCTACTACTACATCCCCTTTGTCCCACCCCTACCTACTACATCCCCCTGTGTGTCCCACACCCTACCTACTACATCCCTATCTGTCTACACCCCTACTACTACATCCCCTGTGTGTCCCACACCTACCACTACATCCCTTCGTCCCACACCTACTCTACATCCCCCTTTGTCCACACCTACCTACTACATCCCTTCTGTCTACACCTACTACTACATCCCCTTGTTCCCACACCCTACCTATACATCCCTTTGTCCAACCCTACCTACTACTCCCCCTTGTCCCACACCCTACCTACTACATCCCCTGTTGTCCCACACCCTACTACTACATCCCTATCTTCTACACCCACTACTACATCCCCTTGTCCCACACCCTACTACTACTCCTATCTGTCCCACAACCCACCTATACATCCCCCCTATCTGTCCACCCTACCTACTACATCCCCTATCTGTCACACCCTACCTACTACACCCCATCTGTCCCACACCTACCTACTACATCCCTATCTGTCCACACCCTACTACTACATCCCCTATCTGTCCCACACCCTAATACATCATTCACCCTTATCTGTCCCACACACTACACCCCTTCACCCACTACTACCCCTTCTGTCCCACCCTACCTACTACATCCCTATCTGTCCACCCACCTATCCCCTATCTGTCCACACCCTACTACTACATCCCCTATCTGTCCCACCCCACCTACTACATCCCCTATCTGTCCCACACCCTACCTACTACATCCCCTTCTGTCCCACACCTACCTACTACATCCCCTTCTGTCCACACCCTACCTACTACATCCTATCTTCACACCTACCTACTACATCCCCATTGTCCACACCTACCTACTACATCCCCCTATCTGTCCCACACCCTACCTACTACATCCCCCATCTGTCCACACCCTACCTACTATCCCTATCTGTCCCACACCCCTACACATCCCCCTATCTGTCCCACACCTACTACTACATCCCTATCTGTCCAACCCACCTACTACATCCCCTATCGTCCACACCTACCTACTACTCCCTATCTGTCCCACACCCTACTACTATCCCCTATCTGTCCACACCCTACCTACTAATCCTTCTCCACACCCACTATATCCTATCTGTCCCACACCTCTACCTCCTACTTCAACCCCTTATCTGTCCACACCCTACCTACATCCCCTATTGTCACACCTACTCTAATCCTTTGTCCACCCTTACCTACTACATCCCCCTATCTGTCCACACCCTACTATACATCCCCTATCTGTCCCACACCCATCTACATCCCTCTCTTCCAACCTACCTATACACCCCTATCTGTCCCACACCCTACCTACTACACCCCCTATCTGTCCACACCCTACTCTACATCCCCCTATCTGTACACCCTACCTACTACATCCCCCTATCTGTCCCACACCCTACTACTACATCCCCCTATCTGTCCCACCCTCCTACTACATCCCCTATCTGTCCCACACCCTACCTACTACATCCCCTATCTGTCCACACCCTACTATACATCCCCCTTCTGTCACACACCCTCCTACTACATCCCCTATCTGTCCCCCACACCCACTACTACATCCCCCTATCTGTCCCACACCCCTACCTACACATCCCCTTCTGTCCCACACCCTACTACTACATCCCCCTTGTCCCACACCTACCTACTACATCCCCCTATCTGTCCACACCCTACCTACTACATCCCTATCTGTCCCCACCTACTACTACATCCCCCTATCTGTCCCCACCTACCTACTACATCCCCTATCTGTCCACACCCTACCTACTACATCCCCCTTTGTCCCACACCCTACCTACTACATCCCCCTATCTGTCACACCTACCTACTACATCCCCCTATCTGTCCCACACCCTACCTACTACATCCCCTATCTGTCCCACCCCTACCTACTACATCCCCTATTGTCCCACACCTACTACTACATCCCCTATTGTCCCACCCCTACCTATACAT
Organism: Monoplex corrugatus; assembly: GCA_030674185.1. Taxonomy (NCBI): domain Eukaryota; kingdom Metazoa; phylum Mollusca; class Gastropoda; order Littorinimorpha; family Ranellidae; genus Monoplex; species Monoplex corrugatus. The sequence continues at coordinate 29,066,029 of JAPXFY010000029.1, forward strand.
CCCCTATCTGTCCACACCCTACCTACTACATCCCCTATCTGTCCCACACCCTACTACTACATCCCCTTCTGTCCACACCCTACCTACTACATCCCCTATCTGTCCCACACCCTACCTACTACATCCCCCTATCTGTCCCACCCCTACTCACACCCCTATCTGTCCCACCCTACTTACATCCCCTATCTGTCCACACCCTACCTACTCATACCCTTTGTCCCACACCTACCTACTACATCCCCCTATCTGTCCCACCCTACCTACTACTACCCCTATCTGTCCCACACCCTACCTACTACATCCCCCTATCTGTCCCACCCCTACCTACTACATCCCCCTGTGTGTCCCACACACCCTACCTACTACATCCCCCTATCTGTCCACACACCCTACCTACTACATCCCCCTGTGTGTCCCACACCCTACCTACTACATCCCCCTATCTGTCCCACACCCTACCTACTACATCCCCCTATCTGTCCCACACCCTACCTACTACATCCCCCTGTGTGTCCCACACCCTACCTACTACATCCCCCTATCTGTCCACACCCTACCTACTACATCCCCCTGTGTGTCCCACACCCTACCTACTACATCCCCCTATCTGTCCCACACCCCTACCTACTACATCCCCCTGTGTGTCCCACACCCTACCTACTACATCCCCCTATCTGTCCCACCCACCTATACACCTGACCCTACTACATCCCCCTATCTGTCCCACACCCTACCTACTACATCCCCCCTATCTGTCCCCACACCCTACCTACTACATCCCCCTTGTGTCCCACACCCCTACCTACTACATCCCCCCTATCTGTCCCACTCCCTACCT
>JAPXFY010000029.1:29076866-29091866 GCA_030674185.1 Monoplex corrugatus
GCCCAACACATTACTTTATGTTTTTATCATTGTATGTTTTGAACTGTTGATTTCATAGCACCACAGACAGAAAATATCCAACACATTACTTTTTCTGAATAAATCATTGTATGTTTTGAACTGTTGATTTCATAGCACCACAGACAGAAAATATCCAACACATTACTTTTTGATTGTACATGTAAATCATTGTATTTTTTTATTTCAGAGAGCCATAGATGGAAAATACCCAAGGCAAGAGATGAGGTTCGTCTACATAACGAAGACTTTGACAGCTGTTTGGAGCAAACTGAATCCTTTCACACGAAGTCAGAGGTGACAGCATGAGTCATGATGATAATCCTACCAAAACTCTGCAGTCTTACTCTGCGGGCTTGCCTCCATCAATGCTTAGCTGTACTACGTGGTCGGCTGGGTCTTTTGTACACTGGTTGGGCAGGCAGACTCTACACACTATGAGAAATTTAGTTTCACTGAAATTACGATAATTCATGAATTACTACGTTAACTGCTATTATCGTTGTTGTTATAACTGTTTTGTTTTGTATAAGCTTGAGCATTTGTGACATTCATGGCACTTAGTGTAAAAAAACCCAGTCTGTTCTGAGATGACATTTTGACAGTCAGGAGACCAGACACAAAGTGTTATTAGCATGACTCCAAGTATGATTGGTTCTTTTCTACCAGACTGCTCAGTGGAATGACGTAGGAATGTCCATCGTTTGCACACTTAGTTTTCTCGTTGTTGCTGTCTATCAGTCTGTGAAACGTCACAAATGAACAGTTTCATTTATTAGTGCCATAAGAGCTCTTAGAAGAATGCTGCATCCAGAAATGCTTAGGTGCCGTGTTTCCTGATAAATTTGTTTTGTTATTCAGTGCATGATTAAGAATTAGTGGCTCATCATTTCACTAGTTTTTTTAAAAATATTTTTTATTTTCAGTGCGACAGCGATGTCAGTTGAATACTTCTTTATGCAGTTCAAAATTTGATAATTCATAAACCCTCCAACGATTCATGAATTTGCTCAAGTAGCAAATCAATTCCAGCAGGATTTTTTTTGGACTGAAATTATGATTTTGTCATTTTGCTGTGATCTCAGTTCCAAGAATCGTCTTCTGTAAGAGTGATAGTTGCAAAGCTCAAATAGTATTTATCAGAAAAAGTAGAACCCATATAATCTTGAAGATCTTGTTAGCGCCTGTGATTTATGCACAGCCTTAAGGCATCTGTCATGATCAGCTTGGATCTTTGCATCCCATGTCAGTTGTGGTGTTAACACACATGGAATTCAGTTGAGTGCAACATTGTCGTCTTTGGATAACAGAACTGAAACTGTGTACAAATTTGGACAGTGTGTTCAGAATGTGGACTATGTGTTAAAAAAATCGACTTGAAATATGGACTGTAATTATGTTCAAAATGTGGACTTGAAATATGGACAATAATTATGTTCCCGATGTGGTCTGTGTGTTCAGATAGTGGATTCAAAATATGGGCTCAGAATGTGGACTGTGTGCTGAACGATGTGAAATGTGGGATTCTGTTGTGTGCTGAACTAAGACAAACTCTTGGCACTGCATATTGTGGACAAAACATATCATACAAATGTATATTAACATCAGGAATGATAATTTGGTAACCGTTCAGCGTCACAAAGAATGTGCTTTTCCAGCGAAAACAGTGTTTGCAAAACATCAGGAACTGATTTGTTGTGCACCTACGCAAGAATATGATGGTTTTTCAGTTAAAAACTGTCGTTTATAATGATTATGTATAGCATTTTCATCTCAGCGAATCTCCTAATTATAGTCTCAAGTATGTGATAATTTTGCCAATTCAAAACTGCTGTCAGCAGTCTGTATAGATGGTTTTGCCAGTTTGAAACTGATATTATCAACATGTGAAGTGTATGTTTTTTGCTGTGAGTATCATAGGCATAGCTTCAGCGTTATCATGCTATAGTCAAAAACAATGTCCATGATGCTTACTCCCACTATAGTCACAACCACAGTACACAATCCTGATCCTAGTCTCCTCAAACTTCTCTCTGTGTATGTATGGTGACACATTCGCTGTAAGTTTATCATGCCTTCGTGTCGGCGGGACCAGACCAAGTTCGCCGTCTTCCTTGCCGTTTTGGTTGCCGTGGAGGTCATTGCCATCATCGTCATCATGCACGTGGAACACCGCAAGGTCACCAGAAGGTCACAAGACTTTCAACAGGAACTGCAACTGGCTGTACCTCCCAGAAGATTACGAGAGAAAAATGGCAGTGTCTTTCTGGACAATATACGAAACGGTTTGGGAAGGGTAGGGAAAATGGGGGTTCTAGGATAAACCGAAGGTTTGGGCGTGAGTGGTTGAGGGAAAAAGTACGTAGTGAACAATAGTTGATAATATCTTATGACAGCAGAAAATGTTGTCATAATCTCTTTATATATCCCTATATCTCTCCTTTTCTCCTCCCCCCTCCTGCTCTCTCTCTCTCTCTCTCTCTCCTCCTCTCTCTCTCCCTGTCTGTCTGTCTCTCTTTCTCTCTGTCATCTATCTGTCTGTCTGTCTCTCTTTCGCTCTCTCTTTCTCTCCCTCTCTCTCACCCCCCCCCCCCCCCCTGTCTCTCTCTGTCACTCATACACACCACTCCCCCAACTCTCATAATCCCACTCCACCTACTCCCATTTATGCATTTTTCCCTAAGGCCTTCGAACATTAAAACATTCTGAATATGAATCTCTCTTTCTCTCTATCTCTGTCCCTATTCTGTCTGTCTCTGGCTGTCTGTCTTCTGTTCTGTTGTGTTCTGTCTCTCTCTCTCTGTCTCTGTCTCTTCTCTCTCTCTCTCTCTCTCTCTCTCTTCAGAATTGATTAACATTCCACTGGTTTTAATTTGATGTACTTTCAGAATTGCTTCCTGTCCAGTATTATCCGTATCATTTTTTTTCTAAAACATGGAACTTGTTCAGGCCAGTTTACAATGTCCCAAGAGTTGACATGTGTTGTTCTTGTTGTGGTTGGTGATGATGGTGGTGGTGTGGTTAATGCTGTGGGTTTGATCTTGATTTGATGTGATCTGGTTCGGTCAGTTGATTCGTCATTTGTTAGTTGATTTGTTGCTTGGTTGTTCGCTTGCTTGCTAGGTTTTCTTGCTTGCTTGCTTGCTTGCTTGCTTGTTTCATTCATCGTCGGTATTTCCCTTACTCAATACTCACTGCTTATTAATGAACAAATGAACAGACAAACAGACAAAACAGATGCATGTCTGAAAAGGATCATTTGACGAAGCAATGGTGAGGTAATGGTTTTTAGTTAAAAAAAAAAAAAACTATAACCCTTTGACTCCAGCACCCTATCCACCAACTGCAAAAACTTAACTCTTTGATGCCCTCAGCCTGTCCACCAGCTTTCTGCAGGAAGCTGGTGGATAGGGTGAGGGGGATAAAGAGTTAAGTTTTTGCTTTACTAGCATGGTTGAGCATGCAGGATGCTGGTGGACAGGGTACAAGAGTCAAAGGGATGATCTATACTGATAATGATATATATATAATATATCTCTGCACAATTTCAATATAATATACAATATATAATTACATCAAAATTGTGCAGACTTTTCCAGAGGCAGTTCTCTAAAGCCAAAAATGGATTGTGTCCATATATAGATCCACTGATGACTCATTTGCTTATTGCCTATTGTGCCATTGGAGTGTAGGAAAGCAATGAAGGTTCTACACTCCTATCTGTTTCTTGGGCCAGCCTCTGTATAGTATCCCAGGTGCGTTTCAGGACCTTAAGGTCTCTCCGTATTATTAATCTGATATTCACAGCTTGTGTATCAATTGTTCATCAATGCTGTGAATTTCAGTTAATGTATATATGGTGCATTTTTCAATTAATTTATTAATGTTGTGTCTTTCAGATGATTACAGTATGATGTCTTTTACTTTTAGTTAAATGTGTGTGTAGTATTTTTTATATATATATTCTTTTTTTTTAAATTGATTTGTGTATGTTGTATTTTGAAAGTGGTATTCATGCATTGTCATTGTTTTAGATATTTTATAGATCTTGTATGTTTTCAATTAACTGATACTTAGACTGTATGTTGAATTGTCTTTATATTTTTTCCACTTACGTACACCGTATGATTTAGTTACTCTTTATACATATGTTAATTATTTTCAGTTAATTTACAAATGGATTTTTCAGTGATTTAACCCTTTGACTCCAGCATCCTATCCATTGCAACAAAAAAAACTTAACCCTTTGACTCCATCATTGTATTTGCCAGCTTCCTGCAGGAAGCTGGTGGATAAGGTGAGTGATTCAAAGGGTTTAGTTTTTGCATTGCTAGCATGTTTGACAATGCAGGATGCTGGTGTACAGGGTGCGAGAGACAAACGGTTAATGTTATACCTTTGAATTGATTCACCTGTGGTGTATTTCAATAGATTTTGTGTAGATGTTGCATTTTTGAGTTGATTGCATTTTTGAGTTGATTATGAATGTATTTTTTGACTGATTTAAACATGTTGCATTTTTTGTTCAATGTACATTTTTTTTCAGTTAAGTTATTAAACATGGTGCAGTTTTTAATCTTTTTTAAATGTGCTATATTTTGAATTAATTCTATTCTGTTTTGTTTTTCAGTTATTTCCTCTATATTGTATTTTTTAATACATTTTGAATTCATTCTATTCTGTGTTTTGTTTTTCAGTTATTTCCTATATGTTGTATTTTTTACTTGTTTTATATTGTATTTTTGTTATTATTGACTATGTGTTGTATTTTTAATTAACTTTGGGTAGTATTTTTCCATTGATTTTCTATACATTGTAAGCTTTGTGTGGTATTTATTCAGTTGTTCAGACAATATTAATCAGCTTTGTGTTGTGTTTTTTCAGTTGTTTCCAGTATACTGTAATATTAGTCATATTTTTATCTTCCAATCACTTGGTGTGTGTAGAATTTTTTTTTCTAAAATTAGGTGTAGGTTTGAATTTTTTCCTTTTTTTCTTTTTTTTTTTTTTTTGTAGATTGTTAAGTTTTATAGGATTTTTTCCTATAAAAGTGTCAAATTTTTCATTAGTCAGCATTTTTAATCTAGTCTATGGCTGTGAGTGAAGATAAACGGACAAAGGTTAGTATCATTGTAGTCAGTATTTAGCAGTATTCAAGTGTTGTGTGTGTGTGTGTGTGTGTGTGTGGTGTGTGTGTGTGTGTGTGTGTGTGTGTGTGTGTGTGTGTGTGTGTGTGTGTGTGCGCGTGTGTGTGTATGTGTGTGTGTGTATGTGTGTGTGTGTGTGTGTGCATGTGTGGGTGTATGCGTGTGTGTGTGTGTGTGTGTGTGTGTGCATGCATGTGTGTGTGTGGTGTGTGGGAGTGTGTGTGGTGTGTGTGTGTGTGTGTGTCTGTGTGTGTGTGTGTGTGTGTGTGTGTTGCCAGGTCCATATATTTAGGTTATGTAAGCGAGTGCATGGATATGTCTATTTAATTTTCTATTCCAGTTGTCTTTCTTTTATTTTTTTCAAGTTCAGCGAGATGTGTGTGTGTGTTTGGAGATGGTCATAGCCCTGATATGGCTCTGTGCAGTTGATTAGACTTAAAACAATAATACTTATGATGATTGACAAAGACAATGATGATGATGATGATGATGATAGTAGTTGCAATAAAAATTTAAAAAATAATGATAATAATAATAATGAAGATGATGATGATGATGATGATAATGATGATAGTAATAATGAATAAATATTGATAATAATAATAATAACAACAACAGTAACAGTATGATGATAATCAATCATCAATAATGATTATGACCAACGTAAGGAAAGATAAACAGAGAAAGATTAGTATCACAGTCAATACTGAACAATATTCAAATGTGTATGCCTTCGCGTCAGTGCCCATACTCCGCTCATTTTCAGCGCACAAGCACACCCACCAGGCTATTGCTGATGAGCAAGTCAAGTGGGTAAGACAGTAGACTTCTAATCTGAAGGTCTGGGGTTCGATCCTGCCTGGGTACCTCCCACCTGGTGGGTAAAAGGGTGGAGATTTTTTCCAGTCTCCCAGGTCAACAAGTGTGCAGACCTGTTAGTGCCAAAACCTCTTTGTTGTGTGTATTTGCACGCAGAGTACCAAATCTGCACATTAACCCTTTGACTCCTGCGCCCTGTGCACCAACTGCAAAAACCTAACCCTTTGACTCCTTCACCCTAGCCACCAGCTTCCTGCAGGATAGGGTGTTGGATAGGGTGCGAGAGTCGAAGGGTTAAGTTTTTGCTTTGCTAGAGTGGTGGACAATACAGGATGCTGGTGGACTGGGTGAGAGAGTCAAAGGGTTAAAGATGCTGAAAGTCATGTCAGTGTCCAGTGGATTGTAGCAACATGGAAACACCCTGCGTGCATACCCACCAAAGACAGGAGTGTGGAGACTGCACAGCAACATACTGCCTGCATAGTGTAGGTTTCAGTTTCAGTTTCTCAAGATGATGTCTCCACGCTCAGAATAAATTCCATATAAATGCACCAACGTCACAGGTACAATGAAGGTGATCGTGGCACAAACCCTCAGAATCAATTCCATATGCACTAACGTCACAGGTGCAGTGTGTATGGTGACCGTGGCACAAGCCCACAGAGTGAATTCTATATGCACTAATGTCACAGGTGCAGTGTGTATGGTGATCCTGGCACAAGCCTTAAGCCTGCACATAAACCCATGAGCTGGCCAGGTCCTGAGGTCCTACTGTATCAGTCTAGGCAAATGGTTAAAACAACAAGCTTACATGTATCCAAGAAAGATCAAGAAGAGAGAGAGAGAGAGAGCTACTGAAACTGAAGTCACCATAAGAGTAGGGCACGAGGAATGTTATACAATTTTTCACAATGTTTATGATCATTTGTGAGAATGGGGATGGATGATGGTGATGAGTCAGTTGCGTTAAATATCTACAATACGCAATGCGCTTCTTCAAAGACTTGAAATCAAATGGCTTGTTCTTCTCTCGAGGTCAGAATGCTGTGGTTTCCCGGTGCCTGCTTGTTTAAATTAAACAGATGTTACATTCCTGATCCAGCTTCATTTTCTGACATTTGAAAATCGATAGTGTATGCTGACATCTGTATGTTTGTGTTTATACGCGCGCGTTTGTGTGTGTGTGTGTGTGTGTACTTTTGTGTGTGTGAGCACGCATATGCAAATATACATACATACATACATAGATACACACACACACACATATATATATATATATATATATAGAGAGAGAGAGAGAGAGAGAGAGAGAGATATGACTGAACCACTGAAGAAAGCAGATGAAAACAAGAACAAACGAAATAAACTAGGACCAGTAACTCTGATCTGAAGCCCTTAATTTAAAAAATAGCATTGCTAGAAACATATTTTTTTCGAGACAGGATACTTGCGTTCAATCCTTAGCCTATGGCATGCTCCCTCTCAACCGAACATGATAGGTTATTTGAACTGTCACATTTTGAGGGATTTTTTGATTGTTTTGTTTAGTATGCTTGTGTGGTAGCGCTAGGCTAGTGCATTCTCTCAGGAAGCATAACAACTGTTTCAGTATTTGGATTTCCGTTTTGTAGAGTTTAAAAGTCCTACAACCCTCAGAGAGCATGAGGACTAGCCTACCCATAAGAATGTTGCTAAGAAACAGAAGCGATAAAATATTGTGTACGATGGAAGGTCCACCGATCTGATTTGTATTGTGATTTTCAAACAGAAAGACAGAACCCAACAGCTGAATCAATCAAAGAATGGCTCCCAATTTTGATTTGTTACAGATTTTTTTGTGTAATCTTCCCTGAGAAGTGACCTGAACGGTTAACAATCAGGAAAGAATCAAGTGATGAAGATAATATTTTTCTTAAAATCAGCCATGAAAAGAAAGACACAAAAACTTGTGCTAAGCTTACGGAGCCAAAATAAAACCGGATGCACCAAAGGGAGATCAGTGTGTTAAAAAACACGATAGAAGATAGAGTGGTTAATCCTGTATAACGCAAGTATTTAAGATCCAGGGAAAAAGAAAAAAAGAGTTGTTAGTTTGAATGAAACTTGTTCTTCGATCTGCCAGTTGGCGATGCCATCCTGTACTTTGAACAATAAATATTGAACAATGCAACAGCAAGAGTAAAACAAGAAACAAAACAAAACAAAAAAAATAGCCCATAACTCTTCAGATCTTAACTCCTTCAGTTTGTAGACAGCGTATTAGAAACATTGTTCGTTCGTTATTTCTTTTAACGTCTATTCACATACGCGCTTTTAGACGAAAAAAAAAAGGGTGCGTATGGAATGAATGAATCTATGTAATTATGAAGGCATTGTATCAATTAAGGTAACATCAAACAAATTAACGAACAAAAGAAAAACAGAACATTGTATCGGTCAGGCTTCATCGGTTTTCTCGGGGTTTGGTGTATGCATATATGTGCGCGCGCGCGCATGTGTGTGTGTATGTGAGTCTATGTGTCTGTGTGCTACGAGCATGTAAGGTCCTGTGCTGGCGTATTACAAGTGATCTGTTATGATCTGGTGAGATACAAGGGGGAGCAGAGGATTGTCTTATCGAATGAAAAGCGTTTAAAAAAAGAAAGAAAAAAGTGGGAGTTACAGGTATAAAACAATTGGGCTGAATCAAAGGAAACGACCTACAGGACTGAGCAGTAAACGCCTGGCAATGTGTAAATACAGAGTGAAATCAGTATGTTTCTAAGTTTGTAAATGACGCAGGGAAATAAGGTCGCATTCGCTGACGACACAAAAGATGATTAACTGTTATAAAATCTCCACAGATATATTTGATGGTTTTACTAAATTTAGTTCGAAGTGAGTTTAGAGATAATCTGTAAGTTAAAGTTATCTCTTGTCTTGTAAAACCCTGGTAATTTACCGAGAAGGGGCGAAGGTCACATTGCGCTTTTACTTTGTTTTCTAATATAGCATTCATTTCATGTTCAGAGAGTGGTAAATCAAGTTTAGTACTGCCAGCCCTATTCATTGCTGCATTTTTTGCTATTCTGTCGACTAGATCGTTGTACAGGATACCACATGTGATGGGATCCAACAAAAAGTAATGTGTGTATTATTTGTTATTAAACAATGAATTAGAAATTTTATCTCAAATATTAACTATTTACATTAGAAATTTTATCTCAAATATTAACGAACTATTTACTTTATATTCGCAACATTTTAGGGATTGTAATGCAGATTTCGAATCTATACATGTACATAATAGGATACTAAACAAAGTTATGGGTAGATCTACTATGTATTTCAGTGCCATTAGGATGGCAACTAATTCAGAAGTGAAGATTGAATGTCCCTGTCCTAAAAAGTAAGCCTTTTCTACTTTAAATTTAGGAATTAGAAAGCCAGCGCCTGCTTTACCATCATCTAGAACAGAGCCATCTGTAAACATTTTAAAGTAATGTGAATATTTTTTGTGTAGATGTGACAGAACATCAATTACTAACAAGTGTGGATTACTATCTTCTGTCAAGTCAGTATCGGTGCAGTTGATATCAAAAGTAGCATTGGACAATTCCCAGGGGTAGAGGACAACATATCATTTTATGTGAAACTTTGTTAGGTAATACATGAGAAAGTTTGAAGAGCTGATTTGTATAAGTGGATATTGTTTCTTGTGACTTTATTGTTCTTGCTCTCTTGGGGAAATGGATGTCAGACCGAATTTTAAATTCCGTATTGGCATAATTAGCTACTGCATTTGCTCTAACTATATATTTAGCATTTGATAACTTCCTCCAATCTTCCAAGGGAAGGATGCCGGCTGTTTTATATACTTCTTGTGTTTTTGTACACACCGGTCCCCAAGAGCACATTTAATAGCTTTACTATCTAAGCTTTGAAGTTTTTTCAGATAGCATTTTGGAGCTGAAAAATAGACCTCTTGGCCATAAGCCAACTTAGATCTGACTAAAACTGTGACAAGATGTAACAACGTTTTAGTGTCCTGTCCCCAGGACTGTTTACTAATAATTTTTATTAAATCATAGCTTTTCATAGCTTTACATAACAAGGCATCAATATGTTCTTTCCACTGTAAACTAGAAGTCAATTGTACTCCCAAAAATTTCACGTGAGTAGTATATTTCAGTTCCTCATCAATTTTAAACAACGGTTCTTCTTTCAGACTGAGACCATTATTAAAAAGCATCATGTGTGTTTTTTCATTGGATATTTCCAGACCGTTAACTGTCAAGTATGTGGAAATATTATTAATTTCATGTTGATAGACCTTGTATATGTGTGTGTGTGTGTGTGTGTGTGTGTGTGTGTGTGTGTGTGTGTGTGTGTGTGTGTGTGCACCTGCGCGCGCTAAGCGTTGCGCATTTACTCTTTGCTGTTTTTGTATACGCTTGACTAAGGCGAGTTGTCTGAAAATTTGCGCCTGTCTTGTTTTGTCGTATTAAATTTACGTTCTGATTCTATTTTTGTGTTTTTCTGGACCATGATGGAGTTCTCCATATTGTTGTTGCTGTTGTTGGTGTTGATGGTGTCTGCATATATTAAACATCACCCACTCTGCTCCCCCCCCCCCCCCCCCATCCCCATGGGGATGCCGGGGGCTCTTTCAGCATAATGGTATCACTACCTTCTGGAAATTCTGTGCTAGAAATTTCTTCTTTTCTATCACTCTCTTTGTTTCTGCCTTGCTCCTATGCTTTCTGTCATATCTTCCTATCATTTTCTGCCATGTTGGCCCATTCACATGTGTGTGTTCCATAGTCTTACGTACTTTCTTTTAGGATTGATAATTAGATACATGTGTTAAGTGCTTTTTGGCTCTAAGGAAACGAGATATGCAGAAGCAATTTTAGATAATTTAGGCCCGTTTTTATATGTTTGAGTGTCGTTAGTTATGTGTAAATTTGTATTCAGATATGTTTATTTAAATACCCTGTGGTATAAATTGGACGTAGTGGTCAACGCCAGGGGCATCTCCTTAGGTTATGTGCGCGAAAGCATTGTTATGTGTATTGAATTTTCTTCTCTCTCTCTCTCTCTCTCTCTTCCTCTCTCTCTCTCTCTCCTCTCTCTCTCTCTCTCTCTCTCTCTCTCTCTCGTCTCTGTCTCTCTCTCTCTGTCTCTCTGTCTCTCTGTGTCTCTGTCTGTCTGTCTCTGTCTCTCTGTGTCTCTGTCTGTCTGTCTCTCTGTCTCTGTCTCTCTCTCTCTCTCTCTCTCTCTCTCTCTCTCTTCTTTCTCGTCTGTCTGTCTCTGTCTCTCTCTCTGTGTCTCTGTCTGTCTCTCTGTCTCTGTCTCTCTCTTTCTCTCTCTCTCTCTTCCTGTCTCTCTCTCTCTCTCTTCTCTCACTCTCTCTCTCTCTGTCTTTGTCTTCTCTCTCTGCTCTTTTCTCTCCTCTCTGTCTCTGTCTCTCTTTCTCCCCTCTTTCTGTCTGCCTCTCTCTCTCTCTCTCTGTTCTCTCTCTCTCTCTCTCTCTCTCTTTCTTTCTCTGTCTGTCTCTCTCTGTCTCTCTCTGTCTCTCTCTGTCCTCTCTCTGTCTGTCTGTCTCTCTGTCTCTGTCTCTCTCTGTCTCTCTCTTCTCTCTGTCTGTCCTCTCTCTGTCTCTCTCTTCCCTCTCTTTCTCTCTCTTCTGTCTCCTCTCTCTCTCTTCTCCTCCTCACTCTCTCTCTTCTTGGTCTCTGTCTCTCTCTCTGTCTCTCTCTCTCTCTGTCTCTCTCTCTCTTTCTCTCTCTTTCTGTCTGCCTCTCTCTCTCTCTCTCTCTCTGGTCTCTCTCTCTCTCTCTCTCTCATCTCTCTCTCTCTCTCTCTCTCTCTCTCTCCTCTCTCTCTCTCCTCTCTCTCTTTCTCTGTTGGAGTATATTGTGTATGTTTTGAAACGGTTATAGCCGCGATGTGGCTCTACGCAGTCAGGTAGGCTTGAAACAAAACAACCCTATCAATAGCAATAACCTGCTCTGCTGTCCTGAAAACGAAAACTTCCGATGGTGCCAAGACACAGTCTAGGGGAATGTGCTTTCATCACAGTTTCATTGTGCTGTCTGTTTGGAATGTAGGCCTACTGCCACCTGATCTGAATGTTCTGCCCACCTTTGCTCACTTCCAGTTAAAGTTAACCCTTTGACTCTCGCACCCTGTCCACCAGCATCCTGCATTGTCAACCATGCGTAGTAAAGCAAAAACTTAATCCTTTGATTCCCTCACCCTGTCTACCTGAAAAACTTAATCCTTTGATTCCCTCACCCTGTCCACCAGCATCCTGCATTGTCAACCATGCGTAGTAAAGCAAAAACTTAATCCTTTGATTCCCTCATCCTGTCCACCAGCTTCTGCCCTTTGATTCCAGGAAGCTGGTGGACAGGGTGAGGGAATCAAAGGGTTAAGTTTTTACAGTTGATGGATAGGTTGCGGGAGTCGAAGGGTTATGTTTTTGCAGTTGGTGGACAGGGTGAGGGAATCAAAGGGTTAAGTTTTTGCAGTCGGTGGATAGGGTGCGGGAGTCAAGGGGTTAAAGACTTACCTATTCACACAGACCTTCCCTTGTTGACCTCACAGTTGCCAAGCCACTGATATGTACTGTCACCCTTTTGCTTTTGTATCTTTCATCCATCGGAAGTCCTGTTTTTGGACGTAGGCCTTACCCAGCTGCTTCTACTCACTTCGTTCCAGCGCTTTTCTTCTCTAGTTCTTGTCAAATCCATCTGGGGGTCCCTCTTGAACAAACTCCAAACTCCATCTGGGTCCTCTCTCCCTTTCTCCATATAGTTTTGGTGTCTTCCTCTATCGTGAGTGCCGTCTCTTGGTATCCAGAACGTGGTTTTTGTTGTCCAACGATTGTCCATTGTCCGGGTGAGATGTCCTGCTCAGTTCCATTTCAGTTTGTTGATGGTTTCCAGGATGTCTCGTGCTTTTGCTCTTTCTCTGATCCACTGAGCCGTTTTGCGATCTTTCCAGGTGATACCAAGCATGATTCTTTCATGTGCTCGCTGCATGGTTCTTAATGTCAAAGCCTCGCTTTTCAGGTCACAATGAAAGACTTGATTTATACGCCCAGGTTTTCCATTATTGATATCACAGTTGTACAACATGTCAGACCTAACTGAATATTAAAATAGGCTGTGTCTGGAGCATCATGCTTGGCCACTGTCGCGGCAGTTCAAACAACCTCTGTGGTTGAAGTGAGGCAATTTTGGGAGCTTCCTTCTGCTGTCGACACTATAGTAAGGGGAAAGGAGCTGGCAGCTATGCGGGCTGGTGGCAGGGCGTGCGAGTCCGGAGGCTGGGCTGGACCTGGTTGGTGTACTTGTGTGGCTATGTCCCGGGGTTTGTCATCTCCCCACCTTGCCTCTCTTCTCTGTAAAGCATGGTAATTGATGACTGGGTCCGAATGGGTCATGCAACGCATGGACACCCCCCCCCCCACCCCCTCTCGCTTTGCTTGATGAAATGACTGTCGAGTGACGTCGGGAGCTTGGAAGGAGATAGTCCATAGAGTGGCGAGGCATTGGTGCTCGGGGTCCCATCTGCATCTTCGTGGTGTGTCTAGTTAACTGTCTCCGTTTCACGTACAAGTCACAGTTAAGGACTTAACCTGTTCACCCAGACCTGCCGTAGTTGATATCACAGTTGCTCAGCTACCAGTATGTGCTGTCACCCCTTTTCACACTTCAACCACAGTAAAAGACTTGAACTTTCACTCAGGCCTTCCATAGCTATTACAATTTACTTCTCCGCCGATATGCACCTTCACTTGTAATGACTGATCATGTGGCTTGTATTCAAGAGTTTGTTCAAGAGGGTTTCACTGCACCCAGGAAACTCCATACGTGCTCCACCCAAATCCGCCAGCAATTCTCTATTCATTAGCTCGATGGTTAGAGCGCCGTGTTCATAGCGCAGGGTTTGTGTGTTCCACCCTTGTACGGTCCACGTGTTTTTTGTTGTTGTTTTGTTTTGATGTTGATTTTACTGTTTTATTTTTTGTTCATTTTATTTTATATTATCTGTGTTTTAACGTTTTTGTTTTTTATCTATTATTTCATCTTTTTTATTCTATGTATTCTTATGTTTATTTTATTCTCATTTTCTTTATGTTATGTATTTATGTGTTTATTTGTTGTGTTTATATATGTGTTTATGTATTTCTTTATTCATATATATATTTTCATTTATTTGTTTATTTATTATTTTATGTAGGCCTATATATTTATTTATTTATTAGTTCTTTCTTTCTCTCTCTTTTTTTTTTACTTTTTTTTTTTTGCTGGTTGGTTGTTGTAATAGAGCCGTGTGGACTCAAGATCTGATGTCTGGAGTTCAATCCCAGCCCACTACATTAAAAACTGGCCTGTTGGCTGCCCATCTTGATGTTTCCATCAGTCTGGTGGTGTCAGCTTATTGTTTGATAGGTCCACTGGCCTGTTGGCTGCCCATCTTGATGTTTCCATCATTCTGGTGGTGCCAGCTTAGTGTTTGATAGGTCCACTGGCCTGTTGTCTGCCCATTGTAATGTTTCCATCATTCTGGTGGTGTCAGCTTAGTGTTTGATAGGTCCACTGGCCTTTTGGCTGCCCATCTTCATGTTTCCATCAGTCTGGTGGTGTCAGCTTACTGTTTCATAGGTCCACTGGCCTGTTGGCTGCCCATCTTGATATTTCCATCAGTCTGGTGGTGTCAGCTTACTGTTTGATAGGTCCACTGGCCTGTTGTCTGCCCATTGTAATGTTTCCATCAGTCTGGTGGTGTCAGCTTACTGTTTGATAGGTCCACTGGCCTGTTGGCTGCCCATCTTCATGTTTCCATCATTCTGGTGGTGTCAGCTTACTGTTTGATAGGTCCACTGGCCTGTTGGCTGCCCATCTTCATGTTTCCATCATTCTGGTGGTGCCAGCTTAGTGTTTGATAGGTCCACTGGCCTGTTGTCTGCCCATTGTAATGTTTCCATCATTCTGGTGGTGCCAGCTTAGTGTTTGATAGGTCC
>JAPXFY010000029.1:29099366-29106866 GCA_030674185.1 Monoplex corrugatus
ACAAGACCCTGGGCATCAAACGGACACACACTGTGACAAAAGATGACAGTAAGGACAAGAAGCAAACAGATCCAAAGTTACCAACATCACCCCCATGGGGATGCCAGGGGGGGGGGGGGGGTCTTTCAGTATAAACAGTATCCCCACCTTCTGGAAATTCTGTGCTAGAAATTCTCTTTCTTCTGTCACTGTCTTTGTTTCTGCCTTGTTCCTTTGCTTTTTGTCATTTCTTTCTATCATTTTCTGCCTTGCTGGGCCATATACCTGTATGTGCTCGTTAAAATCTTGCGTACTTTTTATTAGGATTGATAATTGGGTACATGTATTAAGTGCATTTTTGGCTCTAGGGAGGTGAGATGTGCGGAAACGATTTTAGGTAATTTGGGCCCGTTTTTATTTATATGGTTTAATGTCCTTGGGTATACTTAGATTTCTATTCAGTATGTTTTTTTAAAATCCCCTGGGCAATAAATTGGACGGAGTGGTCAACGCCAGGGGCACGTCCTTAGATTATGTGCACGAATGCATTGGTATGTGTACTTGAATTTTCTTTTCTTTTTTTTTTTCCTGTTGAAGTTTTGTGTGTTTTGAAACAGTCATAGCCCTGATATGGCTCTACGTAGTCGGCTGGGCTTTAAACAACAATAACAATAATAATGTAAAACACACACCCCCCCCAAAAAAAAAAATATATATATATATATCAAAAGTTAAAAAAAACAGACTTAGTCACCACTATAACTCATGCAATTGCAACCCCTGTTAAAAAGCTGCTATTGCAAATTAGCGCGTCTCTGAAATGTCCATATTGTGAAAAATGACTGTATTTTGTTTAATCAATCGATATAAGGTTACTTATTTGCCTACTCGCTTTGTAACTTTATTTCGATCTTATTTCATTTCAGCAATTCTTACTACCTCATTTATTTGTCTGTTTCGTTCACGTATTTATCTATCATTTACATGTTTCTTTCCGTAATGGTCTCTTTTAATGTCTGAAAATGAAATCTATTTATAGAAAGTACAAGACACTTGCTTATCATCCGTGACATAGATTTGACCCCAAGAAATGGACAGGAAATCAGAAAACACTCCAAAGTCATTGCACCTTCAACCAAGATAACAGACTCGAACGGTCTATTGGACAGTGAGGCTGAAAGAGAGCAAGTGGCATAAAAACATTTTAGACATTAGTGAAGAAAAAGACGACAACGACGACGACGACGAAGAAGAAGAAGAAGAAGAAAAACAAAAACTACAACAACTACAAGGAGAAGAAGAAGAAAAAAAATCAACAACAGCAAGACAACAACAAGGGGAAGAAGAAGGAAAAGAAGAGAAGAACTCCCAAAGGTTTGCCACAAAGAGAAATCGGAAGGGAAAGTAGATTTGTAAAATCCCTCAAACAATACGAAGCAGGCACACAAAAGTGAGACTGAGACTTTTGAACTTTTAACTAAAGAAGAAGGTTAGGAAGAATAAGAACAACAAGCAGATACTACTATTTTTACCTTCTCTTTCTATTACTGCAAGGGGGGAAAAAATCCATAGACTGTCATCCGACCAAAAACAATGGATGCAATGAAGGTGATTTTGTTTCTGACGCTCGTGACGCTGATCACAGTGAAGTCGGAACTCACCGATGACGTCAATATTAACGATGACGTCACTAAACACGATGACGTAAGGTCAGATGATTTTGGCGTTCTTACTCTGGTGCAACAACAAGCGGCCACCATCTCTCAGTTTCAGGCCAAATTGACCGCAATGGAGACTACTATGCAGGTAATGTTGTGGTGTGGTGTGGTGTGGTGCAGTGTGGTGTGGTGTGATGTGGTGTAGTGTAGTGTAGTGTGGTTTCGTTCGTTCGTTGATTTAACATCTTTTCACTATGAGTGTGGTGTGCTGTCGTGTTGTTTTGTCGTGCGTTGTGTTGTGTTGTGTTGTTTTGTATTGTGTTGTGTTGTTTTGTATTGTGTTGTTGCGTGGCGTCGTGTTGTAGTTGTGTTGTGTTGCGTTGTGCTGTGTTGTGTTGAGCTGTGTTGTAGTCGAATGTGTTGTTATGTTTCGTGTTGTGTAGTAAAAATTAATGTTGTGTTGTAATGCGTTGTGTTATGCTGTGCTGTGCTGTGCTGTCTGTGTCTGTGTCTCGCGCGCCAAAGTGTTATACATCTATCGTTTGTTGTTTGTTTTTTATATACGCTATACAAAGACCAAGTGGCCGAACATTCGCGCCTGTCTTAAATTAACCTTTTGATTCCCGCCCTCTGTCCACCAGCATCCTGTTTTGTCAGCCATGTTAACAAAACCAACAACTTAACCCTATGACTCCCTCATGGTATGAAAGTGTGAGGGAGTCAAAGGGTTACATTTTTTTTGCATTTGGTGGACAGGATAGAGGAGCCAGAGGGTTGGATACGCGTTCTGATTCGTGTGTGTGTGTGTGTGTGTGTGTGCACGTGTGTGTGTGTGTGTGTGTGTGTGTGCGCGCGCGCGCGTGTGTGTATGTGTGTGTGTGCGTGCGTGCGTGTGTGTGTGCGTGCGTGTGTGTCTGTGCACGTGCGTGCGTGTGTGTGTGTGTGTGTCTGTGTGTGTGTGCGTGTGTGTGTGTGTGCACGTGTGTGTGTGAGTGGTTTTGTGTGCGTGTGTGTGTGCGTGCGTGTGTGTGTGCACGTGTGTATGTGTGAGAGTGTGTGTGTGTGCGTGCGTTGTGTGTGCGTGCATGCCTGTGTGTGTGTGCGTGCGCGTGTGTGTATGTGTGTGCGCGCGCGTGCGTGTGTGTGTGTGTGGTATGCACGTGTGTGTGTGTGTGTGCGCGCGCGTGCGCGCGTGTGTGTGTGTGTGTGTGTGTGTGTTTCTGGTTCGTATTTGCTGGAATGGTGACGGTCACTTTGGTTCAGATTTTAGTGATGACCCTTTTTTCAGAGTCAGAGCCAGAGAATTCATCAGCTGGAACAAACGCTGAGAGAGACACAAGCCAAAATACCGACTGTTACCAGTGTTCAGACCAGACTGGATGATTTACAGGTATTGTGTTTGTGTTTTCAAGAAGATGACAAGCATTCTTACCAACAAATGCTTGTCAATCAACATCAGGAAGAGAGTCCTTGAATGTTATATAGAACCAATACTGTTATACGGATGCGTGGCGTGGACAGTCAACAAACAAAGCCAGAACAAGATTGAGGCAGCCGAGATGTGGTTTCTAAGAAGAATGTTGAGAGTTCATTGGACAGCAAAGAAAACAAACGAGACAGTCTTGATGGAGGCAGACACAAGTAGATCACTGATAAGGAAGATTAGGAAAAGACAGGCAACATATATAGGCCATTTTTGGAGGAAGGGGGATTTGGAGCACCTGGTCACAACGGGAAAGCTGGAGGGAAAGAGAGCACCGGGTAGACCCAAGGAGAAAATGCTGGACGGACTTGCAGAGTGGCTGGGGACGGGGAGGGTGAGAAAGATGCCAGGGGCAACGAGAGATGGAAGTCCATGATCGCCAACGCCATGCGGCAGGGCACCTGATGATGATGATGATGATGTGTTTGTGTTGGTGTTGTGTTGGTGTTGTGTTGTGTTGGTGTTGTGTCGGTGTTGTTGTGTTGGTGTTGTGTTGTGACCTGTTGTGTTGTGTTTTTGTTGTGTTGTGTTGTGTTGTGTTGTGTTGTGTTGTGTTAAAGCTAGGTCAGGAACCAAACGGATTCTAATCACCAACATCATCTGCAAGCCTTGACTGAGTTGGCTGGGCCATGCCGCTAGACTGCCATCTTCCAGACCAAGTCTTGAACTGGAACCCAGCAGGACAGCGAAGTACTGGAAGACCAAAAATAAATGGCACCAGAGGGTTGACAGAGACCTACAACTGAATTTTTACAAAAACTTTTTAATTAGACAGCATAATAATAATAATGATAATACATGTAAATCACATGTATATAGCGCCATTCTCCCACACATAGGTAAGGACTCACTGCGCTTTATATTAATTAGTACATACACACACATACACACACAAACACACACATACACAAAGATACAAACAAACACACCACACCACACACGCATACGCACAAAGATGCTGAGGTAGGGTACACTCAAGCCTGTTGGGCGAGAGACCCTTGACCCAAGTTGTCAGATATACATGCAAAATAGAATATGCAATTTTTATGCATCCAGTCAACGTTGTTATCTTTTCTTGGTGTATTTTTTAATCTTTTGTTGGTTTGTTTTTAACTATCAAGACAATACGATTGCAGGCATGGAAAACAGCAAATTCAGCACTAAAATCATCCTTTTTAGCATAAGATTTTTATTCTTTTCAAAACACGAATGAATGGGAAATGATAGAACGGACATCTGTGCATCTCAAACTGAAAAACCAAACCCTAAATGTTACCCATTTGACTCCTGATCACCTTTTCGGGGTTCTGGCGCAACTCGGCATGTGCTGACTCACGGGTGATTTTGTCAGAGAGGGTCATATTCATGGAAGAACTTCTGCCAGTTTTTGACTTCTTCTTCTTCTTCTTCTTCTTCTTCTTCTTCTTCTTCTTCTTCTTTTTCTTCTTCTTCTTCTTCTTCTTCTTCTTCCTCCTCCTCTTCTTCTCCTTCCTCTTCTTCTTCCTCTTTTTATTTTGTTGTTGTTCTGCTTTTCTTGTTCTTGTTCGTCTTGTTCTTGTTCTTGTTTTGTTCCTCTTCTTCTTCTTCTTCTTCATCATCATCATCATCATCATCATCATCATCTTGTTCTTGTTCTTCTTGTTCTTCTTGTTCTTGTTCTTTTTCTTCTTTTTCTTCTCCTGCTTCTTCTTCTTCTTCTTCTAGTTTCTTTCTTTCTGTCTGTCTTTCTTCCTGTCTTTCTTTCATTGTTATTCTTTGTCTAAAACAGGTATCCACTGATGCCCTAACGTTCTACTTAGCTTACAAGCTGACTACAGAGATTGGTGCGAGAAAGGTCTTTGAGCAAATGCCACATGCCCGCCAAGTTCTTCAACAAGTCTGTCAGTTGGCTTCTTTTTATTTCTTTTTTTTTTTTTTTTTTTTTTTTGGTCTTTGTTTTTGTTTTTTGTTTGTTTGTTTTGTTTTGCTCGGTCTGGTTTGATTTGGTTTGGTTTGATGTTGTTTTCTTTCTTTTTTTCTTTGGGGGAAGGGGTTGTTTGGTTTGGTTTGGTTTGGTTTGGTTTGGTTTGGTTTGATGTTGTTTTCTTTCTTTTTTTCTTTGGGGGAAGGGGTTGTTTGGTTTGGTTTGGTTTGGTTTGGTTTGGTTTGGTTGATTAAGCAAGAGGGTGGATTGGTTGGCTGGTTGGTTGGCTGGCTGGTTGGTTGGCTGGCTGGTTGTTTGACACGTTGGGTGGTTGGATGGGTGGGTGACCGATCGGCTGGTTGGGTGGTGAGTAGATGTGTAGGTATGGTAGCTGGTTGCAAGGCTGGTTGACTATTCAGTTGGTTTGTTGGTTGGTTGGCTGGCTGGTTGACTTGCTTGACTGATTGCTTGGTTATTCGATCGGATTATTGGTTACTTGCACAGATGGTTGGTTGGTTAACTGTTTTTGTTTTTTTTTCTTTTTTGTTGTTGTTGTTGTTGGTTGATTGGTTAGTTGGTTGGGTGTTGATTCATTTGGCTGGCTGGCTGTTTGGCTGGCTGGCAAATTATATGGTTGGTTTGTTGGTGGGTTGGTCCTTTGGTTGACTGGTTGGTTGGTTGGTTGGTTGGTTGGTTGGTTGGCTGGTTCTATCATACGTTCATTTCGTGTTTTTTTTATTCTGTTTCATATATTTCATATATGCATATATTTTTTGTAAGGTTATGCACTGTCCCTCAACAAATGTGTATGTGCGGTTGTATGTATATGTACATGTATGTGCACATGAATGTATTATGTGTCTGCTACCTTATCCATATTCATATTCATATTATTAGTATTACTATTCATATGATTATTTTGTTATTATTACTATTATTATTATAATTATCATTAGTATTATTATTATCACTACATTCATTAACATTATCATTATCGTTGTCGTCATCCTCGTTTCTTTCTTTTATATTAATATCATTATTATGATTGTTATTATATGATTACATGAATATGTATGTCGACATGTCTGTGAGTGAGCATGCATCTGACCGCATGTATATAGGCAAGTATAATATATATATATATATGTACATAGATGTATGTTTATGTTTGTGTGCGGTGTGTGTGTGAGCGTGTGTGTGTATGTGTGTGTGTGTGTGTTGTGTGTGTGTGTGCGTGTGTGTGTGTGTGCTGGTGTGTATGTGTGCTAGTACGTATGTGTGCTAGAGTGAGTGTGTGTGTATATATGTGTGTGTGTGTGTGTGTGTATGTGTGTGTGTGTGTGTGTGTGTGTCTGTATGTGTGTGTGTGTGTGTGTGCTGGTGTGTATGTGTGCCAGTACGTATGTGTGCTAGTGTGATTGTGTATGCGCGCGCGTGTGTGTGTGTGTGCATGTATGTATGTATGTGTGTGTGTCTGTGTATGTGTATGTGTGTGTGTGAGCGTGTGTGTGTATGTGTGTGTGTGTGCGCGTGTGTGTGGTGTATGTGTGCCAGTACGTTTGTGTGCTAGTGTGATTGTGTATGTATGTATGTATGTATGTGTGTGTGTATGTGTGTGTATGTGTGTGTATGTGTGTGTGTGTGTGTGTGTGTGTGTGTGTGTGTGTGTGTGTGTGTGTGTGTGTGTTGTACAGTTCCAGTGAAACTAGAGAACGGAGGGAACGTGACAGAAGGACGGGTGTCCATTAAGATCGGGAACAGCTGGGGCACTAGCTGCGATGATGTGATCACCGATACCTTTGCTAAAGTCATCTGTAATCAGTTGGAATACCCCAGGTCAGTTTACCCTTTTGTTCCACCCACAGGGGTTCATCACATCCTGACGTTTACGTATGCAAATCTGCCAGAAATACAGACTAGGATGATTGCATATGCAAATCTGCCAAAAATATGCATTAGGACGATTACATATGCAAATCTGCCAAAAATATTCATTAGGATGATTACATATGTAAATCTGCCAGAAATACTCATTAGGACGATTATATATGTACACGTAAATATGCCAAAAATATGCGTTCAGACAATTACGTATGCAAATCTGCCAAAAATAGGCATTTGGGACGACTACATTTGCAGATCTGCCAGAATTAGCACTCGGATGATTACATGTGCAAATCTGCCGTAAATACACACTCAGAATGATTACATATGCAAATCTGCCAAAAATATTACCTCTGACAATTACATACACAGATCTGCATTAAACACGCACTCGGGACGATTACATATTCAGATCTGCCAGAAATACGCACTCAGACAATTAAATATGCAAATCTGCCAGAAGCATGCACTCAGGACGATTACATATGCAAATCTGCCAGAAATACGCGCTCAAACGATTGCATATGCAAATGTGCCAGAATACACACTCATATGATTACACATTCAAATCTGCCAAAAATACGCACTCAGAC
>JAPXFY010000029.1:29111866-29126866 GCA_030674185.1 Monoplex corrugatus
GTTTTATAGATCCTGTTCCGCCCCCCCCCCCCCCAATCCTCACCCTCCCTCCCCCCTCCCGCAACTCTTTCTCCATTTCAATACCTTGGAAGCGAAGAGCGTAGAGTTTTGAGCAGGTTTAAGAGTCAGCCAAAAAACATCAACGCAAATAGCAGACTGGGCGGAGCGCGTGTGGATTTGCTCGAGTGCGATGAATCCTTCTTGAACAAACTCTGAACTAAATGTCAAGTGTATTAGGCGTTGTTGAGATTATTCAGATAAACTTGATTTTATGTGTCTATTGATTTATCTGTATTCTGTTAATTTGTTTGGTGGTGGTGGTGGTGGTGGTGGTGGTGGTGGCGGTGGTGGTGGTGTGGTAAGTGTGTGTGTGTAGGGGGGGGGTAGGTTTTTTTTTCGTTGTTGTTTTAACTGGTTAGTTTGTTGGCTTGTTAAAGGTTTGTTTTTCTATTTATTTTTGTATTTATTTATGTAGTAATTTGTCGATCAATTCGTATATTTGTTTTATCTAAGTATTTAGGTCCTCACTTTTTGTTTGCTTGTGTATAGCATGTGCGTGCGTGCGTGCGTGCGTGCGTGTGTGTGTGTGTGTGTGTGTGTGTGTGTGTGTGCGTGTGTGTGTGTGTGTGTGTGTGTTGGGGGTGAGTGTTTATATTTATGTTTTAATAATTCTGTGTGTCACTGGAGGCGAGGTGTGCCTGCGCACACACACACACACACACACACACACACACACACACACACACACACACACACACACACACACACACACACACACACCACACACAACACACACACTCACACGGCGCGCGTGGGCACGCACGCACACATTCTTTTCATCTAACTTCTCTCAGTCCTGGTCTGTCTATCTGTCTTTTAGGTTAATTTTAACCAAGTTGTCAAATCAGTTACACACAAAACTAACATCTTTTCGTGTCCTGTTTGCAGGAAGCAAAGTCTTCAAACGAAGCGAAGAATATATCATCAGGAACCCAGAACCATAACCAAAGTGACCTGATCAATCAAGACAACTTGCCTCATCGATCGTGTTCGTATTATCGATCTGTGCATGTCATCTGTCCGATTGATTATACCGATAATTGAAATACAGGAAAAAAAATGAAGTAAAAGAATGAAGAACGGTAAAAATGAAAGAAAACAAAATGGAAGGAAGGAAGGAAGCACAGAAGAAAAGAAAGAAGGAAGGAGGGAAAAGATGAGGTATTTCTATATAGCTTCATTTTTTCAAGCATCAATCATCTTCTTCCACTCGACGAAACATCAGGAAAGTCTCGCTGGTTTTGCCTCCCTAAATTGTGTTGTATCTGTTCTTCATTGTCTGTTGTGTACATGTACGTTTGCCAAAGGCCAGTTGGCAAAAAAAATATCCACTTGTCTTTGTTTTGTTATATCAAATACGTGTTCTGATTCCACTTTTGTGCCTGTTTGGTTCCTGTGGGCAGTCGCTTTTGCTTTGGGATTTCTTTTAAGCATGTTAGAATCAGTATCACTATGTTTGCTTTGAGATTTCTTGTAAGTGTGTTAGAATCAGTATCACTATGTTTGCTTTGGGGTTTCTTTTAAGCGTGTTGGAATAAGTATTCATACGTTTGTTTTGGGATTTCTTTTAAGCGTGTTAGAATCATTATCAATATGTTTGGTTTGGGATTTCTTGTAAGTGTGTTAGAATCAGTATTCATATGTTTGCTTTGGGATTTCTTTTAAGAGTGTTAGAATCAGTATCACTATGTTTGGTTTTGGGATTTCTTTTAAGAATGTTAGAATCAGTATCACAATGTTTGCTTTGGGATTTCTTTTAAGCGTGTTGGAATCAGTATTCATATGTTTGTTTTGGGATTTCTTTTAAGAGTGTTAGAATCAGTATCACTATGTTTGGTTTTGGGATTTCTTTTAAGAGTGTTAGAATCAGTATTCATATGTTTGCTTTGGGATTTCTTTTAAGAGTGTTAGAATCAGTATCACTATGTTTGGTTTTGGGATTTCTTTTAAGAGTGTTAGAATCAGTATCACTATGTTTGCTTTGGGATTTCTTTTAAGAGTGTTAGACTCAGAATCACTGTGTGGTTCTCGATGTCTTTCCTCACTGATAGATATGTACATATTCCGAACGTTTGATTTTTTTTTCGCCGAAGGTTTATATTAGAACACTGAATTTCCAATTAAGCATGCATTAAAAAAAAAGTCAGTCAGGCTAAAACAGTATTCAAGAAAATGAAAAGCGTTCTTTCCAACAAATGCCGAAGAATTAACATCAGGAAGAGAGTTCTCCAGTATTGTATAGAACTGATACTGTTGTATGGATGTGAAGTGTGGACAGTCAACACGCAAAGTCAGAACAAGGTTGAAGCAGCTGAAATATGGTTTCTAAGAAAAAATAACAGTTAAAGAGTTCCATGGATAGCAAGGAAAAGAATCGAGAGAGTCATGAAAGAGGTAAAACAGATACTTTAATGATTGCCATAATAATTCTGGGCATGATAGATATTTTTAGTACATGACTCAAACTATTCTGATGATAAATATTTTATGACATGACTCAAACTATGTTGACCTAACGCAAGGTTGCAAAACTCACTGGTTTTTGTATTTGTTAAATTTCGTTCCAGTTTATTTGGTAAACAGTGAAGAGTCAGCCACTGTATTGGTACACATGTGCTGAACTTGTAGTGGTATACACATGGTATGGTACACATGTACCGAACTTGTACTGATACTACGCCACATGGTTGACATATCATGTTACTCCAGTTACGTCTTTATGTTCCTTGCGCTGATGTCATAAGTAGCATGTGATGATGTCAGTTATACTTTTAGTTTCTTGTTCTTGCGTCTTTCGTTTTGAGAAAAACAGACCTTCAGATAATAATAATAATAATTAGGGGGTGAAGTGGGGCAATTCCACCCACTGGGCAATTCCACCCCCCTTTCGGTCTAAGGGATGTAACCCCTTTATAACTGCATGTAGAATTCTTCTGCTTTCTGAACCAAAGAGGAGAGAACTTCCTGTACTTCCTTCCTGTTTTTCTTCAAGCTTTGAGAGCACACATGTGTGAGAGGAGACATCTGGAGAAATCTATCCACAAACATCGATAAAAATAAGTACACCATCCATACTTTTGATGTGGCCTTTTGGTGACTAAGTTTGAGTACATTCATCATAATAAGTTTTTAGAAGCATGTAAGCACCGTTGAACTATCATTTGCAGTGGTTTTAGACTGAATTCCATGCCTTCTGTATTGCAGTAACCTGCTTCACTGGGCAACCCAGTTGGGAAAATCCACCCCCCTGGGGGGTGGATTTTCCCACCCATATTTAATACATAAATTTCTGTACTAAATCTCACATTGACAAAGGGAAAAGACCACTTCGACAGACAAACCAGACGAAGTACAATGACGACAGTAACAGTGACACTGACTCCGCAGCTGACAACTCGGCAGACGAAGAATGGGTTCCACCAAGGAAACGACCTTACGACAGTGGAAGTGACAGTGACAATGACGTTCAACCTATTGGAGTTGTGGAGCGGAACATTTTTGATGCTTTCAAGTGACTTCTCTGTTGTTTTTTTTTCAGCATTTTGCCAAATTTAGTTTGTGTGTCACCTTTTGTGACCTTATTTTTCTTTTTTATATGTAGGCCTATCAATCTGTGTAGCCTAACTTTATGTTAAGTGAAGTTTGTCAGATGGGGGTGGAATTACCCCATATTTGTGCATTGTTTGAAATTTGATGAAAAGTTTTGTATGTTCTCACAGTGTTAACTTTTGATTAAATAATGCTATGTATTAAATCCTCACTCTATCTGTTGCTTTGTGTTCAATTTGTTGTGAATTTACTTGAACGGTTTCGTGTTGAGAGTCATTTAACAAAAGTAGGGGGTGGATTTGGGATTTCTTTTAAGAATGTTAGAATCAGTATCACCGTGATGTGTCAAAAACGAAAAAAATTACAAACCTCTAGCATGAACACATGTGTTGTATATACATTCAAGTTTCATTTCATGTTTTATAAGTACTCAATGTGGCCACCACCGGCAGCGCGGACAACATCAAGCCGATATGAGAATTCCTCCCAAACGCGCCTCAGCATGTCACGGTCCACCGTGTTGATTGCAGCTGTTATTCGATCTTTCAAGTCATCGATACTTGCTGGAAGTGGTGGAACATAAACTTGGTCTTTAACATACCCCCACAAGAAAAAGTCACACACAGTGAGGTCCGGGGATCTGGCAGGCCAAGCACAGAGAGCAAGGTCTTTAGCACCTCTCCTCCCAATCCATCGCTGAGGCACGTTTTCATTCAGATAAGCTCTAACCCCGAGATACCAATGGGGTGGTGCTCCATCTTGCTGAAAAATGAAGTCATTCGAATCTGCTTGCAGTAAAGTGAATAGCCAGTTTTGGAGCATTTCGAGATAGGTTTGTCCTGTAACGGTGTTTCCTTCAAAGAAAAAGGGACCATAGACCTTGTCTTGAGACACAGCACAGAAGACGTTCACTTTAGGGGAATCTCTTTCATGCTCAACAGTTTCATGTGGGTGATCTGTTCCCCAAATGCGCACATTGTGACGATTGACTGTGCCGCTCAAATGGAAAGTCGCTTCGTCACTAAAAACTAAACGTGAAAAGAGAGTTTCATCACCTTCCTCCATCTCCAGCATTGACTCACAGAATGTCCTCCGCATCACCTTGTCATCATTAGTAAGTGCTTGGACGAGGCTTAGTTTGTATGGTTTCATGTGTAATCGTCTCTTTAACACACGCCAGACAGTGGTATGAGGGATGGCAAGCTGAAGACTTGCTCGACGTACGGACTTACGTGGGCTGCTCTCAAATGCATCATGAATCCTCTCCACTTGCTCCTCTGTAACACGTGGTCTTCCAGGACTCTTTCCTTTGCACAGACACCCACTCTCTTTAAACTGTCTAACCCACCGTCGAATGCTCTCACGATGGGGCGGATCAATGCCGAATTCTGTTCTGAAAGCACGTTGCACCGTGACAATGGCGTTTGTTTTCGCGAACTCAAGCACGCAAAACGCCTTCTGCTGAGGAGTCGCCATTTTGATTGATCTTCCCACAATTCAGCTGCACCGGAAGTTATACTAACGACAGCGGTGAAACTGACACCCAATCAAACTTTGATAACTACTCTATCAAATAACCACTGATTCAGTCCACTACAATGCTATAGACCTGAAAAAACTGCGTAATGATTTTGGCGTATTCCATTTGAAACACCCTGTATAGAATAAGTCAACTGTGAGAATATATAATTTTATGTGTAATGTCTTCGCATTCCCACTTCGAAGAGAAATAGATTGGATATGAAAAGTTGGCCTGCGTTGTATAAAAGTCAAATGTTTTAACTTATAGTTATTGTTGGGGAAAGAAGCACGTCGCCATAGAACGTCGCCACTCAACTGTTTTCTTTGTTTCCCTGAATGCATGTACCTATGAAACAAGTAATTCCGACAAAATAGGATATTTAACGTATGTAACCTGCATGCTGCACATGGGGCCTCAGTTTATCATTTCGTGCAAAAGACTGATGATGATAATAACGAAAATGTATTGTTCATTCTCCTTGCCCCCCTTTCTCTCTCTCTCTCTCTCTCTCTATATATATATATATATATATATATATATATATATATATATACATGTATATATATATATATAATATATATATATATACATATATATATATGTATATATATACATATATACATATATATATATACATATATATATATCGCACACACACACACTCTCTCTCTCTCTCTCCCCTTCTCTCTCTCTCTCTCTCTCTCTCTTCTCTCTCTCTCTCTCGTTATCCATACATAACACCAAACAATAGACTGTGTGTTGTATGTATGTGTCGTGTGCGTGTGTGTGTGTGTGTGTGTGTGCGTGCGCGCGTGTGGTGTCTCTGTGTCTGTATGTCTGTCTGTCTGTCTGTCTATGCGTGCTTGTCAGCATATCAATGTGTGTTTGCACGACCACATTCGAAAAATGTATAAAACAATATGTAGATGCACGGAATTCAAAGATTAATCAAATATAAATCACACAGGCAAATCTGTTTTTACATAACATTAATGAAAAAGAGACGAAAATTGTATAATATATATTTATTAAACTATAGGTGATTCAAAGACAAAATATTTGCAAGTAATTCGGTCACGCACACAGCGCTACTGTTTATTTACGTGTTTATTTAACTATACAACCATTGTACACAATATATACATTCCTGTACCTGCTCATAGGCTTAATTGAAAAAAATCTGCATACCTATAAACCTAAAATTGCGTACGACTATAAAGTAATGAACAGTAAATTAAAAAGAAAATCACGACCAAACATTTTCCCAAAACTCCCAAAGTGAAAGCGCTGTATAAGTCAGCAAAATGAAAACTAACTGAACAACATGCTTTTTATCAGACTCAGTTCTGAACACAAAACTGTAAATATACGTCAAAAAGAAGACACAATTTCAAAATCACTGTAAAAACATGTTTTCCTGTATCAGCTAGAGGACAACACTTTAATCAATATGTATAAACACACACACATTGTATGTGTGACAAACCTGGAAGTATGCCCTGGGATAAAGGTTGGCCGAAAAATGTTAAACAATCTCCGTTATGCAGATGGGACTGTTCTAATTGCAGAAAATGAAAAAGACCTACAAAATCTTCTGAATATCGTAGAAACAGACAGCAGAAGAAAAAGGCTGGAGCTAAATAGCAAGAGGATTGAAATGATAATCAGCAAAAAAACAAACAAACAAAAAAACAAGAAATCCTTCATGCAAAATAAAAGCAAACGGCATCACATTGAAACAAGCTGATAAGTATAAATATCTGGGAACATCCATCTCACCAGAAGGTAGATGCACATTAGAAATAACCAGCAGAATCGGCCTAGCTAAAACAGCATTCAAGAAAATGAGAAACGTTCTTACCATCAAATGCCTATAAGTTAACATCAGGAAGAGATTTCTTTAATGTTATATGGAATCGATATTGTTGTAGGAATGTGAAGCATGGACAGTCAACACGCAAAGTCAGAACAAGATTGAGGCAGCTGAAATGTGGTTTACAAGAAGATTGTTAAAGAGTACCATGGTCAGCAAAGAAAACAAACGAGACAGTCTTGAAAGAGGCAAACGCAAGAAGATCATTCATAAGAAAGATTAGGAAAAGACAGGCCACAACTGTAGGCCATTTTATGAGGAAAGGGGAATTGGAGCAACTGGTCACAACAGGAAAGCTGGAGGGAAAGAGAGCACCAGGTAGACTCAGGAAGAAAATATTGGATGGACTTGCAGAATGGCTGAAGACAGAGAGGGTGGAAGATATACTCGCAGCGACAAAGGATAGATTCGTATGGAGGGCCATGGTCGTCAACGCCATACAGCAGGGCACATGAGGATGATGATATGTACAGAACAAGAGCAACACAATGGTGCGTTCACAAAAAAAGCATTTCTGGCATTGGGGAACAAGATAAGCTTACATGATCTGGTCACATCACCTGCCACTACTCACTGTCCAAATCCACATGTTAAGGTAGCCTGGAAAGTGGCTGTTGCCAAATATAACACAGGAAAGGTTGGACGACAAACACGAGAGCTGGACCAAACAGGACATGATGATAACATGATATTCATAATAGTGATAATAATACAATAATGATTATAAGATCAGATACTGCTATAACCATCACCATCACCACCACCACTACTACCACCACCACCACTACTACTATGACTACTACTACTACTACTAATAATAATAATGATGCTAATGATAGTCATGACAATGACAAAAATAATAACATTGATACAGACAATTATAAAAATAACAATGACAATGATGATAATGATAATAGTACCAGTGATGATGATTCTACTACTACCACCACCAATAACAATATGATAATAATGTTTATGTGTGAGAATAATAACAGTGATAATAATTTACACTAATTATGATAGTAATCATAATGATAATAATAATAACAATGATGATGATGACAACGACGACGACATCGATGACGATGATGATGATTATGATGATGATAATTACATTTAGTTTCAGTTATAGTTTCAGTTTCTCAAGTCGTCTCTGTGCTCAGAACAAATTCCATATCAATTAACGTCATAGGTGCTATGTGTATGGTGTCATCATCATCATTGTTATTGTTATCATTATGATTACTATCATAATTAAATTTCTATAGCGCAAAAAGTTATCTTCAGAGAGAATGTACGTTGCATTTAACATACACTCATAAATTGGGGAGGGGGAAGGTTGCCATGTCAGTATATGACTGCAGTACAAACACGGTAAGATATATACACACCAACACATCAAAGCAGAATAAATGCATACTTCATGAACAATAACCACAGATGACAGCACGAAATTAGAAACAGGTGGTAGTGATACAGCATGAAATTATAAACAGGTGATAATGATACACCATGAAATTATACATTGTAAACAGGTGGTAGTGATATAGCATGAAATTATAAACAGGTGGTAATGATACAGCATGAAATTATAAAAAGGTGGTAATGATACAACATGAAATTATAAACAGGTGGTAATGATACAGCATGAAATTATAAACAGGTGGTAATGATACAGCATGAAATTATAAACAGGTGGTAGTGATACAGCATGAAATTATAAACAGGTGGTAGTGATACAGCATGAAATTATAAACAGGTGGTAATGATACAGCATGAAATTATAAACAGGTGGTAATGATACAGCATGAAATTATAAACAGGTGGTAATGATACAGCATGAAATTATAAACAGGTGGTAATGACACAGCATGAAATTAAAAACAGGTGGTAGTGATACAGCATGAAATTATAAACAGGTGGTAGTGATACAGCATGAAATTATAAACAGATGGTAATGATACAGCATGAAATTATAAACAGGTGGTAGCGATACAGCATGAAATTATAAACAGGTGGTAATGATACAACATGAAATTATAAACAGGTGGTAATGATACAGCATGAAATTATAAACATGTGGTAGTGATACAGCGTGAAATTATAAACAGGTGATAGTGATACAGCGTGAAATTATAAACAGGTGGTAGTGATAAAGCGTGAAATTATAAACAGGTGGTAATGATACAGTATGAAATTGTAAACAGGTGGTAGTGATACAGCATGAATTTATAAACAGGTGTAGTGATACAGCGTGAAATTATAAACAGGTGGTAATGATACAGCATGAAATTATAAACAGGTGGTAGTGATACAGCATGAAATTAGACACAGATGGTAATGATACAGCATGAAATTAAAAACAGGTGGTAGTGATACAGCGTGAAATTATAAACAGGTGGTAGTGATACAGCATGAAATTATAAACAGGTGGTAATGATACAGCATGAAATTATAAACAGGTGGTAATGATACAGCATGAAATTATAAACAGGTGGTAATGATACAGCATGAAATTATAAACAGGTGGTAGTAATACAGCATGAAATTATAAACAGATGGTAATGATACAGCATGAAATTAAAAACAGGTCGTAGTGATACAGGATGAAATTATAAACAAGTGGTAGTGATACAGGATGAATTTATACACAGATGGTAATGATACAGCATAAAATTATAAAGAGGTGGTAGTGATACAGCTTGAAATTATAAACAAGTGGTAGTGATACAGGATGAATTTATACACAGATGGTAGTGATACAATATGAAATTATAAAGAGGTGGTAGTGATACAGCATGAAATTATAAACAGGTGTAGTGATACAGCATGGAATTATAAACAGGTGGCAATGATATCGATACCGCTTTACATACTCGAGATACTTGCACCTGCATTCCCAGATACAAGAGATGGAGGACCCTATGTGTCGCTGTGTCTCTTCAGTCCCATCAACGATGTTCAGTGTTTTAGCCAGACGCCGTGGTGTAGTGGCTAATGCAACGGACTACCGGCTGGAAGGTTGTGGGTTCGTATCCCCATCAGTCCCGTCTAAAATCGTTTCGGGATTTTTCGGCTGTGACCGGCTCATTGGGAAAACTGGGACCACACAGTCGAGTCTCATCCACTTCATGGATGCATCATTGAGGGTGTTGCTCAAATCTCCTGACCAACACTGCGAGTGTCTGTATCTCTCGGGCCTGGTTGATAGTAAGCGTAGAGTACAGCGCTGTTCTGCAGTCTCAGTCCTGAATGGAACTCCATAGCACCATGATTATCATCCTCATCGCATTGTCCCAGCTTCTGTGGCCATTAAGAAGGCGTAACAGTTTTGTGGGAAACCTCAACTCACAACTAAACAGCTTAAATTAACATCGTCTGTATTATCTCCATTTCTCATGAATCATGGATGGTGACATCCAGCAGCCCTAAAATACCGCTGGCGTTTGCACTGTTGGGTAACATTTGTCATGACACTGAAGTAACATCCAGGCTGACTGAATAACCCTGCACATGAAAGACCACCTATACTGCAATGGTCACAGATGAAGTCTGTGGCTTGCTGCTTTGCCCAGATTTTCTGCACTCCCGTTTCTGCTCTGTAGGCAACAGTTGTATCACCTCGAAGCTGTTGCACTCCATCTGCCCCAAGAAACATGGCAGCACCGTAAAATAGTGTCCCACATTCTTTGGCTCTTCATGACCTGATCTCAGGCTGATGTGAGATTTAACTGGCTGTTCCTACTTCGAAACGGATCTGTGTTCATGTCAGAGTGTTTAGTGATGGTGACTGGTGTGCGTTGCTGTTGGAGGGACGTGGTGGTGGTGTGAGTTGCTGTTGGAGGGACGTGGTGGTGGTGTGAGTTGCTGTTGGAGGGACGTGGTGGTGGTGTGAGTTGCTGTTGGAGGCACGTTGTGGTGGTGTGAGTTGCTGTTGGAGGGACGTGGTGGTGGTGTGAGTTGCTGTTGGAGGGACGTGGTGGTGGTGTGAGTTGCTGTTGGAGGGACGTGTGTGTGTGAGTTGCTGTTGGAGGCACGTGGTGGTGGTGTGAGTTGCTGTTGGAGGCATGTGTGTGATGGTGTGAGTTGTTGTTGGAGGGATGTGGTGGTGATGTGAGTTGCTGTTGGAGGGACGTGGTGGTAGTGTGAGTTGCTATTGGAGGGACGTGGTGGTGGTGTGATGTTGTTGTTGGAGGCACGTGGTGTGTGTGAGTTGCTATTGGAGGGACATGGTGGTGATGTGAGTTGTTGTTGGAGGGACGTGGTGATGGTGTGAGTTGCTGTTGGAGGGACGTGGTGGTGGTGTGAGTTGTTGTTGGAGGGACGTGGTGTTGGTGTGAGTTGTTGTTGGAGGGACGTGGTGGTGGTGTGAGTTGTTGTTGGAGGGACGCGGTGTTGGTGTGAGTTGTTGTTGGAGGGACGTGGTGGTGGTGTGAGTTGCTGTTGGAGGGACGTGGTGGTGGTGTGAGTTGTTGTTGGAGGGACGTGGTGGTGGTGTGAGTTGTTGTTGGAGGGACGTGGTGGTGGTGTGAGTTGCTGTTGGAGGACGTGGTGGTGGTGTGAGTTGTTGTTGGAGGGACGTGGTGGTGGTGTGAGTTGTTGTTGGAGGGACGTGGTGGTGGTGTGAGTTGTTGTTGGAGGGACGTGGTGGTGGTGTGAGTTGCTGTTGGAGGAACGTGGTGTTGGTGTGAGTTGCTGTTGGAGGGACATGGTGGTGGTGTGAGTTGCTATTGGAGGGACGTGGTGGTGGTGTGAGTTGCTGTTGGAGGGACGTGGTGATGGTGTGAGTTGCTGTTGGAGGGACGTGGTGTTGGTGTGAGTTGCTGTTGGAGGGACGTGGTGTTGGTATGAGTTGTTGTTGGAGGGACGTGGTGTTGGTGTGAGTTGCTGATGGAGGGACGTGTTGGTGGTGTGAGTTGCTGTTGGAGGACGTGTGTGTTTGGTGTAGTTGTTGTTGGAGGACGTGGTGTTGGTGTGAGTTGCTGTTGGAGGGACATGGTGGTGTTGTGAGTTGCTGTTGGAGGGACATGGTGGTGATGTGAGTTGCTATTGGAGGACGTGGTGTTGGTGTGAGTTGCTGTTGGAGGGACGTGGTGGTGGTGTGAGTTGCTATTGGAGGGACGTGGTGATGGTGTGAGTTGCTGTTGGAGGGACGTGGTGTTGGTGTGAGTTGCTGTTGGAGGGACGTGTTGGTGGTGTGAGTTGCTGTTGAAGGGACGTGTTTGGTGGTGTGAGTTGCTGTTGGAGGCACGTGTTGGTGGTGTGAGTTGCTGTTGGAGGGACGTCGTGGTGGTGTGAGTTGCTATTGGAGGGACGTGGTGTTGGTGTTGAGTTGCTGTTGGAGGGACGTGTTGGTGGTGTGAGTTGCTGTTGGAGGGACGTGTTGGTGGTGTGAGTTGCCGTTGGAGGACGTGGTGGAGGTCTTTTTACAAGGGAGGCGCCTGTCCATTCTGTGTATCACTCACAATCTGGTAGTGTTCTCACTGTCCTGTGGCCCCTGAGAGTTGCTGGAGGAAACCAAGACAGTGCCTCCTGATGGATTTGAACACAGGCACTTGCGGTACCACACAGTCTTCAGATCAGAGTCCAGCAACCAGCAAACAGGCAGGAAGAACCCCATCAAGTTCTTGAGAAGGATACCAGCCCACAAAAATTGTAAAGTTAGTTCTATCTGCACCACAAACTGTGACAGAAAGAAGACCAAACAAAAGCGAAAGTAACAATGGCTGCCAGAAGAACATTGATGGGGAAAGAGTTGTTGTCCTGGCAGTCCACTGCTGGGGGCGACACTGGTGTAGTCACAGCGCTGCTTGAAGCGTGGAGTGATGGGTTGTTGTGTTGAAACTGCTGAGAAGCACCGGGGGTATTGGTGGTACAGTCCACAGTCATCTCGTTGCTACAGACTGCAGCAGTGCTTGTGTGTTGAGACGTGTTGCACTGAGAAACAGGAACGTTTGACTGTGGAGGGGGATGGCTGTACTGTGGGTGGGGGTGGTTGTCCTGTGGAGGGGGTGATTGTACAGGGGATTGTTGTACTGAGGGTGGGGATTGTTGTACTGAGGGTGGGGGTTGTTGTACCAAAGATGAACAGGAGGTTGACCTGTAGACTTCCGTGCGCAGTAAGCAATCAGCAACAGGACACAAGCTATGAAGACACAATATTCAGGTATGATAAAATCAGAAATAGGCATCGCTCTAACCTGTCCACATCAGATGTAACATGAAGATAGTCGCTGCCTTCCCAACATGGTTTAGTGTTATCGTTTAGCCATGCCATAAGAAGACAGGGATGATCACCACAAACCCATACCACACACTCATCACAACCAGCACCACAGCCATCACCATCCGAGTCATAGAGGTCAGGGTCACAAACCTCTGCAGCCTCAAAGCTTCCACCAGGATCACAGCAGCCACCAGCAACACCACAATCGTCTTCGTCAAAAATAGAGTCAGTTCTAAAGCCTGATTTTCCTCACAGCTTAATAATTCAGATTTTTTTCCTGCCTCTTGCATTCTATAATTATGAACAGCAACACTGTTAAATACTGCATCGATGATCTGAATCAGACAGCAAGTCAGCATGACCAAGAGTTTAGGAGAGCCACATCTTGTTGCTGGTTGTTTGACGTACAGGTAGATGATGCAGGCGATGACAAGGACGTTGAGTAAAATCGTCAGAATGATGAATGTTATCCAACATCCAATTAATGCTGGAAAGTTGACTTCCTCAGTCATTGTGTCTTGCTGCACGTTGTTGAACTTTTCAAACTGAAAACGGGATGTGGTGGCCTGTGCAACAAAACAGATCCAAAAGTGTTTATTTACTTTACATCTGAGTATGAACATACGCCACTAACTCATGACACGTGAAGGAAAATGTATATTTAGTTTGACAACAAGACTATTGTCTCCCCTAGCTCCAGTTATCAGGGAAGCCTTCTGCTCCATCCGTCTTTTATTTGGTTGGTGTTTGCTTCTCTGTTTGTTTGTTTGTCTGTTTGTCTCTTTTCTCGATGTGTGTGTGTTGTTGTTGTTTTTTCAGTCCACTTTCTGGTAAATGTGTTTATCTGTTATATTTCGTGTACGCATGAGAAAGATCAGCAAGCGAAAAGTAGCACCTATTTTATTTTGTCAATTGAATATGCATTCTTGTTTTTGTATTTTTTTCTCATTTGTCTTAATACTGATATTCAGTTTGATTCAGACTGATTGTGGATATACAAAGTTATAACAGTTTGATTCACACCAAGTGTGGATATACAAAGTCATAACAGAGTGATTCACATTGAATGTGGATATACAAAGTTGTAGCAGTTTGATTCACACTAATTATGGATATACACATTCATAACAGTTTGATTCACACTGAATGTGGATATACAAAGTAATAATAGTGTGATTCACACTGATCGTGGAATTGCAAAGTTACAACAGTGTGATCCACACTGAGTGTGTGTATCATCATCATCATCATCATCATCAGGTACCCTGCCGCATGGCGTTGGCGATCATGGACTTCCATCTGTCTCTATCTCTTGTTGCCTCAAGCATCTCTTCCACCCTCCTTGTCTTCAGCCAGTCTGCACGTCCGTCTAGTATCTTCTCCCTGGGTCTACCTGGTGCTCTCTTTCCCTCCAACTTTCCTGTTGTGACCAAGTGCTCCAATTCCCCTTCACAAAATAGCCTATAAATGTTGCCTGTCTTTTCCTAATCTTCTTTATGAATGATCTACTTGTGTCTGCCTCCATCGAGACTGTCTCGTTTGTTTTCTTTGCTGTCCATGGAACTCTCAACATTCTTCTTAGAAACCACATCTTGGCTGCCTCAATCTTGTTCTGGCTTTGCTTGTTGACTGTCCACGCCTCACAACCGTACAACCAGTGTTGGTTCTATAGAACATTCAAGAAATGTCTTCCTGATGTTAATTGATAGGCATTTGTTGGTAAGAATGCTTTTCGACTTCTTGAATGCTGTTTTGGCTTGGCCAATTCTG
>JAPXFY010000029.1:29131866-29144366 GCA_030674185.1 Monoplex corrugatus
TTCTATTCACCCATTAATGACACAACTTATATTCCACTTCTTCTATTCACACATTAATTACACAACTTATATTCCACTTCTTCTATTCACCCATTAATGACACAACATATGTCCCACTTCTAGTATCCATCCATTAATGACACAACATACGTTTCACTTCATCTCACTCATTAATGACACAACACAGTTCCACATACACAACTTATATTCCACTTCTTGTATTCACCCATTAACTCTTATTGTCCGGCAAGCCGACTCAGTCACTACTTCTCCAACATCAGCCAGCTTTACGCTTGATTTATGGCAATAGATATTTCCGCTTTCATTTCACGC
The DNA here is from genome assembly GCA_030674185.1 of Monoplex corrugatus. Taxonomy (NCBI): domain Eukaryota; kingdom Metazoa; phylum Mollusca; class Gastropoda; order Littorinimorpha; family Ranellidae; genus Monoplex; species Monoplex corrugatus. Next base: position 29,132,200 of record JAPXFY010000029.1, read on the forward strand.
TTTTCTGCGCTGGTGAAGTAATTTGAAGTTGCTTTTTTTTGCATCTTGTGCTGTGTTTTGATTTGTCATGGCGTCGGGTGGGCGGTGCCCTACGAGACTGACTGCTGAGCAGACGATAAGATTGTTTCAAGAAACACTGGACAGTGACAGTGATGAGAGTTTTCTGACACTCAAATGATGAGTTAGTTTCTTTGGATGGTGGTGACACTTCAGCAGGGCCTTCTTCAAAGAAATGACGACTTTCAGAAACTCAGCTGACATCATATGATCAGTGAAAAAGTCCACAGATGAGCGCACACTTTTTTAGTGGTTTTTACTTATTTTTGCATCAAATGATGGTTCTTCACTATAAAATGTGTAGCCACTATAGAAAAGAAAACTTACGAACAAGTTGTGACATGTGTAACAGCTAAAGTGTCTGGTTTTTGTCATTTTTGGGGATGTGACCTGAACTCAATTAAAGGTGAAAAGCATCAAAATAAAACAACTGACATATTTTTGGTGGTGAACTTATTGCTGGGATGTCAAGGAACATCTTTTTTTCTTTGAGTTTGGATGTACAAGGATTACCTGGTCAGTTATAGCACCCTGAGTATCAACCATGTGACTGTTTTTTGGCTGTTATGTAAAATGTGTGTCTGTGATTAGCATTTCTAATTATCTCAGTATGACAATAATATCAATTCATAAGATGCACAATTTTATTCTGAACATGAGCATATCAAAATGTTTGATTTAGGTTGGATACAAAAAAGTTATCATCGTTTTACTGACCTGACCCCCTCTTTGAAAATTCGCATAATGCAAAGCCTTCGGCCAGACTTAAAACCCTTACTGGACAATAAGAGTTAATGACGCAGTTTACATTCCATTTCTTCTACTTACAAATTAATGACACAACATGCGTTCCACTTCTACTCACCCATTAATAACACAACTTATATTGCACTACTTCTACTTACCCACACAACATACGTTCCACGGTTTGTATTCACCTATTAATGACACAACATACATTCCACTTCTTCTAATTACCCATTGATAACACAACATATGGTCCACGTCTTGTATTCATTCATTAATGACACAACATACGTTCCACTTCTTCTACTCACTCACTAATGACACAATATACGTTCCACTTCTTGTATTCACCTATTAAAGACACAACATACGTTCCACTTCTTGCTTGTATTCACCCACTCACAACATACGTTCCACTTCTTGTATTCACTCATTAATGACACAACATACGTTCCACTTCTTCTACTTATCCATTTATGACACGACATATGTTCCACTTCTTCTACCCACCTATTAATTACACAACTTATATTCCACTTCTTGTATTCACCCATTAATGACACAACTTATATTTCACTTCTTCTACCCACCCATCAGCATCATCGAGTTAGATGATAACCACAGCAGTGGACACCACCACAATTCTCAATTTACTCAAGTCTTGGCTTTTCTGAGCTACTTCATAGACCGTCAGAACTACTGATGTTGTTGACGTTGTTCATCTAGAAGGTGGGTGGTCTACCCAGATTGTGTTTTGCGTCAGCTTTTCCTGAATCCAAAACAAGAGCGACTGCCCGCCTTCAAGCAAACAGGATCCAGAAAAACACGAAAATAGAATCAGAACGCGTATTTAATACAACAAGACAGGACAGGCGCAAAGTTTAGTGGACGAAGCAGCCGGGAAGTTTCAGTCTTTTTCTTCTAATTTTTGTATTTGGTGTCTGTTTGTTTGTTAATGATCTTACATTCACGCTTGACAAAGGCCAGTTGGCCAAAAATTAGCGCCTGTCTTGTCTTGTATTAAATACACGTTCTGGTTCTGTTTTCGTGTTTTTCTGGTTCCTTTCAACTTTTTCTGGTAAAACTGTCGTCATTAGTGTTGTGCTGGTGTTCCTCATTCTTGAACTATAACAACGAAAAGACGGGTCCTAAAAGCCTGAAGCCTTAGGGAGTAATATCATAGACACCCCAACTGTTTGTTACTTTTTGAAACCAGGTTTATGTGCAGGTTGCAATCTTGAGCTGTAGTTATTTTAGATCTTCTCCATCCAGTGTCATTGGTGACGTCGGTGTATATGGAATTCATTCCGAATGTGCAGATGTTATCTTCAGAAAATGAAACTAAAATTTTCTCATGAGAAGGCTCGTGTGGGTGGTGCCCATCTCTCTTCTCCCTCAGTGCTTTACCTTCACTAAATGTGAAGAAAATGGGATTCTCACTCACAGCAGGATAGACTGAAGGTCACACATACATGTGTAAGTCCCACGGGCGTGATTCTCACTCGTGCAAACTGTTTCAAGCAGATTTGAAGGTGAATGCTCTAGTTCTGAATCAGCCAGGATTCCCTGTGCCATATCAAGTCTATTGAACGACGACGACGATGACAACAACAGTAATAGCAGCAGCAGCAACAACAACACACAACTCCCAGCCTATTACTACTATTTTGTAGATGTCTTCTTCTTCTTCTTCTTCTTCTTCTTTCTTCTTCTTCTCTTCTTCTTTTTCATCTTCTTGTTCTTGGTTTTGTTCTTCTTGTTCTCCTTGTTCTTGTTCTTTCTTCTTCCTCTTCTTCTTCTTCTTTGTTCTTCTTCTTCCTCTTCTTCTTCTTCTCCTCCCCCTCCTCCCTTCTTTGTTTTCATTTAGTTCTTCTTCTACAGGGGATCAGTACCACTGAGGATGCAAAGAAGTTGGGATGGAAAAATTAAGGAAAGCGTGATAGAAATAGAAGTGGGTGGAAAATATTCATTTTCACATTTGGAACAATGTGCCTGTAATATGATTACATTTTACTGTTCATTTCACCTTCTGTTTCTTTGTGTGTATGAAATTAAGAATTAGAGCCGTGTGGTACAAACTTATTTGCGTGAAAATTGATAGATGTTGGGTGACTATACTTGGCTAAACAGAGTCTCAGAAAACAGACCACACGTTGGTTTTAATGATGCACATCACTTTATTTTAACAAAGGAAATAAATAAGCACCAAAAGAACTTTTAACAGGAAAACTTCACCATTACACCCTGGACACCAAAGCGTGTCCCACTAGAATTAAAATAAAACACCAACTGAGAATTAATCCATACTGACAAGCATCATTCTCTGAATGCTACACTAACTAAGAATACGTATCCAAAACACAAAAATTAGTCATAACGCATACTTGATCTGACAAGCAAGGTAAACCAAGGCAAGGCAAAACAAGAAATATACAAAAATTAGCCATAACGCATAAATCCATACAGACAAGCATCATTCTCTGAATGCCACACTAACTAAGAGTACTTATCCCAAAATATACTAAAATTAACCATAATGCATAAATCCATAATCCAAAACAAGTGTGACTGCCCGCGTTCAAGCAAACAGGAACCAGACAAAACACGAAAACAGAATCAGAACGTGCACTTAATACAATCAGACAAGACAGGCGTAAATGTTTGGCCAACTGGCCTTTGTCACGCGTAAGATCACAAACAAACACCAAATACAAAAATTAGGGGAAAAGACTGAAGCTTCCCTGTTACTCCATGCAAAAAATTACATAGCAAAAACAAGACGTGACGTGATACCAAGATCCATACTGACAAGCATCATTCTCTGAATGCTACGCTAAGAATACTTGTCCGAAATATACAAAAATTAATCATAATGCTTATTTGATATAACACGGCAAGGCAAGGCAAGGCAAGGCAAGGCAAGACAAGGCAAGACAAGACAAGGCAAGGCAAGGCAAGGCAAAGTACGGCAAGGCATGGCAATGCAAGGCAGGGAAGGCAAGGTAAGGAAGGGCAAAGCAAGGCAAGGAAGGGCAAGGCAAGGCAAGGAAGGACAAGGCAAGGCAAGGCGAGACAAGGCAAGGCAAGGCAAAGCAAGGCAAGGCAAGACAAGGCGAGACAAGGCAGGCAAGGCAAGGCAAGGCAAAGCAAGCAAGGCAAGGCAAGGCAAAGCAAGGCAAGGCAAGGCAAGGCAAGGCATGGTAAGGAAGGCAAGGCAAGGCAAGGCAAGGCGAGACAAGGCAAGGGAAGGAATGCAAAGCAAGGCATGGTAAGGAAGGCAAGGCAAGGCAAGGCAAGGCAATGCAAGGCAAGGCAAGACAAGGTAAGGCAAGGCAAGGCATGGTAAGGAAGGCAAAACAAGGCAAGACTAGGCAAGGTAAGGCAAGGTAAGGCAAGGCAAGGCAAGGCAAAGCAAGGCAAAGCAAGGCAAGGCAAGGCAAGGCAAGGCAAAGCAAAGCAAAGCAAGGCATGGTAAGGAAGGCAAGGCAAGGCACAAGTGTAAATTTTCGGCCAACTGGCCTTAGTCAAGTGTAAACAAAAGACAGAAGAAACGCACCAAACTCAACAGAAAAGCCAATATTCAACTGTCATAACGCTATGTTTAGGTGAATTAAAATACAGACACCAGGCGAAAATGAACATTCGACATAATACGTCACAGCTTGCAAAATGGTTATTTTTTGGAAAGTGGAGTACAGGTTTTTCTGTTGTTTTTCGCTTTCAGCCTTTGTCTAGTGTTTATAATTGACAAAGGCCAGCTGGCTGAAAATTTGTGCCTGTCTTGTCTTGTGCCTGTCTTCTACCTTGTCCTATCTTGTTTTGTCTTGTATTGTCTTGTCTTGCTTTCGATATACACGTTCTGACTTATATGTCAAACAAGAGTGAAAACTGAACAGCTTTCACTTGCACTGCCTTCGCCGCATCCTCGGCATCAAGAGGAATAACAAGATACCGAGCGCCCAGATGCTAGCATGCGCTGGTCTCCCCACCATGCACACACTTCTCAGACAATGCAGGCTGCACTGGCTTGGCCATGTGTGTCAGATGGAAGATGGATGTATCCCAAAGGACATCCTTTATTATGAACTAGTCTCCGGCAAGAGATCTGATGGTCACCCCATGCTACGATACAAAGACGTCTGCAAGCGCGACATGAAATCTCTGTATATCAACACAGGCAGCTGGGAAGACACAGCAGCCGACTGCAACAGATGGTGCAGTGTGCTCCAGAAACAAATCAGGTTTGGTGACAAGAGGATCTAGACCTTCATCATCATTTTCTTGCTTTTTCTGGCAGAAAAGAGGATATTTGCAGAAGGTGGGGGTACTGTTTATATTGAAAGAGCTCCCTGCATACTCACAGGGGCATGTCTGTGTAAAATGAATCCCTTTTAAACACACTCCAAACAGTATCAAGAAAAAAAAAACACGAAAAAAAGAACCCGAACGCGTATTTAATACAACCAGACAAGACACAGCAGGTATCCGATGGCTAAGTGGTTAAGACATCTGTCACAAGGTGACTTGCCTTTGAAACATTTGACCATCTGGAGTTGCGGGCTCTACCTTCCCCAACCCCACCGTTCCACTATCTCTCCTCTCCTCACACATTCATTGCCAACAGATAGTGTTGTAGCTGAACACAGAAAGCAAAACTACAAAATCTAGATCTTTGCTAACAGAAGCCAACGTTTTAAGTCAGTTACTGTTACGTGAAAGTTTTACGTAACGTACCTTTTCACGACTGGAGAGAATCTACGAAGTTTTTGCTCCGAAAATGTCGACACATCCACAAAACTGAACAGAAGCAAATGGAGGCTACACAAACAGTGCAAGTGTAAAATTCAACTGTCTTTAAAAAAAACACTGACACTCACTTCCTAGTTTGGTGTTTTGTATTCCTCCCGGATGTAGAATATATGGAAGTCTGTTAGCTTTGCAAGAGAGAGATAGATAGATAAAGACAGGGAGTGAGTGGCAGAGAGACAGAGAGAGAGGAGAGACAGACAGACAGACAGACAGAGAGATAGACAAAGACAGACAGACAGAGACAGAGAGTGAGACAGACAGACAGAGAGACAGACAGACAAAGAGACTCAGAGACAGAGACAGAGGGACACAGACAGAGAGATGGACAGAGAGAGAGAGAGAGAGACAGAGATAGATAGAGAAGACAGAGAAAGACAGAGAGAGAGAGAGAGAGACATAGAGAATAGACAGAGAGAGAGAGAGACATAGAGAATAGACACAGAGAGAGAGACAGACAGATAGACAGAGACAGAGAGACATAGAGAATGGACACAGAGAGAGACAGAGAGACAGAAAGTATGGAAAGCAATCCTGTATCTCTGATCAGAGTCACTACTGTGGAGTGGTGGCTTCCTTCACTGACTTTGATATCTGACTTCACCATTCGTCGTGCTTCTCCACAATGTTGCACAGTTCTGGGCTATTCACACTGGTCCGTTCTTTAATGTTTCCCATGTAGCTGGCTTTTGGTCTTCCATGCCTTTTACTGCCCTCCCTCTTTCTCTGACAGGCGTCTGTCATTAGGGAGACGTATCTGTCTTAATTCTCCTTTCACATGACAGGCCCAGCCGGGTCTGACTAAGGGTTTTTTCTCTGGGGACTCTGGTTTTCCCTTGAGCCCCTTGGCTGTTGGTGTAGGATGTTTTTCTTCTTGTGCCAAGGTCAGGTCACGATCCATTTACATCGGCCATGCTTCTTGATTATATATTTTCCCATGAAGTCGATCATATGCTTATATTTTCTCTTATGCATCATTTGATCGTGGGATTCTTTACATTCCAAATACTACTCTTCGCTACTGCATCATAGTTTTAATCATTTTAAAGTTTCAGTCTGTTTCTCCTAATTTTTATATGTGGTGTTTTTTTTGTTTGTGATCTTCATCATCATCATCATCAGGTGAACTGCCGCATGGCGTTGGTGACCATGGACTTCCAACCATCTCTATCTCTCGTTGCCCCCAGCATCTCCCCCACCCTCCCCCACCATTCATCACCACCACCACTATCATCATCATCATCGTCGTCGTCGTCGTCATCATCAGCATCATCGTCGTCGTCGTCGCTGACGCCGTCTTCATCATCATTATTGCACAGTTCACTGTGACAGCCAGAAGCCCACTGAATTTCCTTTTTCTTATCCCTTTGTAAGCAAGCAGTGCACCATACCCATGGCCAAACTAACTAATGTGTGTCGGCGCCTTTCAGGTTGGGGTGGATCAGGTAACCAGGATCTAGGAACGTTTGTCATTGACCTGGTTATCCACTGGGCTGTTCGTTCTTGCACCAGGGATATATGTGTGTGTGTATATATATATATACATAATCATATGTGTGTGCATGTATGTATGTATGTATGTATGTATGTATGTATGTATGTATGTATGTGTGTATGTATGTATGTATATATATATGTGTCTGTCTGTATGTATGTATATATGTAACACACACACACAACACACAGCGCGCACCACACACACACACACACACACACACACACACACACACACGACACACATTCAAGATGGCGGAGACTCCTGACGGATAAAAATTTCGGCAGTCAGAGATAACAGGAAATAGTCTAAAATGACCAGAACAAGACGGGGGCGCCTTGCTGAACAGAGGCAAGAAGCTGCGTCTGCGGAAAAGACTGATTACGAGAGGCCGTCGACCAGCGACAAGCGAGACAGGATCGAAAAGGCAGAGACTGTCCCTTCAAATGGCGCTTCGACCGCGGTTACCACGGGCACGCAGAGCGGGACAACTTCCATCACATCTATACCAAGCTCTGCGGAACTCGTGAGTACGATCGTTGAACTAAAAAACATCGTACTGGATCTGCGCAACCAGGTCAGTACCTTAGAAAGGACTGTGCTTGCGCAGATCGAGGCCCGGTCGACAGCAACCGCCACCATCAAACCGACCAGGAACAGTCATACACAGACAGATAATTCCACAACAACTCCCACGTACGCAGACGTTCTAAAACAAAAGCACACACGCAGGCAGGACGTCCAACAGGCACAACGATCAAACACAACAAAAACTAGCAGCAATACTCGAGCGAAAACAGAGCTTGAAAAGAAAACCAAAGACGGGAAAGAACACCATGACATCAAAAAAGCTAAAGACGTCACATCACAGCTCAAGGACGCAACGTCACACACCAAAAAGATTTCAGAACAACGTAAAACAAACCACGACCTTCCCTATGTTCTCACTATCCATGATTCGGTGTTGAAAGGTGTCAACTCGAGACGACTGGGACGATCTTATGGTTTTGAAGGAGACTCAAGTACTGTGAATAACATTCATGACATACAAAAATCTTTAGACAAGTCACTTTCCAACTTTGACAATCCTGCAGACTGTATTGTTTTACACTGTGGTGTCCACGAACTGAATAGCAAAGATCTCAAAGCAACAACACAAAATTTAGCTTCTTCCATCAAACATATAACACAAAAATATCCAAACACAAAGATAGTCATCAGCAAGGTCGCCCCTGTACGACATTCACGTATGGAAGTTCGGCGGAATTTGTTTAACGCCTTTTTATCTGCTGAACTTGTTAACATAAAAAATCTATCATTTGTCTCCCATGATAACCTTCGAACTAACCAGCAGTTTCTACAGGACAATATTCACCCCACCGCCAGAGGAAGCAGCGTGATAGCGGGGAACCTGGGAAGACACATTCGGGATCTATTTTGGGAGACGCCTAGAAGACCAGGAGGATCACGACCTTCACGGCCACACGCCTCTAGATTCTCCGAGGACCGTTCCCTATTTTGACAGCTACGAACCGTGGTGGCTGTCATACAACATGTTTTGAATGAATAATAGTAGATCTACAGTGACCAACGTTTCATGTCACAGGACTTTTTCCTCGTCATCTCTGACAGTTCTCTTGGTGAAAGTGTATAAACGCTAGGAATTAGTCAGTCAGGACTCAGACTATAATCTCTGTACATTTGAAGGCGTGTATACTATTATTTAATTTATTTATAATTTATTTCTGTTCTAGATCAAAAGTCTTATCTTGATTAGTAGGACTTCTTTTCTCCATAGTTTTACTCATTTTTTGTTTCTACCTTTACTTTGTAGTAAAAGTAATCATTCCCCCCCCCCCCTCCCCATTTTCCTCGTACACAGAAAACCAAATATACGTGATTTTCAAACAAATCACCGTTAATTGAAAATAAGGGATTAGCCGACTATGAAAATCAATTTTTTACAGTGGAATTGTAGGTCTATTTCCACCAATTCAGCATACCTGGAACATTTCCTTGCCTCAAATCAGTGTGAAGTCTTGATTCTGCAGTCGCTTAATGTTATACCAACCAAACTTCCCAATTTCCAAAATTACTATTATCCACCAGTGTATGCCTATGGGAATCCCGGGAAGAAAGTAGCCACTGCGATATACATACTTAAAGAGTTACAATATCACATATTTACTTCCCCAGTTTTAACGTCAACTGAAGACTTACACGCTTGTGCCGCTACAGTACAATTCAGTAATTCTTTTATCCTGAACGTTTTGTCAGTCTACCTGCCAACAGGTCCAAATGACCACAACACAGAATGGTTGCGCACGATTCCGGATCTGCTGCACGGTAAATGGCTAATAGGTGGAGACTTTAATTCCCACTCCCCGTTTTGGGAAAAAGATTGCTGTACTGTGACAAGCAATCGTTTAGTAGAAAATATAGTTGACAGTTCGCTTTACCTTTTGAATGATGGGAGTGTCACTAGAATTCCTGATATTTCCAAACATCGGGCAACAGCCATCGATCTGTCTTTAATCTCACCAGAATTAGTACCCTGCTGTACCTGGGACACTCACAGAGATACTTTAGGAAGTGATCACTTACCTATCCTCATAACACTAACTAACGAAAACATCAGGATGAAAGACAGCATTCCTGATATTATACCAAAATATAATTATACACGCGCTGATTGGTCCTTGTTTCAGACTGTTCTTTCTAATCGAGATTTCACACATTATGAAAGTGAAAATGTAGACGTTATGTTTTCTAAATTCCAGGAGTCAGTTCTAGCTGCTGCAGACCTTTCCATCCCGAAACTCAAAACTTTTAAGTCTAATAACCGTTTGGGTAATGTTTGGTGGACGGAGGTATGTGAGCAAGCAGTTCAGTATAAAAAAGAGAAATACAAAATCTACATCAAAAGCAGGAAACCTGAAGATCATATGGAAATGAAAAAAGCTAACACCCAATGTAATAAAATCATCGCTGAAGCAAAGAAAAATTACTGGGCATCATACTGCACAAAAGAAATTTCAGATTTCAAGGATTTCCATAAAGTATGGACAAAAATGAATCGAATGAAAAATGGAGCCAACTTACCTAGGTGTCCAATAATGATTGATACAAGTCACAAATTTCTTTCCGACATGGACAAAGCTGAAACTTTTGTGGAACGTTTTGCCCAAAATAGTAAAGTAGATGGTTTGACTCCTACCTGCAAACACTACAGGGAAATGGCAGCTAACAACCCTATCTACACTGATCCAATACCTCAAAATGATCTCTGGTTTAATTCTCCAATCACCTTAGAAGAGTTAAAAAACACTATCTTGTCTCTGCGCAACAAAAGGAGTTCGGTAGGTGTTGATGCAGTTTCAACTGAAATGATTAAACATCTTCCAGAAAACTATATTATTTTTTTACACAAAATTTTTCAGAAATGCTGGGCTGGTGGAACTATACCACAATTATGGCAAACGTCTGTTGTTATACCAGTATTAAAAGCAGGAAAGCCTAAAAACAATAAAAACAGTTACAGACCTATTGCTTTAACGTCCCATACGAGCAAACTATTGGAAAAATTGGTATTAAACAGACTTGTACATTACTGTGATAAAAATAACGTTATTCCAGTAAATCAGGCTGGTTTTAGAAAAGGGAGATCTACAGTTGAGCACCTGGTTAAACTTACCACTCACATCAAGAAAGAGTTTGCCCGCAGAAAAAGTCTTTTAGCTACATTTTTTGATGTGAAAAAAGCTTACGATCAAGTTTGGCATACGCGTTTATTGTACAAGCTGAAATCTATTGGTTTATCTGGCAATATGTATGATTACATTAAGTCTTTTTTAGCCAATAGAACTATTCAGGCAAGAGTGGGAACTAGTTATTCTACTTCACGACATCTTGATATGGGAATTCCACAAGGTTCAGTGATAGCACCGCTTTTATTTAATATCCTTATACAGGATCTTCCTAAAGCACTCTCAAATCGTGTTGTTTTGGCACAGTATGCTGATGATATATGTATTTGGATGAATATTACTTTAAAAAAGACAACTCCACAGAGAGCACAGAATTACATTAGGAAATTGTATCAATCTGATCTTGATAATCTTGGAAACTATATGTTAGAAAATGGTCTGTCGTTGTCAGCGGAAAAAACTAACATGATGCTATTTAATTCTGGTGGTACTTTAAGTAACTTGCCTACTTTCAGATTGCTTGGTGAAGTGTTACATTACAAACAGGTTGTAAAATTTCTGGGAGTCTTTATGACATCGAAATTAAACTGGAATGTCCATTTTGATTATATTTCAACAAAAGCAAGAAAAGCCCTAAATTTTCTAAAGATAATAAGCCGATTACCTTGGGGAATGGATACGAACATACTAATTCATCTGTCAACAGCACTTGTACGATCTAAATTATCCTATGCGCAAGAAGTGTTTTTCAGTGCACCAAAATATTTATTAAAGAAGATACAAAGCTTAGACTGCAAAAGTATTAAAATTGCTCTAGGTGTCCCTACTCATGCCTCTAATCTGGAAACGTACAAAGTTGCTGGAATTCTGCCTCTGAACAACTATCGTGAGCTAGCGACAGCAAAATTTGCAGTTAGAACTACTTCACAAACGGACAATTTTGTGAGTAAGGAAATTAAAATCAGGTCTGATGTTGACTTTCCAAAGCGAGCAAAAAGCATTTCATCACAAATGACTGTTTCAACTTACATATCTGACTTGGTCAAACAGTCTAACATAAATATGGATGAAATAGCTGAGACACCATCAACAACGCCTATCCTACATGTGAAATGCAAAAAGCCTCTTTTGATATTGATTATACAGACGCTAAGAAATCTGAAAACGTCAACATTTCGATATCCACAGCAAGAGAACACATCGATGAAAAATACCGTACCCACCTTCACATTTTTACCGATGGATCAGTCTTAGAAAATAAATGTGCTGGAGCAGCATTTTATGTTCCAAAATTTAAGATAAAAAAGTCATTTTTCGTTGGGGCAAACTTATCGATCTTTACAGCGGAATTAGTC
>JAPXFY010000029.1:29146866-29149366 GCA_030674185.1 Monoplex corrugatus
CTCAAGATGACGTCTCAACGCTGGGAATGGATTCTATATGGACTAACGTCACAGGTGCCATGTGACAGAGAAGATCCAGAATGATCACGACACAAGCCTTAAGCCTGCACATAAACCTACGAGCTGTCCTGAGATCCTACTTAGATAATTATTCGATAACCCTGAGATCGTAGGGGAATAAAGTTACAGAGACCTCAACTTTTCCCGGGGCCAGCACAATGAGGGCGGCGCCCGTCCTCTCTCCCTCGCTTCAAATTCGTATTCATATTCATCTTTTTTACCAAGACATCAGAAAGGCAAGAATTGGTCTTCAAAGGGTGGGACCTGGGAAATCAACCCATTTCTCCAATACATTTAGTTTTGTTTACCAAGGCAGTGGGCAATGCTCCTCTCTTCACGACTTTCAACTGCCTTGGGATCTTTAACGTGTGCAGCCAGAAGGCACACGGGTCCGACTCGTTTTTCGTCCGCTTCCAAAAAGACCAGATGTTCAGTTCAATTTTCCGGTCAAACTGAGGAGAAAAGTCGATGCCTCTACGGGGAACAAACCCTGGAACCTCCAGATTAGTTACTGGCAGGCAAATGCCTGAATCATTCTGCCACTCTTCTCCCTGAAGGCAATCATTTAGATTTAATTTCAAAATCTATAGAAACCATGCCAGCTGTGTCAGGTATGGAAAGAGATTAAGCTGGAAAGGAAATCATTTAGATTTAATTTCAAAATCTGAGGGATTCTGCGTGCAATAACTGAAATTAACACCCGGTAAGTGCATATTTGATTTCTAAAAATGTTTTTTTCTGGTTCCTGTTTGCTTGAACGCAGGCAGTCACACTTGTTTTGGATTAAAAATGTTTTGTTTTGCTTTGGGTGAGTTCTTGTTTCCTGTGAGTAGTAGGTACATTCGTATGACAGGGTTAATTTCTATTGATAAAGTCAAACGTCAATTTGATTATTCATTATGTGATTATTGATTATTATCTCAAGACATAATCATTATTCACTTAATGTTTACAATTCAGAATTGATATAAAAGAAAACGCTAGTACTAATTAACTGATTCATTGATTCTTTTCACTGTCAACACTTAAGTCTTCATCTTAGGGAAAGGGTTTTTGAGAATACTCCTACTATATGAGAATTACAATGATCACAATCAAATTAACTTTTTACAGCAAACGTTCAGTTATCCCGTTTTGAAGCTAGAAGTGAAGACAGCAGAGGAAATTACACTTATAACAGGAAACGTGTAACAATCATAAAGAAATTTAAAAACTGCCAGAGAATTATCAAATTACCTTCTCTGAAAGCATACAGACTTCCTCACGTTCCTTTTTATCCCCAGTCTGAAACATATAGACTTCCATATAAAGTAAAACGCATTTTTCCTCCCAAACATTAAGCATATAGACTCCCATAGGCTGCGCTGCTCACCCCCACCCCCTCCACCCCTCCCACTCACCCCGCATAAAGTTTAAAGACTTCCATGTGCTACTTACTTACTTCTTTCTCTTTTTATCTTTATTTCTAAATTGACGAAAACAACAAGACTGCTGGGGACAACCTTTTCAAGTCAGTGAATGTAGGCAGGTTTCCACAGCCCTAAGAGAGGGAAAGTGGGCCTGTCCGTATGGAGCAGTAAGAACATTAGATAAAGCAAAAGAAGCAAAGGAAACAGACCCTTTACTCAACAGGATAGCTGTCTCTCTGAAACACAAATCAAAACAGACGTTTTGAAAAAGACAACAAAGCAATAGAAAACACAATTTTGGGAGGTTGGGGAGTAGGCTAGGTAATCCTCATAGAGTGTTCTGTGAATTTTTTTATTTATTTATACTTTTTTGTAAATCTCATAAAATTCTATTTTTCTAAAAGCGTATAAAAATTCCAGTTTTGTAAAGCATATAGAATTCCAATCTTCTCGTTTACAATTTCCTTCTACCTACTGGATGTAACTTTGATATCTAAGCATGCACATGGAGTGTAGAAAGAAAGCACACAATAATAATAAAATGAATAATAGCAATAAATAATAATAACAACAAAACATAGTAATAATCATCATCATTATGTGCCCTGCTGCATGTCGTTGGCGATCAGTTCCCTCCATAATCATCATCTTTCCCTTGTCACTGCAAGTACATCCACACTCTCTGTCCTCAGCCACCCTGCAAATACGTCCAATATTTTCTCCATGGATCTACCTGGTGTTCTCTTTCCTCCAGATTCCCTGTAGTGACCAGATGCTCTAATTCCCCTGTCCTCATAAATTGGACGTCTATAAATGTTGTCTGTCTTTTCCTAATCTTCTTTATCAATGATTTTCTTGTGTCTGCCTCCATCAAGACTGTCTCGTTTGTTTTCTTTGCTGTCCATGCGACTCTCAACATTCTTTTTAGAAACCACATTTTGGCTGACTCAGTCTTGTTCTAGCTTTGCGTTTTGAAATAATAATAATAATAATAATAATAATAATAATAATAATATAATAAATGATAATCA
>JAPXFY010000029.1:29154366-29174366 GCA_030674185.1 Monoplex corrugatus
AGGAGAAACAGACTGAAACTTTAAAATAACTAAAACTATGATGCACTAGCTAAGAGTAGTGTTTGGAACGTAAAGAATCCCACTATCAAATGATGCATAAGAGAAAATATAAGCATATGATCGACTTCATGGGAAAAATATATAATCAAGAGGCATGGCCGATGTAAATGGATCGTGCCTAGTGCAACAAATCCTGACCTTGGCACAGGAAGAAAAACATCCTACACCAACAGCCAAGGGGCTCAAGGGAAAACCAGAGTCCCCAGAGAAAAAACCCTTAGTCAGACCCGGCTGGGCCTGTCATGTGAAAGGAGAATTAAGACAGATACGTCTCCCTAATGACAGACGCTGTCAGAGAAAGAGGGAGGGCAGTAAAAGGCACGGAAGACCAAAAGCCAGCTACATGGGAAACATTAAAGAACGGACCAGTGTGAATAGCCCAGAACTGTGCAACATTGTGGAGAAGCACGACAAATGGTGAAGTCAGATATCAAAGTCAGTGAAGGAAGCCACCACTCCACAGTAGTGACTCTGATCAGAGATACAGGATTGCTTTCCATACTTTCTGTCTCTCTGTCTCTCAATCTGTCTATCTATCTCTCTCTCTTCTCTCTCTCTCTGTCTATTCTCTCTCTCTCTCTCTCTATGTTTCTCTCTCTCTCGCTGTGTCTATTCTCTATGTCTCTCTCCCTCTATCTATCTCTCTCTGTCTCTCTGTCTCTTTCTATCTCTCTCTGTCTCTCTGTCTCTTTCTATCTCTCTCTGTCTCTCTCTCTCTGTCCATCTCTCTGTCTGTGTCCCTGTGTCCCTCTGTCTCTGTCTCTCTCTCTCTCTCTCTCTGTCTCTCTGTCTGTCTGTCTCACTCTCTGTCTCTGTCTGGTCTCTGTCTGTCTCTGTCTATCTCTCTGTCTGTCTCTCTCTCTCTCTATCTCTCTATCTCTCTATCTCTCTCTCTCTCTCTCTCTCTCTCTCTCTCTCTCTCTCTCTGTGTGTCTCTCTGCCACTCACTCCCTGTCTCTATCCATCTCTCTCTCTCTCTTGTAAAGCTAACAGACTTCCATAAATTCTACACCCTGGAGGATACAAAACACCTAACTAGGAAGTGAGTGTCAGTGTGTTTTTAAAGGCAGTTGAATTGTAGATTTGTTTGTGTAGCCTCCATTTGCTTCTGTTCAGTTTTGTGGATGTGTCGACATTTTCGGAGCAAAAACTTCGTAGATTCTCTCCAATCGTGAAAACGTACGGTACGTAAAACTTTCACGTAACAGTAACTGACTTAAAATGTTGGCTTCTGTTAGCAAAGATCTAGATTTTGTAGTTTTGCTTTCTGTGTTCAGCTACAACATTACATGTATCTGTTGGCAGTGAATGTGTGAGGAGAGGAGAGATAGTGGAACGGTGGGGTTGGGGAAGGTAGAACCCGCAACTCCAAGGTGGTCAAATGTCTCAAAGACAAGTCACCTTGTGACAGATGTCTTAACCACTTAGCCATCGGACACCCGCTGTGTGTAGGGAATATGTAACCTGTCGAACTTCTCTTTATTTGTTCCTCCTTGACCAGATTCAGCCATTGCTTTTAGGGCTCTGGTCCCCTTCTTTCCAGAAATCCTGAGCTTTTTCATGAGATCACAGGTAGATGTTCATCTCCGATCTCTTTAAAACACATACACACACACGCACATGCATGCACGCACACACGCACACATACGCACACACACATACACATACACACACACACAAACGCAACACACACACATAGCACACACACACACACACGCACACACACATATCACACACACACACACACACACACACACACACCACACACACACCACACACAAATTGATACACATTGTTATCTATTTATTCCTTTTACCCCACACTCAGACATGGAGGATAACAGCACATAAAAGAAAAACCAACAGGATTATCATACAACATGAAGCAGAAAGAACTTAGTTCAACAGAAAAAGAAAGTACAATACAAATTGTCTTATGACAGAATATTCACTTGTTCCAAATATAACTACAGAGAGTAGAAAATTTGATAAACTCTGCCTATTTCTATTTATCCACTATGATGAACAGACACTGATACATAATATACACACAAAAAAGAATCAGAACGCGTATTTGATACAACCAAACTGGACAGGAGCCTGTCTTGTCTGATTGTATTAAATATGCGTTCTGATTCTTTTTTCGTGTTTTTTTTTTCTGGATACAGTATGGAGTGTGTTTAAAAGGGTTTCATTTTACACAGACATGCCCCTGTGAGGATGCTGGCAGCTCTTTCAATATAAACAATATCCCACCTTCTGCATATTTTGTGCTAGAAATTTCCTCTTTTCTGTCACTCTCTTTGTTTCCTTCTTTCTCCATTGCTTTTTGTCATTTCTTCCTATCATTTTCTGCCTTGCTGGTGCATTCACCTGTATGTGTTCAGTTAAGTCTTACGTACATTCTCTTGGGATTGATAATCCGTCACCATCACCATCATCACCATCGTCATCACCATCACCATCACTATCATCACCATCATCATCATCACCATCATCATCATCGTCGTCGTCATCATTATCATCATCACATTCATCATCACCACCACCACCACCACCATCATCATCATCACCATCGTCGTCGTCGTTGTCGTCATCATCATCATCGTCGTCTTCGTCGCCGTCGTCGCCGTCTTCATCATCATTATTGCACAGTTCGCCGGGACAGCCAAAAGCCCACTGAATTACCTGTTTCAATCCCGTTGTAAGCAAGCAGTACACCATACCCATGGCCAAACTAACTGAGGTGTGTCGGCGCCTTACCGTGGGTGTGGGTCAGGGTGACCAGGATCTAGGAACTGAAATGGCTGTTGTCATTGACATGGTTGTCGACTGGGGCCTTCGTTCTTGCACCAGGAATTTTGTTGTTGTTGTTGTTGTTGTAAATCTCATCAAATTCTGTTCTTCTAAAAGCTATAAAAATTCCAGTTTTGTAAAGCATATAGAATTCCAATCTTCTAAATCTATAGAATTTCCTTCAACCTACTGGATGTGACTTTGATATCAATCATGCACATGGAGTGTCGAAAGAAAGCACAAATAATAATAAAATGAATAATAGTAATAAAAAATAATAACAACAAAATATAATAATAATCATCATCACCATGTGCCCTGCCGCATGTCGTTGGCGATCATGGCCCTCCATATGCATCTTTCTCTTGTCGCTGCAAGTACATCTCCCACCCTCTCTATCCTCAGCCACCCTGCAAGTCCGTCCAATATTTTCTCCATGGTTCTACCTGGTGTTCTCTTTCCCTCCAGCTTGCGTGTTGTGACCAGATGCTCTAATTCCCCTTTCCTAATAAAATGGTCTATAAATGTGGCCTGTCTTGTCCTAATCTTCTTTATCAATGATGTTCTTGTGTCTGCCTCCATCAACACTGTCTCTTGTATTTTCTTTGCTGTCCAAGTTACTCACAACATTCTTTTCAGAAACCACATTTCAGCTGCCTCAATCTTTTTCTGGCTTTGCGTGTTGATAATTATAATAATAATGATGATAACAACAACAACAACAATAACAGATAAATAAATAAACAAATGATAAGTAAATAAATAACAAATTAAGGAGCTAGTCAGTGTCTATGAAGATGAGCTGATTGAAAAAAATAAAGATGAAAATAATGTGTTGTCTGGTATGGACGGTTTTGACGTCTGGAGCTGAGGATGAACACTAAGAAAAAAAATAGTGACAGTAGAAAGAACAATGTTGCTGAAATCTGGTTTGTACAGACGTATGTCAAGGATCAGGTGAAAAGAGAAACAAATCAAAGAAAGATATCTTGGGTAAACAAGCAATAAAAAGAAGATGGCTACATTTTTGGACGTGCAACTAGATGTGAGAGGTTCTAAAAAAAAAAAAACGAAAAAAAAAAAAAACAAGAAATACAACAAGACAAGACAGGCGCAAATTTTCAGCCAACTGGCCTTTGTCAAGCGTAAGATCACAAACAAACAAACACCACATACAAAAATTAGGAGAAACAGACTGAAACTTTAAAATAACTAAAACTATGATGCACTAGCTAAGAGTAGTATTTGGAATGTAAAGAATCCCACTATCAAATGATGCATAAGAGAAAATATAAGCATATGATCGACTTCATGGGAAAATATATAATCAAGAGGCATGGCCGATGTAAATGGATCGTGCCTAGTGCAACAAATCCTGACCTTGGCACAGGAAGAAAAACATCCTAAACCAACAGCCAAGGGGCTCAAGGGAAAACCAGAGTCCCCAGAGAAAAAACCCTTAGTCAGACCCGGCTGGGCCTGTCATGTGAAAGGAGAATTAAGACAGATACGTCTCCCTAATGACAGACGCCTGTCAGAGAAAGAGGGAGGGCAGTAAAAGGCACGGAAGACCAAAAGCCAGCTACATGGGAAACATTAAAGAACGGACCAGTGTGAATAGCCCAGAACTGTGCAACATTGTGGAGAAGCACGACGAATGGTGAAGTCAGATATCAAAGTCAGTGAAGGAAGCCACCACTCCACAGTAGTGACTCTGATCAGAGATACAGATGAATTGCTTTCATCTCTGTCTCTCATCTCTCTCATCTGTCATCTCTCTCTCTCTCTCTCTCTGTCTATTCTCTCTCTCTCTCGATGTCTTTCTCTTCTCTCTCTCTCTTGTCTATTCTCTTGTTCTCTCCTCTATCTTTCTCTGTCTGTCTCTTTCTTCTCTCTCTGTCTCTTCTTCATCTCTCTCTGTCTCTCTCTCTCTGTCCATCTCTCTGTCTGTGTCCTCCTCTGTCTCTGTCTCTTGTCTCTCTCTCTCTCTCTCTCTCTCTCTCTCTTCTTCCTCTCTCTGTCTGTCTGTCTCACTCTCTGTCTCTGCTCTGTCTTCTCTGTCTGTCTCTGTCTATCTCTCTGTCTGTCTCTCTCTCTCTCTATCTCTCTATCTCTCCTCTCTCTCTCTCTCTCTCTCTCTCTCTCTCTCTGTGTGTCTCTCTGCCACTCACTCCCTGTCTCTATCCATCTCTCTCTCTCTCTTGTAAAGCTAACAGACTTCCATAAATTCTACACCCTGGAGGATACAAAACACCTAACTAGGAAGTGAGTGTCAGTGTGTTTTTAAAGGCAGTTGAATTGTAGATTTGTTTGTGTAGCCTCCATTTGCTTCTGTTCAGTTTTGTGGATGTGTCGACATTTTCGGAGCAAAAACTTCGTAGATTCTCTCCAATCGTGAAAACGTACGGTACGTAAAACTTTCACGTAACAGTAACTGACTTAAAATGTTGGCTTCTGTTAGCAAAGATCTAGATTTTGTAGTTTTGCTTTCTGTGTTAATCTACAACATTACATGTATCTGTTGGCAGTGAATGTGTGAGGAGAGGAGAGATAGTGGAACGGTGGGGTTGGGGAAGGTAGAGCCCGCAACTCCAAGGTGGTCAAATGTCTCAAAGGCAAGTCACCTTGTGACAGATGTCTTAACCACTTAGTCATCGGACACCCGCTGTGTGTAGGGAATATGTAACCTGTCGAACTTCTCTTTATTTGTTCCTCCTTGACCAGATTCAGCCATTGCTTTTAGGGCTCTGGTCCCCTTCTTTCCAGAAATCCTGAGCTTTTTCATGAGATCACAGGTAGATGTTCATCTCCGATCTCTTCAAAACATACACACAACGCACACATACGCACACACACATACACATATCACACACACCACACACACACACACACACACACACACACACACACACACACACACACATTGATACACATTGTTATCTATTTATTCCTTTTACCCCACACTTAGACATGGAGGATTACAGCACATAAAAGAAAATCCAACAGGATTATCATACAACATGAAGCAGAAAGAACTTAGTTCAACAGAAAAAGAAAGTACAATACAAATTGTCTTATGACAGAATATTCACTTGTTCCAAATATAACTACAGAGAGTAGAAAATTTGATAAACTCTGCCTATTTCTATTTATCCACTATGATGAACAGACACTGATACATAATATACACACAAAAAAGAATCAGAACGCGTATTTGATACAACCAAACAGGACAGGAGCCTGTCCTGTCTGATTGTATTAAATATGCGTTCTGATTCTTTTTTCGTGTTTTTTTTTTCTGGATACAGTATGGAGTGTGTTTAAAAGGGATTCATTTTACACAGACATGCCCCTGTGAGGATGCTGGCAGCTCTTTCAATATAAACAATATCCCACCTTCTGCAAATTCTGTGCTGCACATGCTATAAATTTCCTCTTTTCTATCACTCTCTTTGTTTCTTTCTTTCTCCATTGCTTTTTGTCATTTCTTCCTATCATTTTCTGCCTTGCTGGTGCATTCACCTGTATGTGTTTAATAAAGTCTTACGTATATTCTCTTGGAATTGATAATTGGGTCCATGTATTAAATGCGCCTTTGGTTCTAGGGAAATAGATATGCGGAAGCAATTTTCGGTAATTTAGACCCGTTTTCATTTTGTCTGTAAGGAAATGAGGTATGCGAAAGCACTCTTAAGTAATTTAGGCCTGTTTGTATATGTGTTTTAGTGTCCTTAGTAATGTTTAAATTTTTATTCAAGTATGTTTTTTAAATCCCCTGTGCAATAAATTGGACATAGTGGTCAACGGCAGGGGCATCTCCTGAGATTATGTGCACGAATGCGTTGATGTGTGTACTTAATTTCCCCCCCTTTTTTTCAGTTCAAGATTTCTGTATATTTTAAAACAGTTATAGCCCTGATATGGCTCTACATATTCAGCTAGGCTTTAAATGAAAATAACAGTACCAGTAACACTTGGACAATTTTATAATGAACTCTACCCAAATCTGCCAGCAATTACCTGAGTCTACGCAAAACCCTATGCCCTATCAAGATCTTTGAATAGGGACGAGTGGGAGGGGTGGGGAAGAAAACTGTAAAACCTATACACACACACACACACACACACACACACACACACACACACACACCACACACACACACACACAACAATCTATATATATATATTATTACATACATATATATACAGAAATTGAACAGTGAAAATATAATGGGTAGCGGAATACGACCGCGACAACATTACTACAGAGATGATTGAAGCCCTGGAGAAATCAATTTTCATCGCACTTCCAAAGAAGATAGGGGCTATAGAATGCGAACTCCATCACACAATTAGTTTGATGAGTCATTAACAAAAATTATATTAAGAATAATCATGATGAGGACAAGGAATAGAATCAAAAGAGAAATAGCAGATGAACAGTGTGGATTTGTGGAAGGGAAAGGAACTATTAATGCCATATACATCCCAAGAACTATCATAGAGAGGTCAATCGAGATGAATAAGGATTTGTATTTATGCTTTGTTGATTATACCAAGGCTTTCGATCGGGTAAGACATGAACAATTGATCAACCAACTAGAAGGACTCAATATTGATGCAAAAGATCGACGAATAATCAGAAATATGAATTGGGAACAAACAGCTGCAATGAGAATAGAAAACGACATAAGCTCTTTCCAAAACATCAAAAGAGGAGTCAGACAGGGTTGCGTTTTGTCACCAGATCTGTTTTCACTTTACAGCGAAAACATCATGAGAAACCTAAGGAAGACACCGGATTATAGGTTGGAGGAAAAATGATAAACAACATTCGATACGCAGATGACACCGTGCTAATTGCAGAAAATGAAAGGGACCTACAAAACCTTGTGAATACACTAGAAATAGAAAGCAAAGATAAGGGATTGGAACTAAACAGCAGGAAGACTGAAGTTATGGTGATCAGTAAAAAACATGAAATCCCTTCATGCAAAACAACAGCGAACGGCACAACCTTGAGACAGGTTGATAAGTTTAAATACCTGGGAACGATCATTGCACCAGACGGCAGATGCACATCAGAAATAGCCAGCAGAATCGGCCAAGACAAAAAAGGATTCAAGAAGATGACAAGTATTCTTACCAACAAATGCCTATCAGTTAACATCAGGAAGAGAGTTTTTGAATGTTCTATAGAACCAACACTGTTGTACGGTTGTGAGGCGTGGACAGTCAGCAAGCAAAGCCAGAATAAGATTGAGGCAGCCGAGATGTGGTTTCTAAGAAGAATGTTGAGAGTTCCATGGACGGCAAAGAAAACAAACGAGACAGTCTTGATGGAGGCAGACACAGATCATTCACAAGGAAGATTAGGAAAAGACAGGCAACATTTATAGGCCATTTTATGAGGAAAGGGGAATTGGAGCACTTGGTCGCAACAGGAAAGTTGGAGGGAAAGAGAGCACCAGGTAGACCAGGGAGAAGATACTTGACGGACGTGCAGAGTGGCTGAAGACAAGGAGGGTGGAAGAGATGCTTGAGGCAACAAGAGATAGAGACAGATGGAAGTCCATGATCGCTGATCGCCAACGCCATGCGGCAGGGTACCGGATGATGATGATGATGATATACACACTCAGTGTGGATCACACTGTTGTAACTTTGCAATCCACGATCAGTGTGAATCACACTATTATTACTTTGTATATCCACATTCAGTGTGAATCAAACTGTTATGAATGTGTTATATCCATAATTAGTTGAATCAAACTGCTACAACTTTGTATATCCACATTCAATGTGAATCACTCTGTTATGACTTTGTATATCCACACTTGGTGTGAATCAAACTGTTATAACTTTGTATATCCACAATCATCTGAATCAAACTGAATATTCAGTATTAAGACAAATGAGAAAAAATACAAAATTAAAACAAGAATGCATATTCAGTTGACAAAATAAAACAGGCGCTACTTTTTGCTTGCTGATCTTTCTCACGCGTACACGAAATATACATAAACAAATTTACCAGAAAGTGGACTGAAACACACACACACACACATATACACACACACACACACACACACACACACACACACACACACACACACACACACACACACACACACACACACACACACACACACACACACACATCGAGAAAAGAGACAAACAAACAAACAAAGAAGCAAACACGAACCAAACAAAAGACGGATGGAGCAGAAGGCTTCCCTGATAACTGGAGCTAGGGGAGACAATTCTCTTGTTGTCAACTAAATATACATTTTCCTTCACTTGTCAGGAGTTAGTGGCGTATGTTCATACTCAGATGTAAAGTAAATAACACATTCGGATCTGTTTTGTTGCACAGGCCACCACATCCCGTTTTCAGTTTGAGAAGTTCAAAAACGTGCAGCAAGACACAATGATTGAGGAAGTCGACTTTCCAGCATTCATTGGATGTTGGATAACATTCATCATTCTGACGATTTTACTCAACGTCCTTGTTATCGCCTGCATCATCTACCTGTACGTCAAACGACCAGCAACAAGATGTGGATTTCCTAAACTCTTGGTCATGCTGACTTGCTGTCTGATTCAGATCATCGATGCAGTATTTAGCAGTGTTGCTGTTCATAATTATAGAATGCAAGAGGCAGGAAAAGAATCTGAATTATTAAGCTGTGAGGAAAAAAAGGCTTCAGAACTGACTCTATTTTTGACGATGACGATTGTGGTGTTGCTGGTGGCTGCTGTGATCCTGGTGGAAGCTTTGAGGCTGCAGAGGTTTGTGACCCTGACCTCTATGACTCGGATGGTGATGGCTGTGGTGCTGGTTGTGATGAGTGTGTTGTATGGGTTTGTGGTGATCATCCCTGTCTTCTCTATGGCATGGCTAAACGATAACACTAAACCATGTCGGGAAGGCAGCGACTATCTTCATGTTACATCTGATGTGGACAGGCGTTAGAGCGATGCCTATTTCTGATTTTATCATACCTGAATGTTGTGTCTTCATAGCTTGTGTCCTGTTGCTGATTGCCTACTGCACGCGGAAGTCTACAGGTCAACCTCCCGTTTATCTTTGTTACTACAACCCCCACCCTCAGTACAACAACCCCCACCCTCAGTACAACAACCCCCACCCTCAGTACAACCACCCTCCTCCACAGTCAAACGTTCCTGTTTCTCAGTGCAACACGTCTCAACACACAAGCACTGCTGCAGTCTGTAGCAACGAGATGACTGTGGACTGTACCACCAATACCCCCAGTTCTTCTCAGCAGTTTCAACACAACAACCCATCACTCCACGCTTCAAGCAGCGCTGTGACTACACCAGTGTCGCCCCCAGCAGTGGACTGCCAGGACAACAACTCTTTCCCCATTAATGTTCTTCTGGCAGCCATTGTTACTTTCGCTTTTGGTTTGGTCTTCTTTCTGTCACAGTTTGTGGTGCAGATAGAACTGCCAGTATTACAATTTTGGTGGGCTGGTATCCTTCTCCTCTCCTTGACGGGGGTCTTCCTGCCTGTTTGCTGGTTGCTGGACTCCGATCTGAGGACCGTGTGGTACCGCAGGGGCCAGGGTTCAAATCCATCAGGAGGCACTGTCCTGGTTTTCTCCAGCATTACTGAGAGGCCACAGGACAGTGAGAACACTACAGACTGTAAGTGATACACTCACACTGACTGGATGGGCGCCTACCCTCTAAGAAGACATCCACCACGTCCCTCCAACAACAACTCACACCACCACTACGTCCCTCCAACAACAACTCACACAACATTCACGTCCCTCCAAAAACAACTCACATCACAACCACATCCCTCCAACAACAACTCACACCACCACCACGTCCCTCCAACAGCAACTCATACCAACACCACGTCCCTCCACAGCAACTCACACCATCACCACGTCCCTCCAACAACAACTCCCACCAACACCACGTCCCTCCAACAATAACTCATACCAACACCACGTCCTCCAACAACAACTCATACCAACACCACGTCCATCCAACAACAACTCATACCAACACCACGTCCCTCCAACAGCAATTCACACACACCAGTCCCTCCACAGCAACTCCACAACACACACGTCCTCACAGCACTACCAACACCACCACGTCCCTCCAACAGCAATTCACACCACCACCACGTCCCTCCAACATCAACTCACACCACCACCACGTCCCTCCAACAGCAATTCACACCAACACCACCACGTCCCTCCAACAACATTCACACACCACCACGTTACTCCAAAGCAATTCACACCACCACACGTCCCTCCAAAAGCAACTCACAACCAACACCACCACGTCCCTCCAACAGCAACTCACAACAACACCACCACGTCCTCAACAGCATACCAACACACCACGTCCCAACAACAACTCACACCACACACGTTACTCCAACAGCAATCACACCACCACCAGTCCCTCCAAAACAACTCACACCACCACCACCACGTCCCTCCAAACAACTCACAACACACCACCACCAGTCCCCCAACAGCAACTCACACCACCCACCACGTCCCTCCACAACAATCACACACCAGTCCTCCAACACAATCCACACACCAGTCCCTCCAACAGCAATTCACACCAACACCACCACGTCCCTCCAACAACAATTCACAACCACCACGTCCTCCAACAGCAATTCACACCACCACCACGTCCCTCCAACAGCAACTCACACCAACACCACCACGTCCCTCCAACAGCAACTCAACACACACCACGTCCTACAAACAACTCACCACCACACACATCCCTCCAACAACCAACACCACTCCCATCCTCCAACAACAACTCACACCACCCACGTCCTCCAACAACAACTCACACACCACATCCCTCCAACAGCAACTACAACACACCACCACGTCCCTCCAACACAATCACACACACCACCACGTCCCTCCAACAGCAACTCACACCACACACCACGTCCCTCCAACAACAAATCACACCACCACCACGTCCCTCCAACAACAACTCACACCAACACCACCAGTCCCTCCAACAACTCACACCACACCACGTCCCTCCAACACAATCACACACCACCAGTCCCTCCAACACAACTCACACCACACACACGTCCCTCCAACAGCAACTCACACCACACACCACGTCCTCCAACAGCAAACTCACACCCACCACCACGTTCCACACACACCACCAGTCTCCACACAACTCACCAACACACGTCCTCCAACACAACTCACAACACCACGTCCCTCCAACAACAACTCACACACCACCACAGTCCTCCAACAGCAACTCACACCACACCACGTCCCTCCAACACAACTCACACACCACATCTCCAACACAACTCACACCAACACCAGTCTCCAACACAACTCACACCACCACCCCACAACACCTCACACCACCATCCTCCAAACAATCAACACCACCATCCTCCAAAACAACAAAACACCCACACGTTCCCACAACAACACAACACCCACCACTCCCTCCAACAACAAACAACCACCACGTCCCTCACAACAATCACACACACATCCTCCCAACAAACATCCACAATCCCCACAATCCCTAACAACAATCCACCACCACAATCCTCAACAACAACTCACCAACACACACATCCAACACAACAACCACCCAACAACAACATCAACTCCACAACAAACAACCCACACCTCAACACACACCAACACAAACCCACCACAACACACCCCCCAACCCACCACCCCCCACACCTCACAACAATCCACACAACACTCTCAACACAATCACAACACCACACACCCAACCACTCACACCCAACAGCTCCAACACACCACATCCACCAACAACCAAAACACAACAACTCAACACTCACAACCCATCCTCACAACAACCACACCACTCCCCACCAACCCCACCCCCACCCCAAAATCACCCCACCCATCCCAACACAATCACACCCCCCACTCCTCCAACACAACTCCACCACCCCACTCTCAACAATCCACACCCCCACATCCTCACAACATCACAACACCACCACTCCCAACAACAACTCACACCACCACCACCCCACAACAAAACCCCAACACACACCCACCTCAACAACAACTCAACACACCACCATCCTCCAAAAATCACAACCACCACTCCTCCAACAACCAACACCACCACCACCTCCCAACAACAACTCCACAACACCACAACTCCACCAACACAAACACCATCCCCAACAAACCACACACCACTCCCAAACACACCCCAACCACACACCCTCCAACAAAACACCACCCCCATCCCAAATCACACACCACCATCCTCACAACAATCACACACCCCACCACCCCAACCCCACACCCCCCCCCACACTCACACACCCCACCTCACAACCACACCACACCATCCTCACACAACTCACACCCACCACATCCCAAACACCACCCCCACACCACCTCCAACACAACCCAACCACCACTCCCCAACACACTCAACCCCATCCCAAAACTCCACACACCCTCCTCAACAACCCCCACACCTCCCAAACAACACCACCCATCCCAACAACAACCACACAACTACCCCCCACCCTCCCACCACCACCACCCCCCAACAATACCCCACCACAAAAACCCCACCCATCCCACTCAACCACCACCACAACACACCATCACAACACACCACTCACACTACAACCATCCCACACACCACCTCTCCAAACAATCCCACACCACCCCAACAACCCCCCTACACCCCCCAACACACACACCACCCCACCCACCACCCCCCCACACCTCCCCAAACACACCACTCTCAAAACCACCCACATACCCACCCCCCTCCACACCCCACACCCACCTCACAACACCCACTCCAAATACACCCAACCAAAAACAACTCCAACCACCACTACACCAACCACCTCCCCAACACCACCCCACACTCCACCACCTACAAACCCAAAACCCCCTCCAACAACCACCCTCACCACACACCCCAACAAAATACCACACTCTCAAACAAACCACCTCACAACAAAACCCCCTCAAACACACCTCCAAAACCACCTCAAAAACACCCCCAACACCCCCCCAAACCACAACACCCACCAACAAACCCACCCCAACCACCACACCCCCCACAACCACCCCTCCAACCCCCCCCCCACACCCTCTACCCCCCCCCCCACAATCAAACACACCCCAACCACACCTCAACACACCCATCTCAACACACATTCAACACACCCCTCTCCAAAAACACCCCCCAACCCACACATCCAACAAATACAACCCACTCAAACAACACACACATCCCCCCCCCCACCCACCCCCCCCCCCCCACCCCAACCACCACCCCCCCCTCCCACCTACCACCCCACAACACCACCCCCCAACAACAACTCACACCACCACCACTCCTCAACAACATACCCACACACCACTCCCTCCACAACAACTCACACCACCCACCACACGTCCTCCAACAAAATCACAACCACCACCATCCCTCAACAACAACCACACCACCACCATCCCTCCAACAACCACAACACACACCACCCTCCAAAACACCACACCACCCACCAACAAACCACACCCTCCCTCCAACACAACTCACACCCACCACGTCCTCCAACAACACAACTCACACCCACCACATCCTCCAACAACAACTCACAACCCACCACTCCTCCAACAACAACTACACCCACCACCACGTCCTCCAACAACAACTCACCACCACACCACATCCCCCAACACAACTCACCACCACCATCCCCACATCAAACTCACACCACCCCACTCCAACCACACACAAACCACCACGTCCTCCAACAACAACTCACACCACCACCCTCCTCCAACACAACTCCAACACCACCACACTCCCTCCAACACAACACCACCACTCCCTCCAACAACAACTCCACACCACACCACACCCTCCCACCACACCACCATCCCCAACACCACCCCACCACTCCCTCCAACACACAACTCCACACCACCCCTCCACACAACAACTCCACACCCCACCAACACCCCACAACCAACCTCAACCAACCCACCCACCACGTCCTCCAACAACAACTCACACCACCACCACCCTCCAACAACACTCACAACCACACACCCTCCAACAACCACACACACCACACCACATCCTCCAACAACAACCACACCACCACCACGTCTCCAACAAAACTCACAAACCACCCACCCACTTCCCTCAACACAACTCACACCACCACCACCTCCAACAACAACTCACACACCACACATCCTCACAACAACACACACCACCAATCCTCCAACACAACTCACAACCACCTCCAACACAACTCCCCACACATCCCCACAACTCACAACCACACCTCTCCAACAACACTCACAACACCACCACCCTCCAACAACACAACCAACCACCTACAACAACCACACCACCACACCCTCCAACAACAACTCACACACCACCACACCTCCCCACACAACACCACACACACCACATCCTCCACAACAACTCACACACCACCACATCCCCACACAACTCAACACCACCACATCCTCCAACAACAATCACAACACCACCCACTCCCTCAACAACTCACACACCACCACCACTCCCTCCAACAACAACTCACAACACCACCACCAATCCCTCAACAACAACCACACACCACACGTCCTCCCACACAACTCACACAACACCACCACATCCACCAACAACAACTCACAAACCACCCACACTCCTCCAACAACAACTCACACACCAACCACACCCCACCAACTCACAACAACACCACCACTCTCCACAACAACTCACACACCACACACCCTCCAACAACACACACACCACAACCAACACCACACACCTCACAACACTCACCCACCAACCAACCAACAAACCACACATCACACCACAACCACAACAACCCCCCAACACATCACACACCACACCACACCTCCAACACAACTCACACACACCACCACCCCCCAACAACAACTCACACACACCATCCCTCACAACACTCACAACACAACCACCAACAAACACCACCACCACCCCACAAACACCACACACACCACCCAATCCTCCAACAACAACTCACAACCCACACCCACACACCCACACCACCCCCCAACAACAACTCACACACCACCCCAACCACTCCTCAACAACAACCACAAACCACACCACACATCCCTCCAACAACAACTCCACCCCACCCCACATCCTCCACCACTCACAACACCACACTCCACAACCCCCACACCTCACACACAACCACCGTCCTCCAACACACTACAACCCACTCCCCTCCAACAATCACACCAACCACACCCCCAAACTCACCCACCACCACGTCCCAACACAACTCACACCACCACCACTACACCCTCTCCAAAAACTCACACACCACACCCCCTCCAACACAACCACACCACCACACACTCCTCCAACACACTCACACACCCCACTCCCCTCCCACCCTAACACACACAACTCCCAACACCACTCCCTCACACAACTCACACACAGCCCTCCAACACAACACACCCACCCCAACACACTCTCCACCACCCACATCCCAACACAACTCACCACACACATCTCCTACACACACAGCCCCAACAACTCCACACCACTCCACACACAACCCATCTCACACCACACCACCACCCCCAACACACCCACACCACATCTCCAAATCACACCACACCCACCCACAATCACACACCAACACCCACCACACCACAACCACCACCCAAACACTCACAACACCCTCCCAAACCAACCAAACAACCCCCACTCTCAACACTACCCACTCCTCACAACAACAACCACACATCTCCAACACACACACACACCTCCTCACAAAATCACACACAATCCAACACAACTACACACACATCTCACAACACTCCACCACACACAAAATAACCACAAACCACACAACTCCCACCAACACATCACAAACAAAACACCCCACCACTCTCCATCACAACCACCTCCAAAAAAACACCCCCCCTCAAACTCACCACAAGTCCCCACAACACAACTCACACACCACACCACGTCCCTCCAACAACAACTCACACCACCACCACGTCCCTCCAACAACAACTCACACCACCACCACGTCCCTCCAAAGCAACTCACACCACCTCCACCCCACAACTCACACTACCTCACTACAACAACTCACATCACACCACCACGTCCCTCCAACACAACTCACACCACCACCACGTCCTCCAACAGCAACTCACACACCACCACGTCCCTCCAACAACAACTCACACCACACCACACGTCCCTCCAACAGCAACTCACACCACCACCACCATCCCTCAACAACAACTCACACCACCACCACGTCCTCCAACAAACTCACACCACCACCACCCAGTCCCTCCAACAGCAACTCACACACCACCACCACGTCCCTCCAACAGCAACTCACACCACCCCACGTCCCTCCAACAGCAACTCACACCACCACCACGTCCCTCCAACAGCAACTCACACCACCACCACGTCCCTCCAACAACAACTCACACACCACCACCACGTCCCTCCAACAGCAACTCACACCACCACACCACGTCCCTCCAACAGCAACTCACACCACCACCACCACGTCCCAACACAAACACACCACACGTCTCCAACAACTCACACACCACACGTCCCTCCAACAGCAACTCACTACACTCCACCACGTCCCCTCCAACAGCAACTTCACACACCACCACACTCCCTCCAACAACATACATCACACACTCACACACACAGTCCTCCAACAGCAACTCACACCACCACCACGTCCCTCCAACAACAACTCACACCACCACCACGTCCTCCAACAGCAACTCACACACCACCCACGTCCTCCAACAGCAACTCACACCACCACCACGTCCCTCCAACAGCAACTCACACCACCACCACAGCATCCCCCAAACAGCAACTCACACCACACCACGTCCTCCAACAGCAACTCACACACCACCCGTCCCCCCAACAGCAACTCACACACCACCACCACGTCCCTCCAACAGCAACTCACAACCACCACACGTCCCCCCAACAGCAACTCACACCACCACGTCCCTCCAACAACAACTAAAACACCACCACGTCCTCCAACAAACTAACTCACACCCCTCCACCACAAGTCCACCAACAACATCTCTCACAACCAAACCACCACGTCCTTCCAACAGCAACTCACACCACTACCACGTCCCTCCAACAACAACTAACATCACCACCACGTCTTCCAACAATACTAACATCACCACCACTCCCTCCAACACAACTAACCACCACCACCACGTCCTCCAACAGCAACTAAATCACACACCACGTCCCTCCAACAACAACTACACCAACACACCACGTCCCTCAAAAGCAACTCACACACCACCCACGTCTCTCCAACAGAACTCAACCAAACCACGTCCTCCAACACAACTAACACCACCACCACGTCCCTCCAACAACAACTAACATCACCACCACGTCCCTCCAACAACAACTCACATCACACCACCACGTCCCTCCAACAAAACTCCACACACTACCACTCCCTCCAACAGCAACTCAACCACCACCACGTCCCTCCAACAACAACTCACACCACACCACGTCCTCCAACAACAACTCACATCACCACCACGTCCCTCCACAACAACTCACACACCACCACGTCCCTCCAACACAACTCACACCACCACCACGTCCCTCCAACAGCAACTCACACACCACCACGTCCTCCAACAAACTCACACCACCACCACAGTCCTCCAACAAACTCACATCACCACCACGTCCCTCCAACAACAACTCACACCAACACCACGTCCTCCAACACAACTCACACCACCACCACGTCCCTCCACAAAACTCCCACACACACCACCACGTCCTCGACAACAACTCACACTCACCACCACGTCCCTCCACACAAACTCACATCACCACCACGTCCCTCCAACAACAACTCACACCACACCACGTCCCTCCAACAACAACTCACACACCACCCACCCTCCCTCCACAACAATCAAACACCCCCCAGCCCCCCCAAACAATCACACCACCACCACCCCCCCAACACAACTCACCCCCCCACCACTCCTCCAAACAAATCACACCACCCCTCCCCAACACAACTCCCCCCCCCACCAGTCCCTCCAACAAACTCCACACCACCCCACGTCCCTCCCAAAAAACAACTCACCCCAAACCACGTCCCCCCAACAACAACTCACACCACCACCACCCCCCAAAAAAAACTCACACCCAAAACCAAATCCTTCCAACAACTCCTCACCACCCCGTCCCCCCACAAAAACTCACACCCACCATCCTCCCACAACAATAAAACACCACCACGTCCTCCAACAACAACTCACCAACCAACACGTCCCTCCCAAAACAACTACACACCCACGTCCCCCCACAAAATCACACACCCCCACGTCCCTCCAAAACTCCACACCCACCACTCCTCCCAACAACTCAAACCCCCCCCACGTCCTCCAAACAACCACCCACCACCACTCCCTCCACAACAATACACCCCCCACACTTAAAAAAATTTTTCCCCAACACCCGGGGCCCCCTTTACTTTTTTAAAACCAACTTTTTTTCCCCCCAAAAAGCTACAAACACCCCTTTTTTATTTTTCTTTTTTTTTTTTTTAAAAATTTTCTTTTTTTTTTCCCCAAAACCACATCCTTTTTTTAAAAAAACCCCCACCCAATCTTTTACTATTTTTTTTTCCAAACCACCCTCTCAACAAAATAAACAAACCCTTTCCCCAAACATTTTTTACAAACACGCCAAACCTTTACCCAATTTTTTATACAACCCCAAAATTACCCAAAATTTTTAAAAACCCCAAGGTCCTTTCCATTTTTTTAAAAAAAAAAAACATTTCCCCCAAAAAGGGAACTTAAAATACTTTTTTTTTTTTTGTCCTTTTTTTATTTTCAAAAACAACTTTTTTTAAAAAACCCAAGGGGAATTTTTTTTTTTTTTTCCCCCCAAAACAAAAAACTTTTTAAACAAACCCCCCCTCCCTCCCCTCTCCCCCCCCTTTTCCCTCCCTTTTTTTTCCCCCCTCCCCTT
>JAPXFY010000029.1:29181866-29184366 GCA_030674185.1 Monoplex corrugatus
AAATAAAAACGCCTTAGACGGGGTTGGGCTTGTCTCATAAAGAAGGAATTGAAACAGATGAAAAATGTATTGACATAACTAAATTATGTGCAGTGGCAAAAGTAAAACTTTACTGGAAACAGAGGAGGATCAATCAAAGAAGAATGGAATGGTCAATGTCAGTAAGCGAAGATGTTAAGTCTCTTCTGTTTCTTAGTTACCAGTATACATATCTGCCGTTTTCTGCTGTTGCTCTGCCTGTGTTTGTCCGGTTGTATTAAATGCACGTTCTGATTCTGTTTTCGTGTTTTTTCTGGTTCCTGTTTGCTTGAACGCGGGCAGTCACACTTGTTTTGGATTATGGATTTATGCGTTCTGTTTTACTTTTGTATATTTCGGATAAGTTTTCTTAGTGTGGCATTCAAAGAATGATGCTTATCAGTATGGACTTATGCGTTATAGCCAATCTTTTTATATTTCTGGTCTTGTCTTGCCTTGGCTTACCTTGCTTGTTGTATCAAATATGCGTTATGATCAATTTTTGTGTATTTCGGATCCGTATTCTTAGTTAGTGTAGCATTCAGAAAATGTTGCTTGTCAGTATGGATTTATTCTCAGTTGGTGTTTTACTTTAATTCTAGTAGAACAAGCTTTGGTGTCCAGGGTGTAACGCTAAGGTTTTCCTGTCAACAGTTCCTTTGGTGCTTATTCATTTCCTTTGTTGAAATAAAGTGATGTGTATCACTCAAACCAACGTGTGGTCTGTTTTCTGAGACTGTTTAGCCAAGTATAGTCACCCAACATCTATCAATTTTCACGCAAATGAGTTTGTACCGCACGGCTTGAATTCTTTAATTCCATACACACAAAGAGACAGAAGGTGAAATGAACAGAAAAATGTAATCATATTACAAGCATATTGTTCCAAATGTGAAAATGAATATTTGCCACCCACTTCTATTTCTATCATGCTTTCCTTCATTTCTTCCATTCCAACTTCTTTGCATTCTCAGTGGTACTGGTCCCATGTAGAAGAAGAACTAAACGAAAACAAAGAAGGGAGGTGGAGGAGAAGAAGAAGAAAAGGATGATGATGAAGACGAAGAGGAAGAGGGAAAAAAGAAGAAGAAAAGAAGAAGAAGCAGAAGGAGAAGAAGAAGGAAAAGAGAAGAAGAAGAAGAAGAAGAAGAAGAAGATGATGATGATGATGATGATGATGATGATGATGATGATGATGATGATGATGATGATGATGATAAGAAGAAGAAGAGGAAGAGGAAGAGGAAAAAGAAGAAGAAGAAGAAGGAAGAAGGAAGAAGAGAAGAAAGAAGAAAGAAGAAGAAAGAAGAGAAGAGAAGGAAGAAAGAAGAAGAAAGAAGAAAGAAGAAGAGAAGAAGAAGAAGAAGAAGAAGCAGAAGAAGAAGAAGAAGAAGAAGAGAAGAAGAAGAAACAACAACAACAACAAGAAAAAGAAAAGAAGAAGAAGTAGAGGGAGAAG
Source organism: Monoplex corrugatus (assembly GCA_030674185.1). Lineage (NCBI taxonomy): Eukaryota > Metazoa > Mollusca > Gastropoda > Littorinimorpha > Ranellidae > Monoplex > Monoplex corrugatus. The sequence continues at coordinate 29,183,344 of JAPXFY010000029.1, forward strand.
GAGAAAAAGAGAGGAGGAGAGAGGGAGGAGGAGGAGGAGGAGGAAGAGGAGGAGGAGGAGGAGGAGAAGAAGAAGAAGAAGAAGAGGAAGAAGAAGAGGAAGAAGAAGAAGAAGTAGAAGAAGAAGAAAAGAAAAGAAGAAGAAACAAAATAAGAAGAAAAAGACAAAGAAGAAGAAAAGCAAGAAAAAGAAGATGAAGAAGATGAGGAATGATGAGAAGACGACGAAGAAGAAGAAGAGGAAGAAGAAAACGAAGGCGACGATGAGGACAAAAAAGTAGAAGAGAAAGATGTAGAAGGAAAAAAAGAAGAAGAAAGATGTGGAAGAACAAGAAATGGACAAGAAGAAGAAGAAGAACAAGAACAAGAAGAACAACAAGAAGAACGAGAAGAAGAACAACAAAACAAGAGAAGAGAAGAAGAAGGAAAAGAAAAAAAGAAGAAGAAGAGGTAGATGAAGAAAAGAACAAGAAGAACAGGAACAAGAACAAAAGATAAGAGAAGAAGTAGATGAAGAAAAAGAACAAGAAGAACAGGAACAAGAACAAAAAGATAAAGAAGAAGAAGAAGAAAGAAGAAGAAGAAGACGTCCACAAAATAGTAGTACTAGGCTGGAGTTTTGTGCGTTGTTGTTGTTGTCATCGTCGTCGTTGTTCAATAGACTTCTGATTCAGAGCTAGAGCATTCACCTTCAAATCTGCTTGAAACAGTTTGCACGAGTGAGAATCACGCCCGTGGGACTTACACATGTATGTGTGACCTTCAGTCTATCCTGCTGTGAGTGAGAATCCCATTTTCTTCAAATTTAGTGAAGGTAAAGCACTGAGGGAGAAGAGAGATGGGCACCACCCACATGAGCCTGGTCATGAGAAAATTTCAGTTTCTTTTTCTCAAGATAACATCTGCACATTCAGAATGAATTCCATATGCACCGACGTCACCGATGACATTGGATGGAGAACATCCAAAATAACTACGGCTCAAGACTGCAACCTGCACATAAACTTGGCTTTAAAAATTAACA
>JAPXFY010000029.1:29191866-29199366 GCA_030674185.1 Monoplex corrugatus
TGTTAGTGATGGATAAGGTGTGGGAGTCAAAGGGTTACAGTTCTGTCGGTGATGGATAAGGTGTGGAGTCAACGGGTTACAGTTCTGTTGGTGGTGGATAAGGTGTGGGAGTCAAAGGGTTACAGTTCTGTTGGTGGTGGATAAGGTGTGGGAGTCAAAGGGTTACAGTTCTGTCTGGTGGTGGATAAGGTGTGGGAGTCAAAGGGTTACAGTTCTGTTGGTGGTGGATAAGGTGTGGGAGTCAAAGGGTTACAGTTCTGTGGTGGTGGATAAGGTGTGGGAGTCAAAGGGTTACAGTTCTGTGGTGGTGGATAAGGTGTGGGGGTCAAAGGGTTTACAGTCTCTGAGTGGTGGATAAGTGTGGGGGTCAAAGGGTTACAGTTCTGCTTGGTGGTGGATAAGGTGTGGTGTCAAGGGTTACAGTTCTGTCGGTGTGGATAAGGTGTGGGGTTCAAAGGTTAAGTGGAAAAGCCATACTGACATGACAAACATAAGGCCAAACTTGTTGCTTAAACCCTCCTAATCATCCACCTCTCTTTCAATTGAATCCCGATTTTGACATGGTTTGGACTTCTGAAGAATCGTAAAAAACCTTCTGTTTCAAATTTAAAAGAATCGTGCAAAACCTTCTGTTTCAAATTTAAAAGAATCGTACAAAACCTTCTGTTTCAAATTTAAAAGAATCATACAAAACCTTCTGTTTCAAATTTAAAAGAATCGTACAAAACCTCTGTTTCAAATTTAAAAGAATCTACAAAACCTCTGTTTCAAATTTAAAAGAATCGTAACAAAACCTTCTCTTTCAAATTTAAAAGAATCGTACAAAATCTTCTTTTCAAATTTAAAAGAATCATACAAAATCTGTTTCAAATTTAAAAGAATCATACAAAATCTGTTTCAAATTTAAAAGAATCATACAAAATCTGTTTCAAATTTAAAAGAATCATACAAAATCTGTTTCAAATTTAAAAGAATCATACAAAATCGTTTCAAATTTAAAAGAATCATACAAAATCTTCTGTTTCAATTTAAAAGAATCATACAAAATCTGTTTCAAATTTAAAGAATCATACAAAATCTTCTGTTCAATTTAAAAGAATCATACAAAATCTGTTTCAAATTTAAAAGAATCATACAAACTTCTGTTTCAATTTAAAGAATCATACAAAATCTTCTGTTCAAATTCTAAAGAATCATACAAATCTTCTGCCTCAGTTCTAAAGAATCATACAAAATCTTCTGTTTCAAATTTAAAAGAATCATACAAATCTTCTGCCTCAGTTCTAAAGAATCATACAAATCTTCTGCATCAGCTGTAAAGAATCATACAAATCTTCTGCCTCAGTTCTAAAGAATCATACAAATCTTCTGCCTCACTGCTAAAGAATCATACAAAATCTTCTGTTTCAAATTTAAAAGAATCATACAAATCTTCTGCCTCAGTTCTAAAGAATCATACAAATCTTCTGCCTCAGTTCTAAAGAATCATACAAATCTTCTGCCTCAGTTCTAAAGAATCATACAAATCTTCTGTTTCAAATTTAAAGAATCATACAAATCTTCTGCCTCAGTTCTAAAGAATCATACAACTCTTCTGCCTCAGTTCTAAAGAATCATACAAATCTTCTGCCTCAGTTCTAAAGAATCATACAAATCTTCTGCCTCAGTTCTAAAGAATCATACAAATCTTCTGCCTCGGCTGTAAAGAATGACACAAATCTTCTGCCCCTAAAGAATCATACAAATCTTCTGCCCTAAAGAATTATACAAATCTTCTGCCTCGGCTCCAAAAGAATCTTGCAAATCTTCTGTCTCTAAAGAATCATACAAATCTTCTGCCTCGGCTCTAAAGAATCACACAAATCTTCTGCCTCTAAAGAATCATACAAATCTTCTGTCTCAGCTCTAAAGAATCATACAAATCTTTGTCTCAGCTCTAAAGAATCATACAAATCGTCTGTCTCAGCTCTAAAGAATCATACAGATCTTCTGTCTCAGCTCTAAAGAATCATACAAATCTTCTGTCTCAGCTCTAAAGAATCATACAAATCTTTTGTCTCAGAGATAAAGAATGACACAAATCTTCTGTCTCTGATGTAAAGAATGACACAAATCTTCTGTTTTATGATGTAAAGAATGACACAAATCTTCTGTCTCAGAGATAAAGAATGACACAAATCTTCTGTCTCAGAGATAAAGAATGACACAAATCTTCTGTCTCAGATATAAAGAATGACACAAATCTTCTGTCTCTGATGTAAAGAATGACACAAATCTTCTGTCTGATGTAAAGAATGACACAAATCTTCTGTCTCTGATGTAAAGAATGACACAAATCTTCTGTCTCTGATGTAAAGAATGACACAAATCTTCTGTCTCTGATGTAAAGAATGACACAAATCTTCTGTCTTGATGTAAAGAATGACACAAATCTTCTGTCTGATGTAAAGAATGACACAAATCTTCTGTCTGATGTAAAGAATGACACAAATCTTCTGTCTCTGATGTAAAGAATGACACAAATCTTCTGTCTCTGATGTAAAAATGACACAAATCTTCTGTCTCTGATGTAAAGAATGACACAAATCTTCTGTCTGATGTAAAGAATGACACAAATCTTCTGTCTGATGTAAAGAATGACACAAATCTTCTGTCTCAGAGATAAAGAATGACACAAATCTTCTGTCTGATTAAAAAGAATGACACACAAATCTTCTGTCTGATGTAAAGAATGACACAAATCTTCTGTCTCTGATGTAAAGAATGACACAAATCTTCTGTCTGATGTAAAGAATGACACAAATCTTCTGTCTGATGTAAAGAATGACACAAATCTTCTGTCTGATGTAAAGAACGACACAAATCTTCTGTCTGATGTAAAGAATGACACAAATCTTCTGTCTGATGTAAAGAATGACACAAATCTTCTGTCTCAGAGATAAAGAATGACACAAATCTTCTGTCTGATATAAAGAATGACACAAATCTTCTGTCTGATGTAAAGAATGACACAAATCTTCTGTCTCTGATGTAAAGAATGACACAAATCTTCTGTCTGATGTAAAGAATGACACAAATCTTCTGTCTCAGATGATAAAGAATGACACAAATCTTCTGTCTGATGTAAAGAATGACACAAATCTTCTGTCTCAGATATAAAGAATGACACAAATCTTCTGTCTGATGTAAAGAATGACACAAATCTTCTGTCTCTGATGTAAAGAATGACACAAATCTTCTGTCTGATGTAAAGAATGACACAAATCTTCTGTCTCTGATATAAAGAATGACACAAATCTTCTGTCTGATGTAAAGAATGACACAAATCTTCTGTCTGATGTAAAGAATGACACAAATCTTCTGTCTGATGTAAAGAATGACACAAATCTTCTGTCTGATGTAAAGAATGACACAAATCTTCTGTCTCAGAGATAAAGAATGAACAAATCTTCTGTCTGATGTAAAGAATGACACAAATCTTCTGTCTGATGTAAAGAATGACACAAATCTTCTGTCTTGATATAAAGAATGACACAAATCTTCTGTCTGATATAAAGAATGACACAAATCTTCTGTCTGATGTAAAGAATGACACAAATCTTCTGTCTTGATATAAAGAATGACACAAATCTTCTGTCTGATATAAAGAATGACACAAATCTTCTGTCTCAGATATAAAGAATGACACAAATCTTCTGTCTGATGTAAAGAATGACACAAATCTTCTGTCTTGATATAAAGAATGACACAAATCTTCTGTCTCTGATGTAAAGAATGACACAAATCTTCTGTCTGATATAAAGAATGACACAAATCTTCTGTCTGATATAAAGAATGACACAAATCTTCTGTCTGATGTAAAGAATGACACAAATCTTCTGTCTGATGTAAAGAATGACACAAATCTTCTGTCTCTGATATAAAGAATGACACAAATCTTCTGTCTCTGATGTAAAGAATGACACAAATCTTCTGTCTGATATAAAGAATGACACAAATCTTCTGTCTGATATAAAGAATGACACAAATCTTCTGTCTGATGTAAAGAATGACACAAATCTTCTGTCTCTGATGTAAAGAATGACACAAATCTTCTGTCTGATATAAAGAATGACACAAATCTTCTGTCTGATGTAAAGAATGACACAAATCTTCTGTCTGATATAAAGAATGACACAAATCTTCTGTCTGATGTAAAGAATGACACAAATCTTCTGTCTGATGTAAAGAATGACACAAATCTTCTGTCTGATGTAAAGAATGACACAAATCTTCTGTCTCTGATATAAAGAATGACACAAATCTTCTGTCTGATATAAAGAATGACACAAATCTTCTGTCTGATATAAAGAATGACACAAATCTTCTGTCTCAGAGATAAAGAATGACACAAATCTTCTGTCTGATGTAAAGAATGACACAAATCTTCTGTCTGATGTAAAGAAAGACACAAATCTTCTGTCTCTGATATAAAGAATGACACAAATCTTCTGTCTGATGTAAAGAAAGACACAAATCTTCTGTCTCTGATGTAAAGAATGACACAAATCTTCTGTCTCTGATGTAAAGAATGACACAAATCTTCTGTCTGATGTAAAGAATGACACAAATCTTCTGTCTGATGTAAAGAATGACACAAATCTTCTGTCTCAGAGATAAAGAATGACACAAATCTTCTGTCTGATGTAAAGAATGACACAAATCTTCTGTCTCTGATGTAAAGAATGACACAAATCTTCTGTCTCTGATGTAAAGAATGACACAAATCTTCTGTCTGATGTAAAGAATGACACAAATCTTCTGTCTCAGAGATAAAGAATGACACAAATCTTCTGTCTCAGAGATAAAGAATGACACAAATCTTCTGTCTGATGTAAAGAATGACACAAATCTTCTGTCTGATGTAAAGAATGACACAAATCTTCTGTCTCAGAGATAAAGAATGACACAAATCTTCTGTCTGATGTAAAGAATGACACAAATCTTCTGTCTCAGAGATAAAGAATGACACAAATCTTCTGTCTGATGTAAAGAATGACACAAATCTTCTGTCTGATGTAAAGAATGACACAAATCTTCTGTCTCTGATGTAAAGAATGACACAAATCTTCTGTCTCAGATATAAAGAATGACACAAATCTTCTGTCTCTGATGTAAAGAATGACACAAATCTTCTGTCTCAGAGATAAAGAATGACACAAATCTTCTGTCTGATGTAAAGAATGACACAAATCTTCTGTCTGATGTAAAGAATGACACAAATCTTCTGTCTGATGTAAAGAATGACACAAATCTTCTGTCTCAGATATAAAGAATGACACAAATCTTCTGTCTCTGATATAAAGAATGACACAAATCTTCTGTCTCTGATGTAAAGAATGACACAAATCTTCTGTCTCAGAGATAAAGAATGACACAAATCTTCTGTCTGATGTAAAGAATGACACAAATCTTCTGTCTCTGATGTAAAGAATGACACAAATCTTCTGTCTCAGAGATAAAGAATGACACAAATCTTCTGTCTGATGTAAAGAATGACACAAATCTTCTGTCTGATATAAAGAATGACACAAATCTTCTGTCTCTGATGTAAAGAATGACACAAATCTTCTGTCTCTGATGTAAAGAATGACACAAATCTTCTGTCTCAGATATAAAGAATGACACAAATCTTCTGTCTCTGATGTAAAGAAAGACACAAATCTTCTGTCTTTGATGTAAAGAAAGACACAAATCTTCTGTCTGATGTAAAGAACGACACAAATCTTCTGTCTGATGTAAAGAACGACACAAATCTTCTGTCTCTGATGTAAAGAACGACACAAATCTTCTGTCTGATGTAAAGAATGACACAAATCTTCTGTCTGATGTAAAGAACGACACAAATCTTCTGTCTCTGATGTAAAGAACGACACAAATCTTCTGTCTGATGTAAAGAATGACACAAATCTTCTGTCTGATGTAAAGAACGACACAAATCTTCTGTCTGATGTAAAGAACGACACAAATCTTCTGCCTCTGATGTAAAGAATGACACAAATCTTCTGTCTGATGTAAAGAATGACACAAATCTTCTGCCTCTGCATTATCTCCAGCCAACAACTACTCACCTGATGCATTGAAGACAGTATGGACGCCATCATCATGAAAAAGACAATGGCGATGGATTGAACACATCATCCGAAGACAGCAGGACAACATCACCCTATGTTATCAGTTGTTTTTATGTGAAGAATATTTGTCTTATATGTATAAACTGATGTCATTTCTGTTACCACATTGTTCGATGATGCCTGATTGTCGTTCAGCAAAGGGATGTGGTTTGTGAAACGGGTTCATAGGGGAAATGTTGACATGTGCTAAATCTTAATGTTCATTTTTATAAACTTCCAATGTATAAAATATCATTATGTATATTCTGTATGCTATGGGGAATTCATGTGTCAACACAATTTTTGTTGTTGTTGTCATTCCTCGTTGCCACATTGTATGTTAGATATTTGTTCGTTGTGAAACAAAAAATGAATAAAAAAAAAAAAGGTTGAAAAAAAGGATGACATCACCCAGACTGCCCTTCACTGGACACCAGAAGGAAGACGTGAGAGAGGAAAGACCCAAGAACAATAGGCGACGGACGATACAGAAAGGGACCTTAGGGCCCTGACGAAACGCACTCTGGGTACTAACAGACAGGAACGGTGAACCTTCGTCGCTGCCCTACAAGCGAATGGAATAATAAGCAGCAAGTAAACAACTTACATAGCATGGCAGTCCCCTTTTCGATGCTTGGCTGGCCACAAAATCCATTTCGGCGTTTTAGGTGCCTTTCGCTTTGACGCAGTAAGACAGACTGCAAGTGGTAAAGGGGTTTAAGTAGTACACGTAGAACGCACCACAGTTATGGACCTTGATGTCCTTGGTCCAGTTACAGCAATTCCCACTCCAGCTGGCGCATCCTCTCGCCTTCACCGTTTTACCGACCTTGGGCAGATGTTTTCCTTGCAGATCCAGCCATCCTGAGGCATCCGTACTGCAGTGATTTTCCTGTTTTGAAATTGGAAAATAATACAGGATGTTGTAGCTTTGTACGTTTACCCCTAAAGCTAATTAATTTACGTCAAAACAGAAGTCTATTCTAAAAGCTAAGGTAAGTTTTCCTTGCAGATCCAGCCACCCTGTGGCGTCAGTATTGCAGTGATTTTCCTGCTGAAAGTTGAAAATAATACAGGATGTTATTGCTTTCTAAGTTTATCCCTAAGGCTAAATAGTTCAACGTCAAAATCAAATCTTTATTCAAAATCTAAAGTAAGTTTTCCTTGCATATCCAGCCACCCTGTGGCGTCTGTACTGCAGCGATTTTCCTGTTGAAAGTTGAAAATAATAACAGTAAACAAGAAACAGTCAAGGGTGCTGGATAGGACGGGACCCAGAGCAACAATGCATCACCGCCAACCAAACAGTCACCTCCCAGCTAATGACACCACAAAGTTTATCTTAAAA
>JAPXFY010000029.1:29211866-29216866 GCA_030674185.1 Monoplex corrugatus
GCAAGAAGACTAAAGTCATGATAATCAATAAAAAGCATGAAATCCCCTCATGCAAAATAACAGCAAACGGCACAACCTTGAGACAGGTTGACAAGTTTAAATATCTGGGAACGATCATCTCACAAGACGGCAGATGCACATCAGAAATAGCCAGAAGAATCGGTCAAGCCAAAACAGCTTTCAATAAGATGAAAAGCATTCCAGCCAACAAAAGCCTATCAATTAATATCAGGAAGAGGGTTCTGGAATGTTATATAGAACCAATAATATTATACCGGTTGTGAGGCGTGGATAGTCAACGAGCAAAGCCAGAACAAGATTGAGGTAGCCGACATGTGGTTTCTACGAAGAACATTGAGAGTTCCATGGACAGCAAAGAAAACAAACGAGACAGTCTTGATGGAGGCAGACACAAGAAGATCATTCATAACGAAGACTAGGAAAAGGCCGGCAACATTTACAGGCCATTTCATGAGGAAAGGGGAATTAGAGCACCTGGTCACAACAAGAAAGCTGGAAGGAAAGACAGCACCAGGTAAACCCAGGGAAAAAATATTGGATGGACTTGCAGAGTGGCTGAGGACAGAGAGGGTGGAAGATGTGCTTGTGGCAACAAGGGATAGCATATGGATGACCATGATCGCCAACGCTATGTAGCAGGGCACTTGATGATGATGACGATTATTCATTTATTCTTTTTTTTTTAATTATTTATTTATCTATTGTTTCCTTTGTGTTAATATCAATATTGGTGTTTACGGCAATAAAGCTAATGTATATTCTGATTCCATCCGACCTGAGCATAAATGAAAAAAGAAAGAACAAGAAATTGTCAAATATGACATCAGTCAATGTCTCATGACGATATAAATGACTTTGCCAAATTGATAATCATAGTGTAGTAAATAACAACAAGTTGGACTTTGCATCAAAAAAGAATTAGTATGAAAATAGTTATTATTCCTATTCTTTTTTTTTTCCTTTTTTTTTCGGATCATTGCACTCAGGGGGGGTCACCTTTGAGCTCATCTTTTTTTTCGTCCCATTTCCCATTTAATGGCCACAGAAACTGGAACAGTTTTTATTATGCGATGATGGTGATGTCGATGTGGATGATAATCATGATGCTATGGAGTTCCATCTAGGATTGAGACTGTGTGACAGGGTTGTACTCTACGATTACTATCATAATATATCCTGGCGTCAACCAGGTCCGAGAGATACAAACACCTGCGGTGTTGGTCAGAAGATTTGAGCAACACCCTCAATGATGCATCCGCGAAGTGGATGAGACTCGACTGTGTGGTTCCAGTCTTCCCAATGAGCCCATACCACGCCCAACTCCGGGTAGAAGCCGGTTAGAGCCGAAAAATCCCACAATGATTTTTGAAGGTACTGATGGGGATTCGAACCCACAACCTTCCAGTCGGTAGTCCGTTGCGTTAACCACTACACTACGCTACGGCGACTGGTCTTATTCTTATTTTCTATAGCCCAGTAAACTGCGCGGACCCATAATAGGGCTATAACAATCTTAAAACATACCCAGCACGTTGTTGACCAAGACAAACAAACAAACACACAAACAGACAGACAGACAAAAAAGTAGGCTACCTGGAAAAGAAAATTCAGTACACATATCAATGCATTCGCGCACATGATGTAAGAGCAAGTCCCTGGTGTTGACCATTCCGCTCAATTTATCAACAGAAGGCTTCAAAAACAAACCTGAATACAGATGTAAACATACAGATGGACACTAAAACATGGTGTGAATTACCTAACACTGATTCTGCAGTAGTCCACAGTAGTCCATCGTGCTGGCGTATAGCCATTACACCTCGGCGATAGGCGATAGTGACGTCAGGCAATACTCGTGACGAAGATAGTGACGTTGCTATGATGTTCGTCATATATATTCATTCTCTCTCTCTCTCTCTCTCTCTCTCTCTCTCCTCTCTCTCTCTCTCTCTCTCTCTCTGTCTTGTGTGTTGTTTCTCTCTCTCTCTCTCTCTCTCTCTCTCTCTCTCTCTCATCTCTCTCTCTCTCTTGTGTGTGTTCCATCTCTCTGTCTCTTATAATATAATAATCATAATAATAATTACAATATTTATATAGCGCAAAATCTCGATAAAATCAAATCTAAGCGCTGAACCCCACACACACTCAGCCACACATGCACGCCCCCGCACACACACACACACACACACACACACACACACAGACACACATCACACACACACACACACACACACACACACACACACACACACACACACACACACACAACACACACACACACACACACACGGCTGTAAATGGGGAGAAAGAATAAAAGCAATGGAAATTTATATCCGTTCGTGTCTCTCTCTCTCTGTCTGTCTCTCTCTCTCTGTGTCCCTCTCTCTCTCTGTCTGTCTCTGTTTGTCTTTCTCTCTCTGTCCCTCTCTCTCCCTCTGTCCCTCTGTCTGTCTCTCCGTCCCTCTCTCTCTGTTTGTCTCTGTTTCTCTCTCTCTCTCTCTGTCCCTCTGTCTGTCCATCCGTTCGTGTCTCTCCCTCTCTCTGTCCCTGTCTCTTCTGTCTGTCTCTCTGTCCCTCTCTCTCTGTCTGTCTCTCTGTCCCTCTATCTCTGTCTCTGTCTCTGTCCCTCTATCTCTGTCTCTCTCTCTGCCCCTGTCTCTCTCTGTCTCTCTCTCTGTCTCTCTCTCTGTCCCTCTATCTCTGTCTCTCTCTCTGTCCCTCTATCTCTGTCTCTCTCTCTGTCCCTCTTTGTCTGTATGCCTCTCTCTCTCTCTCTCTCTCTCTCTCTCTCTCTCTCTCTCTCTCTCTCTCTCTCTCTCTCTCTCTCTTTAAGCGATTAGTTAGAATTCACCTCCAAAAAAATATTTCACAAGAAAACCGGTGACTTGCCAAATATGACGGAATCCACTACCTGTGAACATGTAAGTCGCGTTGGCAAGATGCTGGCTGTAAGTCATTTCAACTGTTGCCAGGCGTTTTTCCAACTGTCGGCTGCTCTCCAGCAACATCGTCTGGCTAGTCTCGACAACGGAGAGACGAGCCTTCATGTCATTCACCGTTACGCTGGCCTGCACCTTCCCCACGTTGGAGGGGTTGGCGATGAAGCACATGTCGGGGAGGACCCTTTTCGGCACCTCGCAAGAGTAGGCCCCGCCCTGCAGTTCGGAGGGCTTCACTCTGAGGTAGAAGTCGCCGTCCTTGTAGTCTTCGCTGACGTGTTCTTCTCCCGAGGGCGCCTGTGTGATAGAAAGGAACGAAGGACAACAAAAAATAAATTTTAAAAAGACAGGAATGAAAAAATTATCTCTGTCGTATTCTTTGTCGTCGTCGTCGTCGTCGTCGTCATCGTCGTCATCAATCACCAGTCATCATCATCATCATCATCATCATCATCCATCAATCATCACCATCATCATCATCATCAATCATCATCATCATCAATCGTCATCGTCGTCGTCGTCATTGTCATCGTCATCAACATCATCATCAATCATCATCAATTATCATCAATAATCATCATACATCAATCATTATCAACATCAATCAATCATCAATCAATCAATCAATCATCATCATCATCCATCAATCATCATCGTCGTCGTCGTCGTCGTCATTGCCATCGTCATCAACATCATCAATAATCATCATCAATTATCATCAATAATCATCATACATCAATCATCATCATAATCAATCAATCAATCAGTCATCATCATCATCCATCAATCATCATCATCATCATCATCATCATCGTTGTCGTCGTCGTCGTCATCATCATCCATCAATCATCATCATCATCATCATCATTATCGTCATCGTCATCATCATCACGTGCTATGGCGTTGGCGATCATGGCCCTCCATACGAATCTATCTTCTGTCGCTGCAGGTATATTGTCCACCTTTTCTGTCCTCATCCGCTCCGCAAATCCGTCCAACATTTTCTCCCTGGGTCTACCTGGTGCTCTTTTTCCCTCCAGCTCATAAAATGTCCTATCGTTATCATTATCATCACCTATGTCACAGTGCGGAAACACAATAATTCATGGTAAGTAATTCATCATAATAATTCATACATAATTCATCATAATAATTCATACACAATTCATCATAATAATTCATACATAATTCATCATAATAATTCATACATAATTCATCATAATAATTCATACATAATTGTGAAAGGGCATCACTATCGTATTCATAATCATCACCATCGTTACCATCGTTACCATCACCATCACCATCACCATCACCACCACCATCATCATCATCATCATCATCATCATCATCATCATCATCATCATCATCATCATCATCATCAATGTCACAATAGAACGGGATAATGTACAAACATAATAATCTATCTTACATTAATTGATGATAATAATAATAATTCATCCATAATGTATCTCAACATAATCATAGAAGCAATGAAGATCATCACTATCGTATTCTTCACCACCATCATCATCGTCGTCATCATCATCATCATCATTATCATCATCATCATTACCATCATTACCATCATCATCATCATCATCATCATACCATCATCATTACCACCATCATTATTACCACCACCATCATCATCGTCATCATCACTATCATCATTACCATCATCATCGCCATTATCATCATCACCATCATCATTACCGCCATCATCACCATCATTACCAGCAGCAGCATCGTTACCATTATCATCATCATCACTATCATCATCATCATTACCATCACCACAACCACCATCATCATCATCATCATCATCATCATTACCATCACCACCACCACCACCATCACCATCTCACCATCATTACCATCACCACCACCACCACCATCACTATCATCATCATCATTACCATCACCACCACCACCACCATCATCATCATCATCATCAATGTCGCTGTGGGAAATGAAAACATACAAACATAGAATAATGTATCATACATTAACTCATAATATTAATTCATACATAATTAA
>JAPXFY010000029.1:29221866-29276866 GCA_030674185.1 Monoplex corrugatus
CCTAAGGACATAACTCTTGAGAATTATCTCCCATGTTGTACTTCTCAAATCTAACACAGTTTTTGCTACCCATTCAGCTAGCACAGAAGCAGATACAAAGTACAAAAACAGTAAGCTCAGGAGTGTTGAGAAGTGTTCTGAGCTTACTGTTTTTGTACTTTGTATCTGCTTCTATGCTAGCTGAATGGGTAGCGCAAACTGTATTACATTTGAGAAGTACAAAATGGGAGATAATTCTCAAGAGTTATGTCCTTTGATTAATATTATAAAAATTCTCCCTGCTTCCCTCTGATTTCTTTGGTAATACCTAAGGACGCCAAAACGTATACAAAACAGGCATAAATTACCTAAAATTGCTTCCGCATATCTCCTGGAGCCAAAAATGCACTTGATACATGCACCCAATTATCAATCCAAAAAAAAAGTACGTAAGACTTTATCGAACACATACAAGTGACTGGACCATTAAGGCAGAAAATGATAGGAAGAAATGACAGAAAGCAAAGGAACAAGGTAGAAACAAAGACAGTGACAGAAAAGACGACATTTCTAGCACAGAATTTCCAAAAGGTGGGGATACTATTTACAGTGAAAGAGCCCCTGGCATCCCCACAGGGGAAGACAGAAGAATCCTTTTAAGGGCATCAATACACATACTTTTAGAACAAAGTTCTTGGAATCTAGATCTGATTCAGACTCTTCAGCAAATCCACACGATTACTACAAAATTTCTGAACTGGTGCAAAGTTTGGATGTCATTATAAACAATAGAACAATGATTACTAAGGAGTCACTCGTGGCATAAGTCTGTTGAAAACTTTCACTTCCATAGATAAACCAACCATAAAATACACGCAGACGGTAAAATGGGTGGCACAGAGAGAGAGAGAGAGACAGACTGACAGACAGACAGATGGACGGACAGACAGGCATACAGAGAGACAAAGACATAGAAAGAGAGAAAGAGAGACAGGGAGAGAGAGAGAATGAGTGAATGAGAGAAAGAGAGGGAAAGAGAGAGAGAGAGAAAAGGTAGCAGTTAAGAATTCACACAAAACAAAACAGAACAAAAAAAATGAGACTGCGAGAGAGAGTGAATGAGAGAGAGAGAGAGACAGAGAGGGAGAGAGAGAGACAGAGAGGGAGAGAGAGAAAGAGAGAGGGTGAGAGAGAGAGAGAAAGAGAGGGACAGAAAGAGAGACAGACAGACAAATGGACAGAGACAGAGGGACAAAGACACAGAGAGAGAAAGAGAAAGAGAGAGAGACACACACACAGAGAATGAGAGAGACAGGGACAGAGAGATAGACAGACAGACAGAGAGGGAGAGAGAGAGAGGGAGGGAAAGAAAGAGAGAGGGAGACTCAACGAGAGAGTGAAAGAGAGAGAGAGAGAGAGGGACAGAGAGAGAGAGTGAGAAGAAGATCAGAATGATCTTTCAGTCACTGCTTTTTTTCCCCCTGAGGGACAGAGAGAGAGAGTGAGAAGAAGATCAGAATGATCTTACAGTCACTGCTTTTTTTCCCCCTGACCATTGTGTGTTGAAGGCTCAGTTATCTACGATATCTACGATGTTACAGATATCGATGTAACATGAAAACATAAACCCCATAGTTTAATCAATTACACTCAAACTGATCACGACTAGGAGCAAAACATTGACGAAACATAGAAACAAAACAAAAAACCTTTACCTTTAATTAACGCAGGCACTCTCTGGGACTCGAGAGTAAAAGAAAGACTCTCACACTGTCTGAAATGGTCCCAGATATATATAGGCCCTACTGCCAAAAGAGAGAGAGAGAGAGAGAGAGAGAGAGAGAGAGAGAGAGAGAGAGAGAGAGAGAGAGAGAGAGAGAGAGAGAGAGAGAGAATAAACCGAAACAGGATCCGGATTGCGGAAAACCGATTGCGTAACAAACGGCCAACCCAGAGCAGCGTTCGCGTGTTATGGCGGCAACCTGATTCCGACGAAGAAATGTTGACAAGTTTGCAGCTGCCTTGCGCAACTTCTTCCTCTGGCGCCTTGGGAAATGCTGAAGGAGAGGTAAGTGGGGGGGGGGGGGGGCGGGGTCTTGTGTGATAACCCGGATGGAAATGCTGAAGGAGATGGGTGGGGGGGGGGGGGAATGTTGAGTGATGATAACCCAGATAACATGCCGTCTTCATTTGGCATCGTTAACTTGAAAACCCCTGCCCCCTGTTGACATCTAGCTCCGATTTCAAGGATAGGGCTGAGAGGAGGTTAGGTTTCATGCACATACATGTGCCGAGAAAGAAAGAGACAGAGGGAGGGGGAGGGAGACAGAGAGAGAGAGGGAGGGAGGGAGACAGACAGACAGACAGAAATGGAGAGACAGAGAGAGACGGAGACAGATAGAGAGAGAGAGAGAGAGCGAGCCTGAGGGAGAAAGAGAGAGAGAGCCTGAGGGAGAAAGAGAGACAGAGAGAGACAGAGATAGCCTGAGAGAGAGAGAGAGAGAGAGAGAAAGAGTTGGGGAGAGAGAGACAGAGACACACAGAGAGACAGAGATAGAGAGAGACGGGGACAAGCAGAGAGACAGAGAGAGAGAGAGAGAGATAGACAGACAGAGACAGAGAGAAACAGAGAGAGACAGAGACACAGAGAGAGGCACTAAGAGAGAAGAGAGACAGAGATAGAGCACAGCTGAGACAGAGATAGAGCCAGAGAGAGAAGAGAGAGTCAGAGACAGACAGACAGAGTCATAGAGAGAGAAAGAGCAACAGAGATAGAGACACAGAGACAGATGGAGACAGACAGAGAGAGAGCCTGAGAGAGAAAGAGAGACAGAGATATCCTGAGAGAGAGAGACAGAGATAGCCTGACAGAGAGAGAGACAGAGATAGCCTGAGAGAGAGAGAGCCAGATATCCTGAGAGAGAGAGCCAGAGAGAGAGAGAGAAAAGAGAGAGTCAGAGAGAGAGAGAGGCGGGGACAAGCACAGAGAGAGAGAGAGAGACAGACAGACAGACAGAGACAGCCTGAGATAGAGCCAGAGACAGACAGGCAGGCAGAGCCACAGAGAGAGGGGGGAGAGGGAGGGGGGAGAAAGAACGAGTCTGAGAGAGATAAAAAAAAAAAACAAGAGAGAGAGAGAGAAAGAGAGAGAGATAAAACGCTTAAGAGAGAAAGAGAGTGAGATAGAGACAGTCTGAGACAGAGCCAGAGACGGAGAGAGAGAGAGAGAGAGAGAAAAGCAAGACAGACAGACAGAGACATACAGACAGACAGAGAGAAAGGGAAAGAGAGACAGACAGACACAGACAGAAAGACAGAGACAGAGAAGAGAAAACATGGAAAGAGAGAAAATGGAGAAGCAAGAGAGACTTCACATAACAGATGATTTAGTCATACAGGCGACAGATTGTTACAAGGGGGAGGCACTTAACAAATAAAATTTCACACAAACTTTACTGCGTAGTAGATGTAGTAAACGCTTTGTACAAAAGCATGAAAAAAACAACTGAGAGAAACGAAAACGGAATACAAACTTTTCATATTCAGTTCTTCAATTCAATTCAATTCATATTGCTTATAGCCCAGCCGACCACTAGAGCCATATCAGGGCTAACACCACGTCAAAAAAAAAAGAACAACCCGCTAAGATAAACAGATAAAAACCATGCTCACCGTCAACCTTGCAAATCTAAAATGCCATTAAAGAAAAACACGTAAAATTACATCAAGTGAAATCTATTGATCTCTTGTAAAAACTGGAATATTGCATCAGGAGGGACGTCTCGGAAGAGCTCCTTTAAGGAATCTGCCGTGTAGTGCTTTTGTCTCACATCGTACAAGTCCCAGCAATCGAGGAGGAGGTGTCGGATGCTCAACGGCTCATCACACGGTATATACCATGGTGGTGCTTCTTCATTTTTCAAAAGGTATATTCAGTTCTTGGGCCCCTCACAAAGAGGTACCACATGCATAGCACAAGTCACATTTCCATCGACAAGATTTTTTTTCTTTTCTTTTTTTTTCCTTCTTTTCTTTCTATTTCTTTAAGACAGACTGCGTGATAGGGCTGTACTCTACGCTTACTTCCACAACATATCCTGGGCGTCAACCAGGCCCGAGAGACACAAACACCTGCGGTGTTGGTCAGAGCAACACTCTCTATTGGTTTATCCACAAGAGTCCTAATACAATTAAACACAGAAACATCAGGAGTGGTGTGCATCCGTGAGGTGGAAGGGACTCGACTGTGTGGTCCCAGTCTTCCCAGTGAGCCTACAGCACGCTCAACTCTGGATAGGAGCCGTTTGGGGGCTGAAAAGTCTTACAGTGCTTCTTGAAGGAACTGAAGGGGATTCGAACCCACAACCTTCCAATCGGTGGTCCGTTGCGCTAACCACTACACCACGTCAACTGGTATATCAACAAAACTCTAAAAAACAAATAAACATAGAAACATCAGATGAAATGATGTGCTCAGAAATGGATTTATTAATATGCTTATTGGTAGAAAATCTCTTAAAGCGAGGAAATCTTACCAACAAGTGCCTATCTTTCACAAGACAGGCCCAGCTGCGTCTGACTAAGAGTTTTTTCCTCCGGGATTCCGGTTTTCCCTTCAGTTCCTTGGCTGTTGGTGCAGGATGTATTTCTTCCTATTCCAAGTCAGACCGGATTCGTTGTACTAGGCACGATCCATTTACATCAGCCATACCTCTTGATTATATATGTTCTCATTCAGTTGGTCACATGCTTTTATTTTCTTTTATGCATTATTTAATAGTAGGATACTTTACATTCTAAAACCTACTATTAGCTGGTGCATCACAGTTCAATTTTAGCCCTGGGCCCTCTTCAGGATAAAACAATATCAATATGGCATGACCACTTTTCAAATTGCTGAATTCATCTCACTTCCGGTCTGACATCATATTACACAAACACATTACGATGTCATTATAGTCAGTTTAGTCCTTTTCTCACGCTGGACGAAGCAGCAGGAAAGTTTCAGTCTTTTTTCCTAATTTTTGTATTTGGTGTTTGTTTGTGAACTTACGCTTGACAAAGGTCAGTTAGCCGAAAATTTGCGCCTGTCTTGACTGGTTGTGTTGAATGCGCGTTCTGATTCTTTTTTATTGTTTGTTTTTTTCTCAGGTTCATAACGCGAGCAGTCACACTTGTTTTGAAAATGCCTGTCGATTAACATCAGGAAGAGAGTTCTTCAGTGTTATACAGAACCTGTACTGTTGTACGGATGCGAAGCTTTGACAGTCAAAACGCAAAGTCAGAACAAGATTCAGGCAGCCGAAATGTGGTTTCTAAGAAGAATGACAAAGAGTTCCATGGACAGCAAAGAAAACAAACGGGACAGTCTTGAAAGAGGCAAACACCAAAACGAACATCAATGAAGAAGATTCGGAAAAGACAAGCAACAATTATAGGACACTTTACATGTAATGAAACAAGAGAAATCTGGACTAGTCACAACAGGAAAGCTGGAGGGAACGAACACCAGGTAGACCCAGGGAAAAAACATTGGACGGATTTGAGGAGTGGATGAGGGCAAAAAGGGCAAGAGATTTATTTGCATCACCAAAAAATAGATTCGTCTGGAAGGTCATGATCGCCAACGCCATGCGGCAGGGCACATGATGATGATGAGGCTTGCTTATCCTCTGAGTGTACGAGGGCAAAGCTCGTCTTTTCTAAGTTTGCTTAGGCCCAAAGCAAACTTACCGTCTAAGATCAGTTGTGCAGCCATGCCCTTTATGTAGAACCCACCGATTTCTAAAGGCTACAGTATAATGATATCTCAGGCATCCTGGTTACACATGGAGACTTTGAAACCCTTTCCTTTGTGCTTTTCCAAAAATGCGGTTAATTCGAAAATGGAAAACACATAACATGGGAATTGAAGAAAGTTAAATGGCTGTGCCAACACACACGTGCGCGTTTACTAGTACATACATTCACATTGGCACACACACACACACACACACACTCATGTACACAATGCACACTGGCGTAACACACACGCGCGCGCGCAGATAGACGATTATATACATGCATACATACATAATACATACATAAATGCACGCATACATACACACATACATACAGACATACGTACTTAACATGCATACGTACATACATACATATATTGTTTGCTTGTTTGTGCAGCGCTCGCGCGAAGCATGTGTTGCCTTGTGCGCGTGCGCGATTGCATATGTTGTGGGATCCCCCACTCCCACCTAACCCCTCACATTATACAAAAGTGAATGAACCATAAAAAATAATCTCCACCACATCACTATGCGGTGCAGTGACACTCTTGTTTACGTGTCAAACTTGTGGTGTTGTTGTATGTGGGGTGGGGGGGGGGGGGAACCCCTGCCACCACTGACCTCAAACTCTGGCATTGCCATTTCCTATCTGGTAAGCAACCGCCCTAATGATGAATGTCTCTGAGAAAAGCTGAGAGCACTTTAACTTCGTTTCCCTCCCCCTCCCCCTTTTCGTCCGTCTATGTCTATCTCTGTATCTCTCTCTCCTTCCCCTCCTGTCTCTCTTCTCACACTACAACCCTCCACCCTGATCTACGACAGCTTAACTTCTAAACTTATGAAAATTTAGCTCACCCTACTTCCCTGTATTATTTTTTAATGTTTTCCCTGGTTTCTGCTTTTCGCAAAGGATTGTGTCGTAATAAACTAGAGTAAACTCTGTGCGTCTGTGAGCAAACTTTATCACTAAGAGTTTTCAGTTGTTTCTGAAGGGATTTTTCTTCGGATTACACACAAACCACACGTATTTAAATCTATGTTTGTATATACATTTCATGTTTTATAAGTGCTCAATGTGGCCACCACCGGCAGCGCGGACAACATCAAGCCGATATGAGAATTCCTCCCAAACGCGCCTCAGCATGTCACGGTCCACCGTGTTGATTGCAGCTGTTATTCGATCTTTCAAGTCATCGATACTTGCTGGAAGTGGTGGAACATAAACTTGGTCTTTAACATACCCCCACAAGAAAAAGTCACACACAGTGAGGTCCGGGGATCTGGCAGGCCAAACACAGAGAGCAAGGTCTTTAGCACCTCTCCTCCCAATCCATCGCCGTGACATGCTGAGGCGCGTTTGGGAGGAATTCTCATATCGGCTTGATGTTGTCCGCGCTGCTGGTGGTGGCCACATTGAGCACTTATAAAACATGAAATGAAACTTGAATGTATATACAACACATGTGTTCATGCTAGAGGTTTGTAATTTTTTTCGTTTTTGACACATCACGTGATGATTTTGGCGTATTCTTTTTGAAACACCCTGTATATCTGTATACTTGTGTGTGTAGATATTTGTATGTATAGGTATACATGTAGATATGTATATGGACAGATATATAGATATAGATATAATATACAGGCTGTGTACCTAGCTCAGCATCCTGCATGTGTATTTTTGTGTGCGTGTATACGCGTGTACGTGCGTGCATGCTTTGTGTGTGTGTGTGTGTGCCTGTGTGCGCTTGTGTGTCTGTGTAAGCGAGACAGAGGATGATGCGAGTCAAAGGTTGCACGATTAACAGACTTAGTGTACTTTGGTTCAGCATCATGTTTAGGTGTGTGTGCTTGCGCGCGCGTGTGTGTGTATGTGTGTGCATGTATACGTGTGTACATACGTGTGTGCGTGTTGTGCGATGCCAGTGTCCTGTGTGTGTCCGTGCGTTCGTGTGTGTGTCCGTGCGTTCGTGTGTGTGCGCTCGCGCATGTGTGTTAAGTGAGACAAACCGAGAATGACTTGGTCAAGGGTTACACGATTAACAGCGTACTTTTGTTCAGCATCATGTACATTTGTGTGCGCGTGTTGCCGCGTTTATATGTTGTGCTGTGTGCGTGCGTTTGTTTTTATGTTTCATGATACAGGTGTTCCAACAAAACTAAGCGAAACGGACTGTATTCCAGGGAGTTAACCTCTGTAGCACATGTGTACCATTGCTTATTATCTCCCTTACATCAGTATTGTCCACGAATGGTTTTTCAACAGACCGAGATTATTCAAATTGTCTCCAACCTGTTGACAACACTTTCGTCAGTTGTCCCACTGGATTCCACTGAAGTGTTGTGTTAACATTGGCTTTTTGTTTCGTTTTGTTTTTGATTAATGCAATTCTATACAGACTATACAATAGATATACATGGGAGAGACATTAGGAACGCACAGAGAGAAAGAGGGAAGGGAGAGCAAACACAAGACAGAGAAGAAGACAAAGAAAGAGAAAGAGGAAGACAGAGAGGAGAGACAGACAAGGAGGTAAGAGACAGGGAGTAGAGAGAGACAGAGGGAGTAAACAGGAGTAGAGACAGACAAGGAGTAGAACGGAGGTGGAACAGAGGAGGTAGAGACAGACAGAGGAGGTAGAGACAGACAAGGGAGTAACAAGGAGACAGACAAGGGAGGTAGAGACAGAGGAGTAGAGACAGAGAGAGAGACAGAGGAGACAGAACAGAGGAGGTAGAGACAGAGGAGTAGACAAGGGAGTAAGACAGACAGAGGAGTAAGACAGAGGAGTAAGAGAGGGAGGTAGACAGGGAGGTAAGACAGAGACAAGGAGTAGAGACAGAGGAGTAGAGACAGAGACAGAGGGAGGTAAGACAGAGGAGGTAAACAGAGACAGAGGAGTAGAGACAAGGGAGGTAGAGACAGAACAGAGAGTAGAGACGAGACAAGGAGTAGAGACAGAGAGTAAGACAGAGGGAGTAGAACAGGGGAGTAGAGACAGAGACAGAGGAGGTGAGACAGAGACAGAGGAGGTAGAGACAGAGGAGGTAGAGACAGGACGAGGAGACAGACAAGGGAGGTAAGACAGAGGGAGGTAGAGACAGACAGAGGGAGGTAGGACAGACAGAGGTAGGTAGAACAGAGACAGAAGAGGGTAACACAGAGGGATGGTAGAGACAGAGGAGTAAGACAGAGGGAGACAGAGACAGAGGGAGACAGAGACAGAGGAGAGACAGAGACAGAGGGAGACAGACAGAGGGAGACAGAGACAGAGGGAGGTAGAGACAGAGACAGAGGGAGGTAGAGACAGAGACAGAGGGAGACAGAGACAGAGGGAGGTAGAGACGAGACAGAGGGAGGTAGAGACAGAGACAGAGGGAGGTAGAGACAGAGGGAGGTAGAGACAGAGACAGAGGGAGGTAGAGACAGAGGGAGGTAGAGACAGAGGAGGTAGAGACAGAGGGAGGTAGAGACAGAGGGAGGTAGAGACAGAGGGAGACAGAGACAGAGGGAGACAGACAGAGGGAGAGACAGACAGAGGGAGACAGAGGCAGAACAGAGGGAGGTAGAGACAGAGGGAGGTAGAGACAGAGGGAGGTAGAGACAGAGACGAGGAGACAGAGACAGAGGGAGGTAGAGACAGAGGAGGTAGACAGAGGTAGAGACACAGGAGGTAGACAGAGGGAGGTAGAGACAGACAGAGGGAGGTAGAGACAGGAGTAAGACAGAGGGAGGTAGAGACAGAGGGAGGTAGACAGAGGGAGTTAAGACAGACAGAGGGAGGTAGAGACAGAGGAGGTAGAGACAGAGACAGAGGAGGTAAGACAGAGACAGAGGAGGTAGACAGAGGGAGGAGGTAGACAGAGGGAGGTAGAGACAGAGGAGTAGAGACAGAGGGAGGTAGAGACAGAGGAGGTAGAGACAGAGGAAGGTAGACAGAACAGAGGGAGGGAGAGACAGGAGGGAGAGAGACACACTGGGAGGGAGAGACAGACATTGGGAGGGAAGACAGAGGGAGGAGAGACAGGGAGGGAGAGACAGAGACAGAGAGATGGCAGAGGGAGAGAGACAGAGGAGGAGAGACAGAGAAAGCATACAGAGAGGGGTTCAGAATACTTTATTACTCAAGGATAGTAGCATTCGGCCCTTTTTGGGCCTGCTTACAACTGGTCCTTGCTATCTACACACAGAATAGGAAAATAAAACAACACAAAATGCAAAACAAGTTATAAAATGGGTTTATTAAAAGTACTGACATGTGTGTATATATATATAGATAATTAGGTCAATGGCTCATGTGTCTTACATAAGCATGAAAGACAAAAGCAGACATCTAGATAAGACATATCAACCCTTATTATTATTTAAAGCCCAGCCGACTGCGTAGAGCCATATCAGGTCTATAATCGCTTGAAAACGTACACAATTCTTCAACAGGAAAAAGGAAAAGAAAATAAAGTACACATATCAATATATTCGCATATATAACCTAAAGACACCTGGCGTTGACCACCCCATCGAATTTATCACATAGAGGATTTAAAAAAAACACCTGATTACAAATCTAAGCATACCTAAGGACATAAAATCGGGCATAATTACCTTAAATTGCTTCCGCATATCTCGCCTCCAAAGAGCCAAAAATGCATTTAACACATGTAGCCAATTATCAATCCTAAGGAAAAGTACGTAAGACTTTATCGAGTTCAGTTCAGTTCAGTTCATATTGCTTACAGCCCAGCCGACTACTAGAGCCATATCAGGGCTAACACCACGTAAAAAAAAAAAAAAACTCGTTAAGATTAAAGACAACAGTTAAATATCATGCTCACATACACTGAACACATACAGGTGAATGGACTATTAGGGCACAAAATGACAGGAAGAAATGACAAAGCAAAGGAACAAGGCAGAAACAAAGAGTAACATAAAAGAGGTAATTTCTAGCACAAAATTTCCAGAAAGTGGGGATAGTATTTATACTGAAAGAACGCCCGGCATCCCTTAATATAAACAACATTAAAATGATATGAAAACACTGCTAGTAGTTGTATTAATATTCTCTTTTCAATAACTGACATATAATCAAAGGGAAACAAAAAAGTAAAAAAGGCATTAACCCTTTGACGCCCTCACCCTATCCAACAGCATCCCGCAATGTCAGCCACGACAGTGAAGCAAAATCTTAACCCTTCACTCCCTCACCTTAACCAGCAGATTCTTGCAGGAAGCTGGTGGATAGAAGCGGGAGTGAAGGGGTTAAGTTTTTTTCTGCTGGCGGATAGGATGCGGAAGCAAAAGGGTTAAGAACAAGTGAAGAGGAGGGGGAGGGAGACATGTCTAACATAATGATGAACGTAAATCATGCATAGGGTAAGCAAGGTTATATAAAGTCATGGATTTAAAAAAAGTTCTATTATATTTTGTAATGTTTGATCATTGACATTTTATATCTACTTATATATATATATATACACACACAGTGTGAAGTAATAACTATGCTAATCAACACTTCCATACGTTTTCACGTACAAAAATTAATGTCAAATGAAAAAGAACACTAAGTATTCAACATTATAACATGTGAAAAAATCGTAAAGAACACTATCATACAAAAAACGTTAAGGGAATTTTTTAAAAAGTTCACACTACCACACAAACTTTTATATCAAATTAAAAACAACGGTATTCAATATTGTGGGGAAAAAATCAAACAACACTACATATACATTTTTTCATGGTAAATTAAAAACATTACTACCACACACAAAATTTCATATCAAATAAAAAAAAAACAAAGGTATTCAATACTAACAATTTTCATGTGAAAAAAATCAACACTAGCATATGAATTTTTTTCATGGGAAATTTAAAAAATTGATTAACATTACCACACACAAAATTTCATATCAAATAAAAAAAAAAACACAAAGGTATTCGATACAGTAACAATTTTCATGTGAAAAATTCAATCAACACTACCATATATTTTTTTTCATGGGAAATTACAAAAAATTACTTTCGTATCAAATAAAAAAAATCCCACAAAGGTATTCAATACTGTGACAATTTTCATGTGGGAAAAAAATCAACACTACCATATTTTTCATGGGAAATTAAAAAGAAACTGATTAATACTACCACACACAAAATTTCATATCAAATGAAAAAAAATGGTATTCAATACAGTAACAATTTTCATGTGAAAAATTCGATCAACACTACCATATAATTTTTTTCATTGGAAATTACAAAAAATTGACATTACCACACACAAAATTTCATGTCAAATAAAAAAAACACTACCATATAAATAAATTATGGGTGGGGGGGAAAGGGGGATAAAGGAAAACTTGCACACAAACCCACCACTCCCAACACGTACGTACAATCAATATACCCCCCCCCCCCCACACACACACAAAGCTGATACCCAGAACATAATCCACGACCACATCACACACGCAGACAGCCAACGTATACACACACACACGCACGTGCACCCACACACACGTTCGCATTCACACACTCGTACACACACTCGTACACACATACACCACTTGCCATATACACCATACACCACACTCATACGCGCACACAACCTATGCACATCAGCACACAAACGTGCACTCGCGACACACACTAATAAGAGGAAGTGGGGGGGGATTGATTCAAATAAAGGTGAAAAAAATCCCTATGAATCCTTCACATCAGCGTCGTTTCTTGTTAAATAATAATAATACCACCAACTACTAAATAATAATGATAATTACAATAATTTTTATTACTATTATCATCATCATGTGATCATTAGTACCTTTATTATCATCATCATTATTATTATTATTATTGCATTATCATTATAGCATTATTACTATTGTTTAACCCTTTGATTGCCGCACCCTATCAGCATCCTGCATTGTCAACTATGCCAGTAAAGCAAAAACTTAACCCTCTGTCAACTATGCCAGTAAAGCAAGAACTTAACCCTCTGTCAACTATGCCAGTAAAGCAAGAACTTAACCCTCTGTCAACTATGCCAGTAAAGCAAGAACTTAACCCTCTGTCAACTATGCCAGTAAAGCAAAGAACTTAACCCTCTGTCAACTATGCCAGTAAAGCAAGAACTTAACCCTCTGTCAACTATGCCAGTAAAGCAAGAACTTAACCCTGTCAACTATGCCAGTAAAGCAAAGAACTTAACCCTCTGTCAACTATGCCAGTAAAGCAAGAACTTAACCCTCTGTCAACTATGCCAGTAAAGCAAGAACTTAACCCTCCGACTCCTTCACCCTATCCACCAGCTTTCTGCAGGAAACTAGTCCGACAGGGTGAGGGAGTCAAAGGGTCAAGTTTTGGCAGCTAGTGGACAGGGTGCGGGAGTGAAAGGGTTAAGGCCCAGCCGACCGTGCAGTCTCATCAGGGCCATAACTATCATTCGCACACAAAACCACACCGAGTCTGAAATAAACACTTAGCAAAAGAAAAGGTATACAATATATACACATATATACACATATATATACAGGGGGGTGCAAAAGTAGGTATACAGTTATGAAAAAAAAAACACGTACAATACTCACTGCATTTATTATACAAACAAATGAATATTGCATATACACGTAAATAAGCACAGCCTTAATCCCTCAGATACTCAAACTGCTTGCCGTCGGTATTCACACACTCCTCTAATCGAGAGCTGAATTAAGCATTACAATAATGATGTGAAACTTACTGTATACCTACTTTTGCATCCCCCCCGTGTATATATACACATATATACATATATTATATATCAATACATTCAAGCACATAATCAAAGAACGTGCCCATGACGGTGATCATTCCGCCTAGTTTATCACCAGGTTACTTAACAAAAAAACAAAAACACACACACACAAATGTTTAGACTGGAAGACCCCCCTGGCAATCCTAAAATGGGGAATCGCCGGGGAGGGGGGGAAGGGGAGAGCGAGGGGAACAGGTTGTCTAAATCGTACGATGACACGACAAAGGACAGGTAAGACACACTGTATAAATCACCGTACGACAAGTGTTTTATTAGTAATGTCAACAATACACTTACATCCAATATTCCATCTTCCTCTCCAATCATTCATTCATCAACATTTAGACAGCCCTCTCCCCTCAAACACTACGTGACATCAATACCACACACACCACACGCGTGTACACACACATTCACGCACATACACCACATGCACACAGCCTATACACATTAATTCATAAACATGCACTCGCTATTCACACACACACAAACTGTGATAAGAGGAGGAGGGAGGCAAATCGATTCACACAACCTATACATATCAATGCATAAACACACTCGCTATTCTCTCACACACACACATACACAGAGAAACTGTGATAAGAGGGGGAGGGAGGTAAATCGATTCACACAAACTGTACATATCAATGCATAAACATACACTCGCTATTCTCTCTCACACACACTCACACTCACACACACACACACACACACACACACACACACACACACACACACACACACACAGTAATAAGAGGGGGGTGAATTGTTTCCAACAAAGGTGAAAGAAAAATTCCCCATGAATCCTTCACATCATCATCGTTGTTTGTTGATAACGATAATCATAGTAATAGTGATTATTATTATCATTATTACTATTATTACAGCATTATTATGATTTAAAGCCCAGCTGACTGTGCAGTCCTATCAGGGCTAGAACAGTTTCAAAACCCACAACTGCTTTAAGCCCGAAAAAAAAAAATCTAGAAAAAAAACATCTAGAAAAAAAAAACTACGTACATCAATGCAATCGAGCACATAATCTAAAAATATGCCCGTGGCGGTGACCATTTCGTCCTGTTTATCACCAAGTTGTTAAAAAAAAGCTAACAAATGTTTACACTGGAAGACACCCCCCCCCCCTGACATCCCTTAAATGGGGAATCGGGGGGGGGGGAGGAGGGGAACAGGTCTGAATTGCACGATGAGTAGTTTGAGACACGACAAAGGGCAGGTAAGACACTGTATAGATCACCATACACTAAAAGTATTTTATTAGTAATGTCACAAATACAGTTACATTCAATATTGTATAGATCACCATACACTAAAAGTATTTTATTAGTAATGTCACAAATACAGTTACATCCAATATTGTATAGATCACCATACATTAAAAGTATTAGTAATGTCACAAATAGAGTTACATTCAATATTGTATAGATCACCATACACTAAAAGTATTTTATTAATAATGTCACAAATACAGTTACATTCAATATTGTATAGATCACCATACACAAAGTATTTTATTAGTAATGTCACAAATACAGTTACATTCAATATTGTATAGTTCACCATACACTAAAAGTATTTTATTAGTAATGTCACAATTACAGTTACATTCAATATTGTATAGTTCACCATACACTAAAAGTATTTTATTAGTAATGTCACAAATACAGTTACATTCAATATTGTATAGATCACCATACACTAAAAGTATTTTATTAGTAATGTCACAAATAGTTACATTCAATATTGTATAGATCACCATACACTAAAAGTATTTTATTAGTAATGTCACAATTACAGTTACATTCAATATTGTATAGATCACCATACACTAAAAGTATTTTATTAGTAATGTCACAATTACAGTTACATTCAATATTGTATAGATCACCATACACTAAAAGTATTTTATTAGTAATGTCACAAATACAGTTACATTCAATATTGTATAGATCACCATACACTAAAAGTATTTCATTAGTAATGTCACAAATACATAATGCTACCAATTTTGAAGAACAAGGTCTCCCAACAGTGTAAAAATCGCTACTCACAGTTCCGTAGCTTTCGTGAATCAGAGAAATTACACCGCTCCCTAGCGAAGTTCAGGAACCATCTACACTTCACACTGCACTGCAAACATCACGGCGTCTTTCCCACCAGCCTAAAAATCAAAACTTCGATGAAAGGAACAGCAGCAAATAATATCATCAATCAGGCACAACGAGCACTCATGAACGAACGCATCAAGCAAATCAACACCCGCATCACTTGTCTGGAAGGGAAAATCCAAGACCTCGAGGAAAGACTGAGCTCTAGCACACTACCAGATGCTATGCTCTCCGAAATCAAAGAGTGGCTAAACAACACACGACGAATAGAATGGGACAAAATACGCCAACGCCATCGAAAGAAATTCGAACTTCTAGCACCAAAAAACAACAGGAGACAACAGAATGACAAAAGCGAGATTACACCTGTACCGGAAGAAACAAAAAGAAAGACCAAAGAGAGGTGGGTGATCAATCTATCAGATCGCCAACTCACTAAACCAGAACAGGAAGTACTAGAGAAAGGACTAAATTTCGCCGTAGCCCCTAACAAGCTTCCAGTGGTAGACCTCATCACAAGCATTGAAACAGCTTGCAGGTATATTGGCCCTAATTCAGAAGAAGCCACACACTTAAGATCAGACTGTGTCAGAATCATGAAACAGGCCAAACTACCGAAATCCAACTTAACACCGGACCAAAGACGGGCTCTGGCGGATTTAAAGAACGAACACGCCACGATGATCCTACCAGCTGACAAAGGTCGTGCCACAGCCATCATGCCTAGACCCATGTACTATGAGAAGGCAAGCAAACTTCTGGAAGATACTACAACATATGAACGCCTCAAGAAAGATCCTACTTCCAAGTTTTCCAACAAACTGAAAGACACACTGAAACGCCTGAAAGAGACGGACCGCCTGTCATTAGAACAGTACAGGAAATTATACCCAACTGTGTCCGACGTCCCCAAGTTCTATGGTCTACCCAAAGTCCACAAGAAAGAAGTCCCCCTCCGTCCCATAGTCGCATCCAGAGGTTCCATCATGTATGAGACGGCTAGATTTGTGGCGGACATCCTATCACCTCTCGTAGGACACACAGATCATCACATCCACAACAGTGCTGACCTAGTGGAAAAACTGAGTAACTACACCCTCGCTCATGATGAACTCCTTGTGTCATATGATGTCTCTGCCCTATTTACCAGCGTACCAGTGAAAGAAAGCATAGAGATCATACGCCGAAGGTTACAAAACGACCAAACCCTCCACCAACGTACATCTCTCACAGTGGACGACGTATGTGAACTCTTGTCCTGCTGCCTCACCACCACCTACTTCACCTTCCAAGGTGAATTCTACCAACAAAAAGAAGGAGCAGCCATGGGCTCCCCAGTAAGCCCAATAGTAGCCAACCTGTTCATGGAGGATTTTGAAGAGAAAGCATTGGCTTCTTTCCACTCCCCACCACGATACTGGGGGCGCTACGTAGACGACACCATGACTATCCTCCCCCAGCAACTGGTCGAACAGTTCACAGAACATCTGAACAACCAACACCCAGCCATCAAATTCACGAGGGAAGTGGAACAGAACAACTCCATAGCCATGCTGGACACCCTCATCACCAGAACTGATGGCATTCTATCCTTCTCGGTCTACCGTAAACCAACTCATACGGACCAATATTTACAGTTCGACAGCCACCAGCCCCTTGAACACAAACTGGGAGTGATTCGAACCCTTACCCACAGAGCTAACACCATATGCAGTACCCAAGAGGCAAAAGACAAGGAGACAAACCACCTGAAAAAAGTGCTCACCATCTCGGGCTACAAAAAGTGGGCCTGGAACAGCCCGGGAGGCAGGAAATCCAACACCGCATCCCAACAGCCAGTGAAACAACACCAGCGCAAGGGACACATCACCATCCCATACGTAGGAGGTGTGAGTGACGCTCTGTCCAGAAAGATCAGAAAACTGGGGGTGGCTGTACATTCCAAACCTTCCAACACCATACGCAGCCAGCTGGTCACCCCCAAGGACAAAACCAGCAAACTCGACAAAGCTGGCATTATATACAGAATAGACTGCCAGGACTGTAACCAACATTATGTCGGTGAAACTGAACGCCCCCTTCAGAAGAGACTAACAGAACACAAGAGGGACTCTTCTCCAGTAGGAGCTCACCTACACGCCGAAAAACATCAATTCAGTGCGGACAATGTCAACATCCTGGACAGAGAAAATAAGTGGTTCCAGCGAGGAGTCAAGGAGGCCATCTACATCGCAGCCACCAACCCCCCGCTCAACAGGGACCGGGGCCGTTACACCCTGCCCCCGGTGTACCATTCTCTGATTCGATCTCGTGAATGGGTTCATCCCATGTTCGCGAGATCTGAGTAGAGATTCACGCAGACAGCATTAGAGCGCTGACGAAGATGGCGAGAACGCCATCGAAAGCTACGGAACTGTGAGTAGCGATTTTTACACTGTTGGGAGACCTTGTTCTTCAAAATTGGTAGCATTATGTCTACCCCCCAACTGTTGAAACTTCCCCTACGTGTCACAAATACAGTTACATTCAATATTGTATAGATCACCATACACTAAAAGTATTTTATTAGTAATGTCACAAATACAGTTACATTCAATATTGTATAGTTCAGCATACACTAAAAGTATTTTATTAGTAATGTCACAAATACAGTTACATTCAATACTGTATAGATCACCATACACTAAAAGTATTTTATTAGTAATGTCACAAATACAGTTACATTCAATACTGTATAGATCACCATACACTAAAAGTATTTTATTAGTAATGTCACAATTACAGTTACATCCAATATTCCGTTTTCCTCCCCAAGCAATCATTCAAGATTTAAATAGCCCTCTACTTCTCACACAATCTACGTAACACACACACACACACACACACACACACACACACACACACACACACACACACAGATTTCAAAATAAAGGTAAAACATGCCATACAGACCCGA
Source organism: Monoplex corrugatus (assembly GCA_030674185.1). NCBI lineage: Eukaryota > Metazoa > Mollusca > Gastropoda > Littorinimorpha > Ranellidae > Monoplex > Monoplex corrugatus. The sequence continues at coordinate 29,240,495 of JAPXFY010000029.1, forward strand.
TTACAAACAAATAAAAAAAAAATCAGAAAATTCAGGCATATCTAGGGAAAATCAGAAATACAGGAATAGAAAATTCCATAACTGTCAGAAATGCAGAAAAAAATATAAACTTTCAGAGAACTGTGGTTACTGATACTACCATAAACAATTCGGATGTAAAAATGAAAACACTATGGTAATCAACGCTATAACCATCTTCGTGTGAAATAAAAAAAAATAAAAAAAACTATGGTAAGCAGCACTACCATACATTTTCATGTCAAAAAAAAAATTTATGTAAAATATTAAAAAAATCACTACAATACTCAACATTGACAATTTTCATATGAAAAAAGTCGTAATCAACACTACCATATTAAAAAATGTTCATGGGAAATTAAAAAAAAAAGAAAAAACCGTTACCACATAACCCACTACTCCCAACACGTATGTACAAGCAATATAACCCCCCCCCCCCCCCACACACACACACACACACACAAACACACACACACGTACACAACGCGTGCGCACACACACTACTCGCCTCTATACACACACGCATCTATAAACGCACACATCCTATGCGCACCAACACACAAACATGCGCTCGCGATTGACACACACACACACTAATAATAGGGGGGAGGAGGGTAAATCGATTCGAATAAAGGTGAAAGAAAAAATCCCTATGATTCCATATCAGCATTGTTGGTTTGTTGTTTGTTGTTAAACGATAGTAACAACAATAATGATAATAATAATTACCATATTATCATCATCATTATTACTATTTTTATCATCAATACAATAGCATTAGCATTATCACTATTATTATTACTGGTTAAAGCCCAGCCGACTGTGCAGTCATATCAGGGCAATAACCATCTTAAAACGCGCACAACACGCCGAGCTTAGAAAAAAAATCCACCTACAAAAGAAAACACACATATATACATACATATACATACACACACATATATATGCATACAGACATACATACATACACACACACAGATAGACATATGTACATATATACATATACATTATAAGCTACGCACAAAAAGTTAAGGATCACTATGAGAAAACAGGTGCGTAATAAACTCAGTTCGCTACTGTTATTTAGTTCTCAGTCCAGCCAAACTGTTATGAATTCTTGTTCAGCTGTAAGTGGGCGATGTTGTGTTAGTGCGAAAATTGCACGGGATTCTCTACTACTGAGCTTGGCAGGAAAAGGAAAAGCGGAAATTTGCGAAAAAGGACCTTGTTTTGGACCGTTCTGCCTGAACACATTGCACAAGCCAGATGGAAAAACCATTATGCACGTGCAAGCACTGCTGTTTATGTGTGAGATGCTGTCTCTTGCTTGGCTTTATAAGAAGACATTCCACCAGTAGTAGGCCTGATCTGACAATGCCTCCACGACGAAAATTGAGCGAGTTTGAGAGGGGACGAGCTGTTGCATGGTTCCAAGATGGTGTTCCCAAGCGAGAAGTGGCCAGGCGACTTCAGGTGTCCATCTCGGTCATTGTCAGACTGATTCAACGCTTCACAGCCACTGGGAGGGTCCATGAAAGACGCAGATCTGGTCGACCGAAGAAGACAAACCCACGTGAAGATCGTCTCATTGAACGACAAGCCCTGCAGACAAGAACAGCCTCTTCCAGCATCATTCGAAGGCAGTTGAGGGTGGCTACTAACATCAACATCAGCCAGCAGACCATACGGAACCGCCTTCATGGGTTTAACCTCCGTTCTCGTCGCCCAGCTGTACGGCCACGCTTAACTCCAGCCCATAGGGCAGCATGCCGCGCCTTCTGCAGACGTCACGTGAGGTGGACACGTCAGCAATGGTCCCAGGTCCTGTTCAGTGATGAATCACGCTTCACCATGAACCACAACGACGTCCGACTGAGGGTCTGGAGGCGCCCAGGGCAACGCTTTATTGACACCACTGTCCAAGAAAAGGTGGCCTTTGGTGGAGGTTCTGTAATGGTCTGGGGGGCCTTCAGCCTTCACCACAGAACACCCTTGTATCATGTACAGAGTAACCTGACTGGCCTCCGATACCGGGATGAGATCCTTCGACCGCTGGCTGTGCCTACACTGCAGCAGATGGGACCGACGGCTGTCTACCAGGATGACAACGCTCGCCCCCACAGGGCAAGGGTGGTCAACGACTTCCTGCAGCAGTCTGGAGTCAACAGAATGGAGTGGCCAGCATGCAGTCCCAATCTCAACCCGATTGAGAACCTCTGGGATGAGCTGGATCGCAAAGTGAGGAGCAACCACCCTCCTCCCAGGGATGCCCACCACCTCTACCAGATGCTGCAGGCTGAGTGGCAGGCGCTTCCACAGAGGATCTTCACCAACCTGGTCAACTCGATGAGGACTCGCTGCGTCGAGTGCCAGAACAGCCATGGCGGTTACACGCATTACTGAACTTTTGGGAGCATCAGAATGCCCTGTCTTGTGATTTCAATGACTTTGGGAAATCAAATTTCGATACGTACCCACTTTGATCAAATGTACACACCCAACGATTGCTCGAAATTGAAGGCAATTGTGTATCGTTATCACTAAAGCATGGAATTAAATGTTTGCCAAACTTCAACGCATTGGCTTTCTTATTTTGAAAGTTATGAATTTTTGTGCAAGTGATCCTTAACTTTTTGTGCGTAGTTTATATATATATACATTATATATATATATATATACATATACATTATATATATATATATACATATACATTATACATATATATATACATTATACATATATATACATATACATTATACATATTATATATATATATATATATATATATATATATATAAATGCATTCGACCACATAATGTGTCCATGGTGGTGATCAATCCGCCCAAGTTATCACCAGGTAGTATATAAAAAGAAATGAACACAAATGTTTACACTGAAAGAGCCCCCTCGCATCCCTAAATTGGGGAATTGGGAGAGGGGGGGGGGGGGTTAAGGGGAACAGGTTGTCTGAATCGAGTGGGATGAAACACGACAAAGGACAGATAAGACTGAATCATCATACAATAAGAGTATTTTATTAGACATGTTAAAAATACAGACACATCCAATATTCCATCTTCCCAAACAATCATTCATCAAGATTTAGACAGCCCTCTACCTCTCACACACTACGTGACACACACACACACACATTTATTACACATACAGATCCGATTACCAAAAAAAAACAACTTAAAATTCAGACATTCAAAAATCAGAAATACAGGGATAGAAATTTTCATAACTGTCAGACACAGGAAAATAGAAACTTTTAGAGAACTGTCATAATTGATACTACCACAACAATTCGGATGTGAATTGTTTTTAAAACTATGATAATCAACGCTACAATTATCTTCGTGTGAAAAAAACTAATCAAAACTACCATACATTTTTGTGCTAAAAAAGTTATGTCAAAAACAAAAAAAAAACACTACGGTATTCAACATTAAGGCAATTTTCATGTGAAAAAAAAACAAAAATTTCATGGGACACTTTTTTTTTAAAAAGCACTACCAACACACAAAATTTCATGTAAAAAAAAAAACCACCCCCACTATGGTATTCAACATTGTGACAATTTTCATGTGAGAAAAAAAATCCTAATCAACACTACCATATAGAAAAAATGTCATGGAAACCCACCACTCTCAACACGTACGTGCAAGCAGTATATATCCTCCCTCAAAAACAAACAAACAAACAACACACACACACACACACACACACACACACACACACACACACACACACACACACACACACACACACACACACACACACACCCAGATTTACATTCATGATCACATCACACAGCCCACAGCCAACGTACACAAACGTTCACATAGACACGACGAACACAACACACGCACGCACAGGAACACGCGCGTACGCAGATACACACGCCATACACACACACGCACACTCCGGCATGCACACACGCACATACTCGCATCTATATACACACGCATCTATACACGCACACAACGTACGCACATCAACACACAAACATGCGCTCGCGACTAACACACACACACGCACGCACGCACACACACGCACGCACGCACACACACGCACGCACGCACGCACACACACACGTACGCACGCACACACACACACGTAAGACGCACACACACACACACTCGCCTTAACATACAAACAACAGGGGTAGAAGGGTAAAATAAAGGTGAAAAAACAGTCCCTTTGAATCCTTCACAGCGTTGTTACTCGTTGATTGTTGTTAATAATAACAATGTTAACAACCTCAACAACAACAGCAACAACATAATAATAATAGCAATGATGATAATGATAATAGTCAACACTATCATCATCATCATCATCATCACCATAGCATCATCATTAGTATTATCACTGTTAAAAGCCCAGCCAACTATGCAGTTCTATCAGGGTTATAACCATCACACACAAAACCGCATGGTGGTGATCATTCCGCCCAGTCTATCACCAAGCAAAATAATAAGCTACACAAATATTTACAATGAAAGACACCCCCGCATCCCTGAAAATAGGACGGGGGGGGGGGGGGGCCAGGTTGTCTGAATCGTATGATGCGTAGGACCAGACACGACAAAGGACAGATAAGACACTGTATAAATCACCACACAATAAGAATATTTTATCAGAAATGTCAATACATACATACATCCAATATTCCATCTTTCTCCCGAAAACATTCATCAAGATTAAGGCAGCCCTCTACCTCTCACACAATCTACGTGACAACACGCACACACACACACACACACACACACACACACGCACACGCACACGCCACACGCACACACACGCACACGCACACGCACACGCACACTAACGGGAAAATAGGTCATACATACACAATTACAAGCAAATAAAAAATACTTAGGAATGCAGACATAAAAGATTTCGTAACTGTCACAGATGCAGAAAGTTTCCGAGAATTGTGAATTGATACCACCATACAATTTTTATGTAAATTTTTTTTCAAATATGGTAATCAACACTACAATCATGTTGGAGTGAAATATACTGAAAATCCAACACATTTTAACGTAAAAAAAAACCTCATGGCAAATAAAAATAAACATGGTATTCAACATTGTGACAATGTTCATGTGAAAAAAATCGTAACTAACAATATCATAAAAAAATTTTCATGGGAAATTTTTTGAAAGACGAAATTAACACTACCAAACGCAAAATTTCATGTCAAATAGTTTACGGTATTCAACATTTTGACACAATTTTCAAGGGGGAAATCGTGATGCACACTATCATTTTAAAAATTCATGGTAAGTTAAAAAAAAAAATAAAGAAATTAACACTACAACACACAATTTTAATGTCAAATTTAAAAAAAAAAAAACTATGGTATTCAACATTGACAATTTTCATGTGGAAAAAAAGGAATCAACACTACCCTATGAAAAAATTTATGGGAAAAAAAAAATTACCACATAACCCACCAATACGAGCAATCAATATACCTCCCCCCCCCCCCCCCCCCCCCCGCACACACACACACAAGCCAGATCAACATACATGATCACATCACAAAGCCGACAGCCAAGGTACACACACACAAAGGTTCACGCAAACACGACCACACACACACACACACACACACACACACACACACACACACACACACACACACACACACACACAACCAGCCAGATCAACATACATACACGATCACATCACACACGCCGACAACCAACGTACACACACAAACGTTCACACAAACACGATGAACATACACACACGCACGCACACACACACACACCATTCGCCTCTACACACACATGCATCGATACAGGTACACTACCTATGGACACTGACACAAACATGTGGTCGTGATTGACACGCACGCACGCGCGCACACATACACACACACACACACACAAAACAATCACAAAAGATACACTCTCGACGATTATACAATACACACACACACTTTCACAATATAGGGTAACCAGGTCATACGGATCCGATTACAAGCAGAAAAACAAACAAAAAAACAACCAAAATTTGGAAATACATGCATGTTTAAAAAAAATACAGGCATACAATTTTTTTCAAATGTCAGATGCAGAAAGAAACTTTCATTTAACTGTGGTAATCAATACTACCATACAATTTTGATGTGAAATTATATTTTCAAAAAATTATATCGAAATCAACACTACAACCATTTTTGTGTGAAATAATATAAAAAAAAAAACGAACTATGATACTACCACACATTTTCGTGTGAAAAAAAATCAAGTAAAAAAAAAAAAAGACTACGCATACGGTAAGCAACATTTTGACTCAATTTTCATGTGACAAAAACCGCAATCAGCACTGCTATATGAAAAAAAAAAACCATGGAAATTTAATTCAATTCATATTGTAGCCCAGCCAACTACTAGAGCCATATTAGGGCTAACACCACGTCAAAACAACAGTTAAAAACCATGCTCACTGTTAACCTTGCAAGTTTAAATTGCAATTAAAGAAAAGCATACGTAAAATCATAAATTCATGGGCAATTAAATAAAAAAAAAACAATGGTATTCAAAATTGACACTTTTCATGTGAAAAAATGTCATGCTCAACATTACCATGTAAGAACATTTCATGGTAAATACAAAAAAATAATAAAAGAACTGCATAACCCATCACTCCCAACAAGTATGTGTAAGCAATACACCCCTCCCCCCACTCACACACACCCAGATCAACATACACTATCACTCACACACACCCAGATCAACATACACTATCACTCACACACACCCAGATCAACATACACTATCACTCACACACACCCAGATCAACATACACTATCAGATCACACACGCTGACAGCTAACGTACACACACACGTTCACACAAACACGACAAACATACACGCGCGCACGCACACACACACACAAACCCCACTCTCCTGTATACACACGCATCTATACACACAACCTATGCACAACACGCAAACACACACGTGTACACACACCACACTGAAATAAGGGGGAGATAAATCGATTCGAATAATAAAATAAATACCCTATGAATCCTTCACATTATTATCATTGTTATTATCAGTTGTTTTTTTCTTCTTGTTCGTCGTCTTCGTAGCTAACAATAAGAAGAAGAAATGAATAATAGTAATAATAATAATGATGAATCATTATTATCAGTATTATCATGATCGTCATCCTCACCATCATTATCATTTAAAGCCGGGCCGACTGTGCAGACCTGGGAATTAGACCTGTCTCAATATCATTATGCCAGACTTACTCCCGTTCCCCTGAATTTTCAGGCACTATCCATTCTTGTGTCCACTTTTCTCAGAGCTTTAAAATAAATTCAAGCTCTCTTGGACAACGGACCAGTACAATTTTGCAGTGAATTAAAACAACGCTTACTCTAACCAACAGGCGTGCCTTAACCCGTAACTGGCGACTAACCAGTATATTTTTGTTTAAAGCCCAGCCGACTGCGTAGAGCCATATCAGGGCCATAACCGTTTCGATACACACACAATACTTCCAACAAGGAAAAAAAAAAGATAAAGAAAATTAAGTACACACATCAATGCATTCACGCACACAACGTAATATGCTCGTGGCGTTAACCACTCATTCCAATTTATTACAAATGTGAAAAAAAAAACATAACTAAACAAATTTAAACTAAGTACACTAAAGCATACATAAAAATGGGCGTAAATTATTAAAAAATTTGCTTTTGCATATCTCGCTTCCCTAGAGTCAAAGATGCACTTAATACACGTGCTCATTATCGATTCTAAGGGAAAGCGCATAAGACTTTATGGAACAATTACCAGTGACTGGACCAGCAAGGCAGAAAATGACAGGAATAAATGACAGAAAACGAAAGAACAAGGCAGAGACAAGAGTTACAGTAAGAGGAAATTTCTACCACAATTTCCAGAAGGTGGGGATACTATTTATACGGAAAGATCCCCCAGCATCCCCACGGGGGCAGCTAACCAGTTTGCAAACAATACTACTCGTGCTGACCAGTGACTATTAATCCCACTTTTAAAATAATCAACTCAGAAAAACAGAATGAGAACTCGTATTTAACTCATTAAACAAGACAGACGCAAACCCTGGACAAACAGAAAATGCCACACACATACAAATAACCTAGGACAAAAGCAGAAACGGAATTTTGTCTCGCAAAGCTGGACAAAGCGACCGATAATTAAAAACAATATCCTCCTCTGCGTCCGTTGCCGTGTGGGTGTTTTAACATGCTCACCGATTGGTCTTACGTTCTCGCTTGTCAAGGTATAATATATATATATATATATATATATATATATATATATATATATATATATATATATATATATACACATATATATATGTACATTATATATATACACATATGTACATATATACACACACATATATATACATATATACATCTATATACATATACACATGTATGTATATACATGTATATACATACACTATATACATATACACATCTATATACATATATATACACATACATATACACATATGTATATTATATACACATACATATACACATTATACATATTGATGTATTATTTTGTTTGTTTTATCCGCCTTGAAAGCACCCTGAATCATGAGCCTTTTTCCCTGTAGGGATGCCGGGGGTTTGTTTCAGAGTAAACATTCCCACCTGGATATTCTGTTCCAAAAAAATTCCTCTTTTCTGTCACTTTGTTTCTCCTTTGCTTTCTGTCATCCCTGTCATTATCTGCCTTGCTGGTCCATTCATCTGTATGTGTTCTACAAGCCTTCCATACTTTCTCTTAGTATTATTAATTTGGTGTACGTGTTGACTGCATGTTTGGGGCTTTCAGGAAACGATGTACAGAAGCATTTTTAAGTAATTAAGAACGTTCCATATGTTTAAGGTGTCCATAGCTATTTTTGCATTCGTAATCAGGTATGATTTTCCTTAAGCCCCCCACAGATAAACTGGACGAAGTAACACTAGGGACATACGCCTACATTATGTACGCAAATGCGTCGAAATATCTACGCAGTAAGTAGCTTTTTTGTCACCGAGAGACAGGTTCAGCCAGGTAACCATAATATCTAAATTGTTTTCCTTTTTTCTCTATCTCTTAGACATCGAAGTGTGTACATTTTGCGATGGCCATGATATGGCTCTCCGCAGTTGGCTGGGCTTTAAACAATGGTAATTATAAGCCAACCACAAAACCCACTCTGTAAAATGTATACCCTACAGAAATCATTTGCCGACAGCAAAATCCTGACGAGATTTATAAGTACGATGTGTCGATTTTGTTTTGTTGTCGGAAAAGTACATATACGTGACGTTCATTTGTCAAGAAAATTTAGAACTTTCCATCCAGAAAGAAATCATTGCAGTATTCGCGAGAACAAATTTATTCATCAATTTTTCAGTTTATTTTTATAAATAAACGAGAACTGTGATCTATTTGATCGTTCAGACAATTGTGTCCTGATCGTATGCCGGCCCCTTCTTCAACCTGACCGTTGGTTAAGGTCAGAACTAGGGTTAGGGTTAGTAGTGGTTATGGTTACTGTCATAAGTTATTTTAAAGTCAGGTTCGGCGACATTCGATGGCACACAATTGTCGGAATTAGAGACACTATTTTTTGCGTCTCTATCAAAACAGCACCGCACAGACAGAATATGTTATCGCTTTTTGTTTTGTTTTGTTTTTGTGTAAAGCCCAGCCGACTGAGTAGAACCATATCAGGACTATAACCGTTTCAAAACAATACTTTAACAGGAAAAGAAAATGAAGTAAACATATCAATGCATTCGCGCACATAATCTGAGATGCCATGCCCTTGGCGTTGACCACCCCGTCCAATTTATCACACAGGGGATTTAAAAACACACCTGAACGCTTTTTAAACATAAGGACACTATAACATATAAAATACAGGCCTAAACTACCTGATATTGCTTCTGCATTATCATTTCCCTGTCGCCAAAAATGTACTTAATACGTGTGCCCAATATCAGTCTTAAGAGAAAGTATATAAGACTTGCTTGAAAGCATACAGGTGAATGGGCCAGCAAAACGGAAAATGATAGGAAGAAAAGACAAAGCAAAGGAATAAGGCAGAAACGAAGTGTCAAAGAAAAGAGTAAATTTCTAGCACAGAATTTCCGGAAGGCGTGGATACTAGTTATATTGAAAGAGCCCCCCGCATCCACACGGGGGGTAATCAAAACACGATTGAGGCAGTTGAAATGTGGTTTCTAAGAATGTTAAGAATTTCATGGACAGCAAAAGAAACGAGTCCATCTTGAGAAAAACAAAAAGAGCATATAAGATTTGGACAAGCAACATTTATACATTTTACGAGGCAACAGATTTTTAATACCTGATCACAACAGGAAACCTGGATGGAAAAAGAGCGCCGGCAGATCCAGAGAGAAACTGTTCGACAGTTGTGCAGAGAGAGTTTGGGCAGAAAGGATTGGAGATATACTTGCAGTGACAAAAAAAATATATATGTATGTATTCGCATAGAGGGCCACTATCACCAACGCCATGCGGCATGGCACATAATGACAGCATCCAAGATGTTGGCGAGGCGTTTCAAATAGCAAAAGCAGGTACAAGAATTAATTCAGTCTGATCGATTTCTTTAAAACTGATATTACAAAGACAAATTTTGGTTTCAGGATACCATGGAGAAGATGTATCCAAGAACATTGACAATACCTAATCGATCATCTGAAGGCAGTTAGCTGTGATTCTCTCGTGGCATTGTTCCAACAAATTGTACCCCGTGTAAGCTGTGTGATCCTTCACCAATCTGGCTTTGAACCCCATGCCTTTGTCGAGTTCATCAACTACGTATCAGCCGACAAAACTGGAATTATTGCAACAAATGTATATTTAAAAAAATTCAGACTAAACGATGACAAACATACATTCTCTGATACAGAGAAAGAAAACTGGACATTGTGGAGATGTAATAATGGAGGTCAACACTTTTTGGAAAAACATGCTGTCTTTCAACGACTGAAAATGTACATAACTCAAAAGATCACGTCAAGTTTGATTCTGTTTGAAGATGAAAGTGATATGTCAGATTATGATCCAAACAAAATTTGCAGTTAAATGGCACCAAGATAGGCTATGATAACAGAAAATCAAACACCTATACATATTTCATTTTGAATACAACTTGCTCTGAAGTCATTAAAAGTATTACATCTAAAGTGTTTGTCTATGTTGCGACCTTGTACATTAAATTTTTACATTTCTATTTCTAAACTCGTATTTTTCTTTATACATACCCACTGTTTTTATGTCAATATTTTACCATTAAAAAACTGGGGAGATTACCTTGCCTTTCTTTAAAGTTAAAAATTAAAACAAGGATTTGTTGTATGATGTAAATTCGTACAAGGATATGCTGTGTAATATATTAATTCTGAACGTACCAACTTGTATATATCTTTCATTATGCTGAATTGTTGCCAGTCTTGTTTAAAGCCCAATCGACTATGCAGTCACATCAAAGCTGTCACCATCTTAAAACGTACATGTATACACGATTTCACTATGGAAAAATCATTATGTGCCCTGCCGCATGGCGATCGTGGCCCTCCATACAAATCTATCTACGGAAAACTAGTAAAGAAAAATACACATATCAATGAATTCGCGCACATGATTTATGGATATACCCCTGGCGTTGACCACTCAGTACCGGGGGGAGGGGGAGTGTTTAAAAAAACTGAATACAGATAACTAAGGACACTAAATAAAAAAACTGAATACAGATATCAACTACTAAGGACACTAAAAACATACAACGGGCATAAATTACCTAATACCTTAGACATATCACATTTCCTTCAAGCAAAAATGCACTGAATACAATTCAGCATCATGTGCCCTGCCGCATGGCGTTGGCGATCATGGCCCTCCACACGAATCTATCCCCTGTCGCTGCAAGCATATCTTCCACCCTCTATGACCTCAGCCACCCTGCAAGTCCGTCCAATATCTTCTTCCTTGAGTTGCTGTAGTCGCCGTTTTCCTGTTGTCGCCGTTTTCCTGGAGTTGCTGTAGTCGCCGTTTTCCTGGAGTTGCTGTAGTCGCCGTTTTCCTGGAGTTGCTGTAGTCGCCGTTTTCCTGTAGTCGCCGTTTCCCTGGAGTTGCTGTAGTCGCCGTTTCCCTGGAGTCCTTTTTGTTTCCCGGAGTCGCCAGTTCCCCGAGTCGCCGTTTCCCCCGAGTCGCCGTTTCCCCCGAGTCGCCGTTTCCCCCCCGAGTCGCCGTTTCCCTGGAGTCACTGTAGACGCCGTTTCCCTGGAGTCGCCGTTTCCCTGGAGTCCTTTTTGTCACCCGGAATCGCCAGTTCCCCCGAGTCGCCGTTTTCCTGCAGTCGCCACTTCCCTGGAGTCGCTGTAGTTAGTTTCCCTGTAATCGCTTTAGTTTTCCCTGTGATCGCTTTAATTTCCCTGGAAACGCTATAGTTACAATTTCTATGCAGTCGCCGTAGTTTCCCTGGAATCGCTTTAGTTTCCCTGGAGCGACTAGCTGCAGTTTCTATGGCGTCATCATAGTCACCGTTTTCTTGCTCTTCCCATCTCAGAGTTGCTGTGCCGCCAGGTCGCCAATTTTTCTAGAGAAATCGTCTTGATCTGAAATAGTGTTGACCCGTCAGGTGTCCCGTTGTTAGAGCTCCTGCATTTCCAGGAGTGAATTTCTTTAACTGGCATCGTATTTCTTGAAATTCTTGGCGTTATTTTTCTTTCATTTTTTTTTACTCATTTATTGCATTTCCTGACGTCATATTTATTGCATTTCATGGCGTCATGCTTCTTTCATAGTCTGGTATCACAATTCTTGTATCTTCCGGAATCGTATCTCGCATTTCCTGGAGTAGTACTTCTTTCATTCATCTTCTGGAGTCTTTTTTTTCTCATTTATCTTCTGGAGTTGTATTTCTTTTATTCGTCTTTTGGAGTCGTATTTTTTTCATTCATCTTCTGGAGTCGTATTTTTTTCATTCATCTTCTGGAGTCGTATTTCTTTCATCTTCTGTAGTGGTATTTCATCTTCTGGAGTCGTATTTCTTTCGTCTTCTCGAGTCGTATTTCTTTCATCTCCTATCTTCCCGAGTCTTATTTCTTTCATCTTCTGGAATCGTATTTCTTTCATCTTCTATCTTCTGGAGTCGTATTTCTTTCATCTTCTGGAGTCGTATTTTTCATCTTCTGGAATCGTATTTCTTTCTTCTGTCTTGAGTCGTATTTCTTTCTTCTGTCTTGAGTCGTATGTCTTTCATCTTCTGCAGTCTTATCTCTTTCATCTTCTTGAGTCGTATTTCTTTCATCTTCTGGAGTCGTATTTCTTTCATCTTCTGGAGTCGTATTTCTTTCATCTTCTGGAGTCGTATTTCTTTCATCTTCTGGAGTCGTATTTCTTTCATCTTCTGGAGTCGTATTTCTTTGTCTTCTGGTGTAGTATTTCATCTTCTGGAGTCGTATTTCTTTAATCTTCTGGAGTCGCACTTCTTTCTAGAGTCGTATGTCTATCTTTTGGAGTCGTATTCTTTCATCTCCTATCTCCTGGAGTCGTATTTCTTTTATTCATCTTCTGGTGTCTGTCTTTCATCTCCTGCAGTCATATCTTTATTCATTTCCTGAAATCGTATTTCTTTTATCTCCTGGAGTCATTTCTGGCATCTCCAGGAGCCATTATGCATTTGCATATCCTGCGCAGAGTACGTACTGGAGTGTCATTTCCTGCATTGGTTATCGTCATATTTCCTAGAGTATGATTTCTTAACATTTTCCGGAGTCGTACATCTTGCATTTCCTGGATTCAATGACCATCAGGACTTAAAACAGGTAGTGGAAAAAAAACAACACTGAAACTAGGGGGGTCCGGGGGCCATAACTTGCGCGCCGTTGCTATGAACGCTTGCAAGCCGATCACGGATGCCTTGCTCCTTTTGTTTTTTTGTTGTTTTGTTTGGTTTTTTTTGGTTTTTTGACAAACCGCATCGCGGAATTCCGCCCAGACGCGGAACGTTTTAAGCCCCGAGTCATAGATCCCTCGTTTCCTGGAGTCGTAGATTCAGCGTTTTCTGGAGTCGTAGATCCTGCGTTTCCTGGAGTCGTAGATCCAGCGTTTCCTGGAGTCGTAGATCCCGCGTTTCCTGGAGTCGTATTTTGCATCTCCTCGAGTTATATTTCTTGCCTTTCTTGGAATTCTGGTCATGGATGTTTTGATAGGTTCCTAAAGTTCCACGTCATGATGGTCAGTGTCTTTCCAGTCCCTGAAAGAAAATCGATTTATCCGGTGATCATTCTAGGATATGGAAGGGCACAAGAACATTTAATAGCATTCTCAGCTTAACAGAAACATCAGACTGGCTTTTATTACTAAGGATAACTGATACAGATAGCAATTCTCTACTGTGTAAATCTTTACTGATCCCGTCGACACACACACACACACACATATATATATATATATATATATATGTCCTCTCGATTAGAGGAGTGTGTGAATACCAACGTCAAGCAGTTTGAGTATCTGAGGGATTAAGGCTGTGCTTGTTATTACATGTATATGCAATGTTTATTTGTTTGTATAATAAATGCAATGAGTATTGTGCGCGTTTTCTTTTTTCATAACTGTATACCTACTTTTGCACCCCCCCCCCCCCTGTATGTGCAGCCTCCAGACCACCCATTGTGAATGGTTACCTGCACTGTTCAGGGTTGGTGATAGTAAAGCAGCAACGTTGAGGAGATGGGCACCGCTCTCATGACAGTCAAGGAAAACTTTACTTTAGTCATCTCACTCCCTATGACTTCACTATGGGACAACTCTGTAGATCTTTTACACGTCATGAAGATCTCAACTTTTACAGGTCTTTTACACTTCGTGAAGATTCCACCTCAAAACCCCTACAACGTCTGCCATTTAACATAACCCCTACAACGTCTGCCATTTAACATAACCCCTACAACGTCTGCCATTTAACATAACCCCTACAACGTCTGCCATTTAACATAACCCCTACAACGTCTGCCATTTAACATAACCCCTACAATATTCACCACCTAACATCATCATCATCATCAGGTGCCCTGCCGCATGGCGTTGGCGACCATGGACTTCGATCCATCTCTATCTCTTGTTGCCCCCAGCATCTCCCCCACCCTCCTCGTCCCCAGCCACTCTGCAAGTCCGTCCAGCATTCTCTCCCTGGGTCTACTTGGTGCTCTTTCCCTCCAGCTTTCCCGCTGTGACCAGGTGCTCCAAATCCCCCTTCCTCATAATATGGCCTATAAATGTTGCCTGTCTTTTCCTAATCTTCCTTATGAGTGATCTACTTGTGTCTGCCTCCATCAAGACTGTCTCGTTTGTTTTCTTTGCTGTCCATGGAACTCAACATTCCTCTTAGAAACCACATCTCGGCTGCCTCAATCTTGCTTTGGCTTTGCTTGATGTCCACGCCTCGCATCTGTACAACAGTATTGGTTCTATATAACATTCAAGGACTCTCTGATGTTAATTGATAGGCATTTGTTGGTAAGAACGCTTATCTTGAATGCTGTTTTGGCTTGGCCGATTCTGCCAGCTACTTCCGATGTGCATCTGCCGTCTGATGAAATGACCGTTCCCAGGTATTTGAACTTATTAACCTGTGTCAAGGTTGTGCCATTTGCTGTTATTTTGCAGGAGGGGATTTCATGTTTTTTACTGATCACTAGACTTCAGTCTTCCTGCTGTTTAGTTCCAATCCCTTACCTTTGCTTTCTATTTCTAGTATATTCACTAGGTTTTGTAGGTCCCTTTCATTTTCTGCAATTAGCACGGTGTCATCTGCGTACCGAATGTTATCATTTTCCCTCCAACCTTTAATCCAGGGTCTTCTAGGTTTCTCGTGATGTTTTTGCTGTAAAGTGAAAACAGATCTGGTGACAATACACAACCCTGTCCGACTCTCCTTTGATATTTTGGAAAGAGCTTACATCGTTTTCTGTTCTCATTGCAGCTGTTTGTTCCCAGTACATGTACATATTCCTGATTATTCGTAGATCTTTTCCATCAACACTGAGTCTCTCCAGTTGGTTGATCAATTCTTCATGTCGTACCCGATCGAAAGCCTTGGTATAGTCAACAAAGCATAAATACAAATCCTTATTCATCTCAACTGACCTCTCTATGATGTATATGGCATTAATAGTTCCTTTCCCTTCCACAAATCCACACTGTTCTATTTCTCTTGATTCTATTCCTTGTCCTCATGATTATTCTCAACAGGATGTTTGTTACATGACAAACCGATTGTGCGATTGAGTTTGCATTCTATAGCACCTGTCTTCTTTGGAAGTGCAATGAAAATTGATTTTTAACATAACCCCTACAATATTCGCCACTTAACATAACCCCTACAATATTCGCCACTTAACATAACCCCTACAACATTTGCCATTTAACATAACACCTACAATCTTTGCCATTTAACATACCTACAATATTTGCCACTAACATAACACCTACAATATTTGCCATTAACATACCTACAATATTTGCCATTAACATAACACCTACAATATTTGCCATTTAACATAACCCCTTATATTTTCCATTTAACTAACATAACACCTACAATATTCGTCACTGAACATAACATTTGCCGTTTAACATATCTACAGTATTTGCCATTTAACGTAACACCTACAGTATTTTGTCATTTAACACCAACAGCAGTGCCGTTTAACAACGCCTACAGGTATATCATGTTCACAAGGTCACACGCGCCATTTAACAGTTTTAGTGTAAATATGTGATCCACTCACCTATCTCAAATATCCGATTCACCAGTCGCCGTGGTGCAGTGGTTAGCGCAAATGACTGACAAACAGGTTGTGGGTTCTAATCCTCAACAGTCCCTTCAAAAATCATTGTGGGATTTTTCGGCTCTAACCGGCCATTACCCAGAGTTGGCTTATTGGTAAGACTGGGACCTCAAAAGTCGAATCTCATCCACTTCACGGATGCTTCATTGAGGGTGTTGCTCAAATCTTCAGACCAGCACCGCAGGTGTCTGTATCTATCGGGCCTGGTTGACACCAGAAGATACAGTAAGTGTAGATTACAGCCCTGTCAAGCAGTCTCAATCTAGATAGAAATAAATAGCATGTTTATCGTCCTCATCGACATCATCGCGATGTAAAATGTGCCAACTTCTATGGCCATTATGGTCTCGCAGAAAAATGGGACGACCAAAACAAAAAACAAAAACAAAAACTTGAGCACAAAAGCAACCTCCCCGAGTGTGATGATCCTAGAAAAAGAAAAAAATACCTGATCAACTCACCTATCTCAAGACTAACATGGGACTTGAACACGTCATCCCCATGTTATACTGACAGCGTCCGTCCGACGTCGTCTGAGTCACGAGTCTAGCGTCCTTTGTTACGTTGTCCCGATGTGACGTGATAGCGTCCTTCATGTGACGTCGTCCCGATGTCATGACATGAAGCGTCGTTTTTTGACGTGTTAGACAACGAAAACGTGACGTGGTCCTCATTGACATGTGATCCTTGATGACGTAGACATGGTTCTTGGCATTATTCGTGACGTGGTTCTGGGTACCTGAAGGTCTTGTCCCTTAAAACGTTATGTCCACCACGTCATTTGTTCCGAATACCGTGGTCCGCTGTAGTTCTCGAGGGTTGGTCAAAGTACAGGTTCTTGAAGATTCCCTATTCCCTCGACAAAACGCGTCCTTGACATTGTCCATGAAGGTCGTTCAGGCTGATTCAATTCAGGACCACATTCATTAGCCCTGGACCAGTAGGACGTGTAGCGTCTTGTCCAGGTCTACATACTGGATCAGGGTGGGCCGTCATCCATGGGTGGACGTGGAGATGGGGACAAAGCACTTTATGGGAATGGTCAGAATAATGGAGTAGGGGCGGGGGATGGAACTGAACAGAATGGGTGGGCCTTGAATGGGTAGGGCTTGGATGGGTGGGTCGGGTGGTGGAGTGGGGGTGGTGACAAGATGGAGATCATGACAGGATTAAGTGAGAGCGAGGTGAGTTGTGACTTTGGATAGGTTTGGGGGTGTAGGGATCAGGAGTCAGTTCCGATGTTCCAAGTCCCATTTGGTTTTCTCCAAATCTTTTGTGTCCTACTCTGCTTCTGTGTATGGGAACAGGGGGTGGGGGGAGGTGTGGATCACGTGTGGCAGTTCTAATTTAGGCAACTTTGCCTCCAAATGACTAGATGAGGCTGACATACTGAGTTTGGTTTTTCTTCGATTTCAGAGGAAGATTGTAATTCAGCTGCTCTAACAGGTGGAATTCTGGCACTTTCTCTACATTCTGCAGCTTTGACTATGTCATTTTCGATTTCTGAGATATCCAGTTCAAATTCAACATTAGCTTGTGCTTCATCTAAGTTGTTCAACCGTCTTGACATTCTTCGACTGCATCCGTTAATTCTACAAGATTAATTGAACTGGAACAAAGTTTATCTAAGTTATTGCTACGAGTTACCCAGCTTCTTGCAGCTGCACGCAGTTTCATAACAGTTTTCAACTTGTCAGGCATATTTACAATCGTTTCAAATCACAAATCCAAATCTATTGAGCGGAAGAAATCGTTAGAGAACAGTTCACATAGGCCTACCCAATCACAAAAACCGAAAACTAGCAACGTCACATGAAAACCATTAGTTTCCTTCACCAGCTGCGCACACAGCAGAGGCATTGTTCCCGGCACCAAAAAGGACGTTCAAAAAACAGACCTTAACAGAAAACTTTACCGTTGCTAAACTTTTTAATCTTCAGATCGGAGAGCTCAAAGGAGCATGCGCACACATATTCATACGCACGCAAGAGCACACATCACCAGACTGCACTACTGCCACACATGATCCTCAACAGGAGAGACCACTTGGCTCTACCGTTCATTTTGTCTGTTGTGGCCACTGTTCGTCTCTTTGTTCCTTCTGTTGGAAGGGGTCACAGGTGAAGGTGGGGAGGGAAAGCGAGGACGTGGTATTTAAAGTGGATGGCAGGAAGGAAAAAGTCAACGGATGACCGGTCATTTTACGGCTGAGAATACTGCAGGATGACAGACAGCGATGTTAAGCTATCAACCTTCCACATACAAATAAAAGACTTCGACTAGTCATGCTAAACCTCTGACCCTTCAACAATCACAAACTTCTACTCACCAAATGCAATCAAGAAAGCAAGGGCACAATCATCATGGAAAGATGGGAGATGGATTGGGACATCATCCTGACAGCAGCAAATCTCTCAGATTGCCCTTCACTGGACACCAGGAGGAAGACGAAAGAGAGGAAGACCCACAAACACCTGGCATCTAACAATAGAAAACTTTAAAGGCCTTAAACAGGCTTGGGGAAAGGTCCAGTACAGACAGATGCAAAGAACCTTCGTTGCCGCCCCCCATGTCAGTGGGATAACAGGCAGTAAAGACGGTCGCTCAGACGGACGGACGAAATAAATGGTAGTAAAGGGACATAATCTACACGCAAAACGGTAAAGAGAAGGGAGATAATCTAATGTACACAAAAGCACGAAAGAACCCAAGCAATGACCAGTAAAACCACCTAATATCAAAGAACAACAATTCTTGAACACTTTCAAAACAAAAACGATTAAAGATAAACACAATGCACAAATAGCATTTGGAAGATAAAGAGTTCACCAACGGCTGACTATAAAGCGTAAAACATTGTATGGTCCACAGTACTGCCCATATTTCTTTCAGAGCTTGCAGACACTTCTTCCACACACGTGTACATACAGATCGTTCGCGCATGCAGACACATTGGACAGACTGGGCAGACTTCCGATTTCAGCTTTGGGAATGCAAGTGTAAAGTATTTTAGTGTCGTTCTGGCGCTTCACTGCCTCATATTCCCATTGTCAGGAGATCACGACTGTTGACAAATTCTGCTATTTGGGCAAAAAAAGCAGTAATCATTTTCTTAATACCGAGGTAGCGCTGCGGCTTCCAAAGGCTATCTCTGCCTTTGGAAGATTTATCAGGAAGGTATGCAAGACCATGGCATCAAACAGTGCACAAAGACTGCACTGTGCATAGCTGTGAACATCCTGCTGTATTGCTGCCAGCCTTGGACAACCCATTGTCCAAACATTCAAAAGTTGCAACTGTTCCACCAAAAACAATGGGCAAGATCAACATCACACAGCGAGATTGCATCAAAGCTTACTACTTAAGAAGCATGGCTTGTCAAGTATACATTGTCTACCTCTCAACGCCAGCTTTGTTGGACAGGAGACGTTTCAATGGAAGACAACCACATCCCAAAGATGCTCTTGTACTAAGAGCAGAAAAGACGATGACCCAGGAAGGCCAATGAATCGAATCAAAGATGCTTTTAAGGCCAGCTTCAGATATACTACACGTCATTATTGAAGGGCCAGGAACGTTTTTGAGTCAATTTTTGAAAGGAGAAATAACCTATTTTCTCTTACTCTTTTCTCCAATTCGTTGCCGTAACTGAATGGATAAGAGCTCAGACAACATTGCAGTTTCCTTTTGGCACGTGTTTGGGGATTTGCCGATTTGCAATGGGCGGCCCAAGGAAGACAATTTCCACACGAAATTGTCGAATCTTCAGCAGGGTCTCTCTGACGACGCAGGCAAGGTAGCGACAAAATTCGCTTTGCACGTGCAAGGCAAGCCCTTTTTGAACACTACTCCAGCCAAAGTTGCCCGCAGACGAGGATAAAAAGGACCCGTTCTTGGTTCGTTTTAACCATGCTTGCAAGACGACGGATGACGGATGAGCAGCGGGGGAGAGCCCTCGCTCTGCTTGATGAAGGCCTAGCGCAGCGGGAAGTTGCTAGACGACTTGAAGTGTCGCATTCCACAATCCAGAGACTGCTGGAGCGCTTCAATGAGACTGGAGCAGTCCAGGAAAGGCGTCACACGGGTCGACCCAGAGTAACGACAAGACAGCAAGACCGCTACCTTGCCCTCTCCGTCCTGAGGGAAAGGGCATCCACTGCGGTGACCTTGAGGGGTCAGCTGAGGGACGCAACAGGTGCTAACATCAGCTGCAGCACGGTGAGAAGACGGCTACATGAGGCAAACTTGAGGTCACGGAGACCGGCCGTCCGACCCGTGCTGTCACCGGTCAACAGAGTGCGCCGCATGACCTGGGCCAGGGAGCACGTGACCTGGACAAGGCAACAGTGGGCCCGGGTCTTGTTTTTGGATGAGTCCAGGTTCACCCTGACCTTTAACGATGGCCGGGCTCGGGTGTGGCGACGTCAAGGGGAGAGGTTCGCTGACGCCACTGTCCAAGAGCATAACCGGTACGGCGGCGGGTCGGTGATGGTGTGGGGTGGGGTGGCATGAGCCGTGGTACCCGGACCCCCCTGCTCCCCATTGACGGCATCCTGAACGGGGTCCGGTACCGGGACGAGGTTCTGGCGGCCGTGGCACTGCCTGCGCTTGTGGACCTTGGTCAAGGCGCCATCTTCCAGGACGACAATGCACCTGCGCATCGAGCACGCCTTGTGACCGACTTCCTGGAGCAGCATGAAGTCGTCCGTATGGCCTGGCCAGCGTGCTCACCTGACCTGAACCCAATTGAACACCTCTGGGATGTGCTCGGGAGGCGCATCAGGGACAACCACCCCCCACCGGGCACCCTGGCCAGGCTGGTCGACATCCTGCAGATCGAGTGGGCGGCCATCCCTCAGGACACACTCCGTACCCTTGTGGGGTCGATGCATCGGCGCTGTGAAGCATGCATCCAGGCTCGGGGCGGACACACGCGATATTGAAAACAGATTGGCCAAATCTGACACTGTTTTTTGAAAAGGGGGGGATGTTCCTTTAAATGCATGTGCTGTTCACTAATGGGTCATTGTGCTAATTTCTTTTTCCAAAACAGGTGTGGAAATGATGAAATAAAACATAGAATCAATTCTAAACATTGTCAATTATTTCAACTTAAAATTAGAGAGGAAGGAAGAAGTGGCCCTTAAATTATGATTAGGAGTATATGGTAACACCACCAACTACAAAGACACCGTTACAGATTAAGCTTGTTATTTGCTATTTTTGTTTAAAGCTCAGCCGACTGCATAGAGCCATATTCGGGCTGTAGCTGCTTCAAAACGAACACTTCAGAAGGAGAAAAAAGGAGAAGAAACTTAAGTACACATACCAATGCATTCGCGCACACTATCAAAAAGTGCCCCTGGCGGTGACCACTCCGTCCAAATTATCAGTGTATTTTAAAAACGTACCTGAATACAAATTTAAACATAATTGAGGACACTAAAACATAAAAACAGGTCCAAATTACCTAAAACTGCTTCCGCGTATCCCAATTCCCTAGAGCCAAAAATGCATTTAATACATGTAGCCTAATAGAAAGTGCATAAGACTATCGAACACAGATAAATGGACCAGCAAGGCAGAAAATGATAGGAATGATAGAAAACGAAGGAACAAGGCAGAAACAGTGACAGAAAAGAGGAAATTTCTAGCACACAGAATTTCCAGAAGGTGGGGATACTATTTATACTGAAAGAGCCCCTGGCATCCCCACGTGGGGACAAAGTAAGCTTGCGACAGTACTGCACGCAGAAAAAAACAGCCTCTTACTTTATAAACAAAACACCGTAAAAGTTTTGACCAAGTAACTGGCAAATTTTGTGAAATACTAATCATGGTCTCAGCTGGGTTCCATTTTTATCGGGTTTTTTTTGGAAAACGTTATCGATAAAATAATGACGTTTCATTTTATATTTCAAAAATGTTCAGTAAATGATGGTAAGATATTGTACTTTAATCCACCTTTCATACTTTTTTGACCTTTCATTTTTTTTTAAACTATTTGCTGTGTTGCTTTGAATGTTTTGAAGTCTTTTGTGGTTTTCATTATTTGACTGAGTTTGTTGTTTTCATTTTGTTTTTGATTAGGGTTAGTTATCTCAACTTTTAACAATTTTGTTTTCAGTCAGGGCTCTATAAAGATGTTTTTAGTTTTAGTTTAGTTTTTTTTTTTATTATTATTATTTATATAGTTTTAGTAATAGTCTTAGTGCATTTAATTTTTTTGAATGTTGGTTTAAGGTTTTTCTTTTGTTTGGTTGGTTTGAATTTATACATTATCATTGGTTCGACCGATTAAATTTGGTTTTATTGTAAGATTCAAACGTAATGTTTAGTTCAGTCTTTGAGTTTACTTTCGGCTTTATTCTATTTGGTTTTGGATTTTATTGTTTGGGATGTTAAGATTGTCTTTGTTTTGTTTTTATTTACTTTCGTAATGTTAAGTTCAGTCTTAAGTTTACTTTCGGCTTTATTCTATTTGGTTTTGGTTTTTATTGTTTGGGATGTTAAGATTGTCTTTTTGTTTTGTTTTTGTTTACTTTTGGTTTTATTGTTTAGATTTGGTTTTGGTTTTTATTGTTTGGGATGTTAAGATTCAGTCATTATTTTTGATGTTTAGTTTCGGTTTTATTGCTAAGAGTGTTCGGATTCAGTTTTTAATTCAGTTTTTGGCACAAGCTTAGATTAGGTTTTGGTTTAAGTTCAATTTTAGTTCAGTTTTGGTTCAAGTTTAGTTTTGATTTCAGTATAGTTGGGGGGTTTTTCAGTTTAGTTTGGTTTGATTTGGTTAGTTTTAGAATGAAGGTTTGGTCTTTTAGTTTTTGGTTTAAGTTTGGTTAAGTTTTAGTCTAGTTTTCAGTTTAGTTTTGGTTTAAGTTTAGGTTTGGGTGAATTTTAGTTTGAATTTCTTTTATTTCGTTTTGTTTTGAGTTTAGTTTTAGTTTTGGTTGAAGTTTAGTTTTGGTTTAGTTTAGTTTTGGTTGAAGTTTAGTTTTGGTTGAAGTTTGGTTTTGGTTGAAGTTTAGTTTGGGTTGAAGTTTAGTTTGGGTTGAAGTTTAGTTTTGGTTGAAGTTTGGTTTTGGTTGAAGTTTGGTTTTGGATGAAGTTTAGTTTGGGTTGAAGTTTAGTTTTGGTTGAAGTTTAGTTTTGGTTGAAGTTTAGTTTTGGTTGAAGTTTGGTTTGGGTTGAAGTTTAGTTTTGGTTGAAGTTTAGTTTTGGTTGAAGTTTGGTTTTGGTTGAAGTTTAGTTTGGGTTGAAGTTTAGTTTGGGTTGAAGTTTAGTTGGGTTTGAGCTTAGGGTTTGAGTTAAAGTTTAGTTAGAATTTAAGCTTATTTGGGTTTGTTTAATTTGGGTTTAAGCTTAATTTAGGTTTAAGATTAATATCTGTTAAAGTTTAGTTGGGTTTAAGTTAAATTTAGGTTTGCTTTCAATTTTGGTTCAGTCGGTTTATGTCGTATGGCAGTACAAGTACATAAGTACTCGCTTTGGGTACGGTCTAGTTTTGGTTTGTGTTTAGTTTTGGTCTAGTTGATTAGTTTAAGGTCTTACAGCAATAGGATACAAGTTCTCGCTTCATTACACAAATTACCTCGTGGAACCCAGCTGATCCTGTATCTGTTGCCCGTTTTTTAAATGTTTTCTTTTGGGAGCATGTAATTAACTTCTTCCCAATTCTTGAAAAAGGCTGGCCAAAATTTGCTCCTGTACTCAATTTGATTTTTTTTTTTTTTTTTTTTTTTTTGTCCTCTCGACAAATATGACCAAAAACTTTGCGCCTGGCTCGTTTCGTTTATGCGTCTGTCATCCTGATTCGAATCGCTATCTTAACATTCTGATAGACAACACAAAGTCAGAACAAGACTGACGCAGCGGAAATGTCAGTTTCTAAGAAGAATGTTAATAGAGTTCCATGGACGGCAAAGAAAACAAACCAGAGTCTTGAAGGAGGCAAACAAAGAACATTTATGAAGATTTGGAAAAGACGAGCTACATTTGTAGGACATTTTATGAGGCAAGAGAAATTAAAGCACCTAGTCACAACAGGAAAACTGAGGGAAAAAGAGCACCAGGCAGACCAAGGGAGAAAATGTTCGACATGCAGAGTGGTTGAGGACAGAGAGGGTGGGAAAGATCAGAGCCCTAAAGGCAATGGCAGAAGCAGCAGAAAAAAGCTTCAGCTGGATCTGGACCACTACTAACAAAAGTGAACTTAAGGCTTAAAATACCCGCACATGTTGCTGTGGCTGATAACCAAGTGGCTTAGACATCCGTCACAAGGGTGACTTCGCGTTGAGAAAGCTGACCACCTAGGATGCGTGGATTTGATTCCTGGCGGAGGACAAATTTCTATAAAAGATGTCGACAGCAGAGCAGAAGGGCATTCAGGACTCATGACCATGATGCGGCCCAGCCCCCTTAAGAGTGTCAGGAGTTAAGGGCCGAAACACTTGCTTGACAGGGGTTTCTCTTCTGAAGACCTGTTGTCCGGCTCTTCCCAGAGTTTCTTGCTACTACTCTACAGTCCCAAAACCGCAATCCACGTCTTATGTATGTGGCCTTGCAGACATTTGCCTTGTACTACATGGTGCCACGATCTGTTCCAGACCTACGATATGATGCGGCAGTATCTATGATATCCTACCTTCGAGTTCTGAAGAGCAGCATGCCAATCTTCCTTATAAAGTATACTCTGTTCATATGGAAGACGGCCGCATTCCAAAGATGCTATTTATGGACAGCTGAAGAACCATACAGCAAGCACATGAAAAAATCATGCTTGGTATCGCCTGGAAAAATCGCAAGACAGCTCAGTAGATCAGAGAAAGAACAAAAGTGCGAGACATCCTGGAAACCATCAACAAACAGAAATGGAAATAGGCAGGACATCTCACCCGGAGAATGGACAATCGTTGGACAACAAAAAAAAAGTTCTGGATACCAAGAAATGGCACTCGCAATAGAGTAAGACAGAAAACTAGATGGAAAGACGATCTAGACGGATTTGACAACTGGAGAGGAAAAGCGCTGGAATGAAGTGAATGGAAGCAGCTGGGGAAGGCCTACGTCCAACAACGGATTTTCGATGGCTAAATGGTAGGTTAAGACACCGAAACCACGGAAGACCGCTAAAACGACATACTCGGTTTTGTTGTTTAAAGCCCAGCCGACTGCATAGAGCTATATCCGGACTATAACCGTTTCAAAGCACTTACAAAACTTCAAAGAAAATAAAATTAAGTACATATATCAATGCATTCGCGCACATAATCTAAGGAGATGCCCCTGGCGTTGTCCACCCCGTCCAATTTATCGCACAGGGGATTTAAAAAATACCTGAATACAAATTTAAACATACGTAAGGACATAAAAAAAAAGGGCGTAAATTACCTTAAATTGCTTCCGCATCTCACTTCCCTACATCCAAAAATGCACTTAATACATGTATCCAATTATCAATCCTAAGAAAAAGTACGCGACTTTATTCAGCACATATAGGTGAATGGACCAGCAAGGCAGACAACGATAGGAAGAAATGACAAAGCAAAGGAACAAGGCAGAAACAAAGAGTGACAGAAACGAGCAAACTTCTAGCACAGAATTTCCAGAAGGTGGGGATACTACTCATACTGAAAGAGCCCCTGGCAACCCCACAGGGGGGTTGGGCATACTCTAAAAGCCGACCTCAACTTGTGGCATCAACATCACCAACTGGAAAAACATTACCCGCAACACAGAGAAAGCTGGTGACAGCAGCGCACACAGGGCATCTGCACAGAAAAGAAAGCCGCTATTCGACAGAGGTGGGACCAGCGAGAACATAAGCAAAACCGCAATACCCCTTCCTTTACAGCACCTAAGATAAAGCCTGTAGTGGTTAACACAACGGACTACAGACTGGATGGTTGTGGGTTCCAATCCCGATGAGTCCCTTCGAAACTATATCACTTTGGGATTTTTCGGCTCTAACCGACTCCTACCCAGAGTTAGACGTGCTATGAGGCTCACTGGAACCACAGTCGAGTCTCATCCACTTCACGGATGCGTCATTGAGGGTGCTGCTCAAATCTGACCAGCACCGCAGGTGTCTCTCGGGCCTGGTTGACGCCAGGATACATGATAGTAAGCGTAGAGCACAACCCTGTCACGCAGTCTCAATCCTAGATGGAACACCGTAGCATCATGATTGTCGTCCTCAATGACATCGCATTGTAAAAAAATAACTGCCAGCTTCTGTGGCCATTAAGATGGCGCAGAAAATAGGACGAAAAAAACACGAAGGTAACCTCCCTGAGTGCCATGATCCTATAACAAGACGATGAAGCCATCAGGAGCGGTGTTGTATCCCACATGAAAACCTGTACCAGGCTGATAAAATGACCAGTACACCTACCTCATTGACTAGATCAACAACAACAAAAAACGCGGTGGATATGGGAGGGTGAGGGGGGGGGCGACTAAATACCAGGTACGGGACGTCTCGTCTTCAAACCTTCGTGCTGTGCTTAATCAGGACAGTGACCTCACGGGTGATAAGTGATAAGATGGCGGATGGAAGGACTGTGAGAAGAGAAATGGAGTGGGGAGAGACGAGAGGGGGAGAGAATTAAACGCGAAGAAGGGAGGGGGAATTAAAGGGGAGGGAAAGCGGTGGGAGGGGGAGAGAAGGGGAGGGAGATGTAAGAAGGAAAATAACGGGAGATAGAGAAATGAGGGAGAAAACACGAGGCAATGGAGAAGGGAGAGGAGGAAGGTGAGGGAAGGGAAAGGAAGGGGGGGGGGGAAGATTCCATGCCAGGACTGTCAGCGTCTACACCTGCACAAAAAACATCAGTCACTGAATCACATTTTGCACACAGTTTGTTTCAGTTTCAAGACGACATCTCCACGCTCGAAATGAATTCCATACGCAATATCGTCACAGGTGCCATGTGATGGAAAAGACCCAGAATGATCACGGCACAAGCCTTAAGCTTGTAAAGTGTATCTACTTCCTTTAGAAGTGCGTGCTCTGGCCCTGAATCTGTGTGGCACTATGCCTATGGGCGTGTGGAACTAGTTCTATACTTATATTAGGCTGTAAACACCACAGAGCAGAAAATAGCACTTACTGGTAAGTTAGGAAGTTCTGCCCAGCTCTCTGGTCGCTGTTCCGTTTGCTGAAGGGTGCCGGTCTGCTCAGGGAAGGTCCGAAGCACCCCGTATGGCCAGTTCGGTAAGTTGCACCGAATAACAATATGGCGGATAACAGCTCTGAGTGGGCCTACTGCGAGGATTCAACGTATCTCGAACCAGCAACAACCCGTTGGGAAGCTACGGTTCGCCTGACGAATGTTTGTTTAGGACACTTGATCCCAAGATAAAGTCGTCAGGGGACACGGACGTCACTCACATTAGGTCAGACAGATCTGCTAGAGATTTCGGTCGACCGTTCTCTTTGGCGCCGCTGGCTGTTCTGCGACTGAGCTTTCTGCACAGGACGTGACGCCACCTGAGTGAACACAGTGGGGTCACTTCCGGGCCAGTCTCGTCTGCTAGACTTCCGCCATCACAACACCTGCACATAGACCCAAGAGCTGGCTAGGTCCCGAGGTCCTACCTCGATAATTCCATATCCCTGAGGTCGTAGGAGAGAGGTGACAGACCTTAACTTATCCCGAGGCCAGCACCACGAGGGCGGCGCCCATCCCCTCTCCCTTGTTTGAAATTCATGCTAATAACTATTCACTTTTTTTTTTTTACCAAGACTTCAGAAAGGCAAGATGGGTAATTGGTTTTCAAGGGGTGGGACTTGGGAAATCAACCCATCTCTTCAGTGTTTTATACCAAGGCAGTCGGACAATGCCCTACTCATCACGAATTCAACTACCGTGGGATCTTTAGCGTGCGCAGCCAGAAGACATGAGTCCGACTCGTTTTTCGTCCCCTTCCGGAGGACTAGACGTTCAGTTCGATCTTCCGGTCAAACAGGAGAAAAGTCGAGGCCTCTACGGGGAGCGAACCCTGGAACCTCGAGTTTAGTTATTGGCAGGCATTCTGCCACTCTTCTCCTTAGACACACGTGAAGCACACAGACATGCACAAGCACCGGCATACGTTCCTAGTTTATAATGAGCATACGCTGCATCATAATTCCTAGGAAATAGTAGTAGGGTAACGGGGGGGGGGGAGAGGGGAGGGGGCGGGCGGGAACAGTATTATCATCGTTGTTCAAAGCACAGCTGACGGCACAGGGCCATTTCAGGGCTGTAACCATTGCGAAATACACACACCTCCATGACCCGGAAAAAGACTGGAAAAATACCAAAAGCCAAGTACACATACTAGTGCATTCCCACACGCAATCTACGGATATGTACAAAGCCTTTTATCGTCATTTTTGTTTAGAGCCCAGCCGACTGCGCAGAGCCTATCAGGGCTATAACCATCTCGAAAAGTACACCATACCTCACTAAATATGAAACAGAAAAAAGAAAATTAAGTATATCAATGCATAGCGCACATAATCTAAGGATATGCCCCTGACGTTGACCACTCCAATTTATTTAAATTTATTATACAGGGGATTGAAAAAACAAGCCCTGTATACAAATATTGAAATATAAACGTAACTAAGGTTATTAAGACAGATATAAACGGGCCTAAATCACCTAAAATTGCTTCTGCATATCTCGTTTCCCCACAGTCAAAAATGCATTTTATACATGTACCCAGCTATCAATCCCAAGAGAAAGTACGTTAAGACTTTAATACATACACACATGATACAGGTGAATAGGCCAGCAAGGCAGAAAATGACAGGGTGAAATGACAAAGCTGCAAGCAAACGAACAAGGCAGAAACAAAGGGAGTGACAGAAAAGAAGTTCTACTTCTAGCACAGAATTTCCAGAAGGTGGGGATATTACTTATTATATTGACAAAGCCTCCGGCATCCCCACGGGGAATTTGTGAACCACACTTTATCAACGAAATTTTACGGTGGAAGTTGATCAAGTTCTATGGAACAGCCATATCGTTATCGTAGGAAAGAGGCTCAAGCCTTGGGATAAAATGGGACGGTAAAGTTTGCATTTGCCGTAAAAACTTATCTGCCAACATATTAAAATAATTAACATAATTTACCTGTCAACACTTTTACGAAATGAATGCTACTACTCATTCCGTCTTCGAAGCAGAACTAACGAACGAAACTGTTCATTTGCAAAGACTTACCAAGTTTTAGATTCGCAGTCTCCTCAACCACCGTCCGCCTTGTCCGCACGAAAAATGAAATTGAGCTAACAGGAACTCACCTCAAAATTTGAGTTCAGACGCAACAAACGTTTCTATTGGCCAACAAGATTAACACTTTCCAATTGTAATCCAATGGTATTTGTCGTCTGCTGCAGGTTGTTCACAACTGTGTCTCAGTGCAAGCCGTGAAAAACGTGTTATCGCCAACGTCTGCACCTAGTCTTCAAATTTATTGTTTGCTGTTTAAAATAAACAAAAACAAAACAAACAAAAAGACGGTGTGGCTTAGCGGATAAAGCATGCGAGTAGGACACGAAACACCCGTGTTCCATTCCCGAATTAGGGATTTTCCTCCTCACTCCTTACCTTACTCCGCAAGGCAAGTACTGGTCTAGGTTGCCATATGTTTTGTTTGTTCTGTTGTTGTTGTTGTTTGTTGTTTCCTGTTGTTTTTGTTTGGTTTGGTTTGGTTTGGTTTAGTTGTCTCCTTTTCTGAGTCCTCTGAGTGTCACAGTATCTTGGACATTTTTTTCAACATGCTGTGATAATGATATTGATGATGATTATGGTGATGATGAGATGACGACGATGATGCGACGACGACAATGAGGAGGAGGACGGTGAGGAGGAGGAGGACAATGATGATAACGACGATGACGATAACGATGACGACGACGATGATGATGGATGATGATGATGATGACGATGACGACAAACGATGACGACGACGACAATGAGGAGGAGGAGGAGGAGGATGACGGTGAGGAGGAGGAGGAGGAGGACAATGATAATAACAACGACGACGATAACGATGACAACGACGACGACGACGACGACGACGATGATGATGATGATGATGATGATGATGATGATGATGATGATGATGATGACGACGATGACGACGACGACGACGACGATGATGACGATGATGATGATGATACGTCACTGAGGGAGAGGGGACTCCAAGGAAACTGTTTATGTGCGATGATCCTTAATCCTTTCACTCCCTCACCCTGTCCACCAGCTTCCTGCAGGAAAGGGTCGTTGCTTTGCTATCACGGCTTACAAAATGCAGGCTGCTGGTGGATAGGGTGAGGGAGTGAAAGGGTCAAGACAAGATGAGGTGGGAGGAGGGGGCATTGACAGGCAGTGACAACCTGTCAACCCTAAGGTAAAGAGACTGCTCACCTGGCTTACGACAGGTAGTAACCTGTCAACCCTGAGGTAAAGAGACTGCTCACCTGGCTGCGACAGGCAGTAACATGTCAACCCTGAGGTGAAAAGACTGCTCACCTGGCAACGACAGGCAGTAACCTGTCAACCCTGAGGTAAAGAGACTGCTCACCTGGCTACGAAAGGTGATTATGTCAACCCTGAGATTAAGAGGCTGCTTACCTAGCTACAACAGGCAGTGACAACCTGTCAACCCTGCGGTTAAGAGACTGTTCACCTGGCTACAACATGTGGTAACTTGTCAACCTTGAGGTAAAGAGAATGCTCACCTGCCTATGACAGGTGACAACCTGTCAACCCAGAGGTAAAGAGACTGCTCACCTGCCTACGACAGGTGACTACCTGTCAACCCTGAGGTAAAGAGACTGCTCACCGAGCTATGACAGGTGAAAACCTGTCAACCCTGAGGTAAAGAGACTGCTCACCGGGCTACGACAGGTAGTAACCTGTCAACCCTGAGGTAAAAAGACTGCTCACCTGCCTACGACAGGTGACAACCAGTCAACCCTGAGGTAAAGAGACTGCTCACCTGCTTATGACAGGCAGTAACCTGTCAACCCTAAGGTAAAGAGACTGCTCACCTGGCTATGAGAGGTAAAACCTGTCAACCCTGAGGTAAAGAGACTACTCACCTGGCTACGACAGGTAGTAACCTGTCAACCTTGAGGTAAAGAAACTGTTCACCTGGCTACGACAGGCAGTAACCTGTCAACCCCAGGTACAGAGAGGCTCCTCACATGGCTACACACCTGACTATGACGAGCAGTGAGCAGTCAATTCTGGGACACAGACCAGTCGCCGTGGTGTAGTGGTTAGCGCAACGGACTACAGACTGGAAAGTTGTGGGTTCAATCCCCATCAGTCCCTTCAAAAACCATTATAGGCTTTTTCGGCTCTACGGCTCCTACCCAGAATTGGGCGTTCTATGGGCTCATTTGGGAAGACTGGGACCACACAGACGAGTTTCATCCACTTCACGGATGTGTCATTGAGGGTGTTGCTCAAATCTTCTGACCAGCACCGCAGGTGTCTGTATCTCCCGGGCCTGGTTGACGCCAGGATATATTATGATAAGTAAGCGTAGAGTACAGCCCTGTCACGCAGTCTCAATCCTAGATGGAAGTCTATAGCATCATGATTATCATCCTCATTGACATCATCATCAGCTTCTGTGGCCATTGAGGTGGCGTAGAAAATGGAACGGGGGGGGGGGGGGGGAGGTGAGCACAAAGGTAACCTCCCTGATTGCGATGATTCTAAAAACAATGTAAAAAAAAAATTTTTTTAATTCTGGGACACAGGGACTATTCACCTGGTGTTGACCGTGAAGCGAAGGGCAACAACTCATGTTATATAAAAACGTAAGAGTAACGTAAGAGTTGCGGCCCATGTTAAATCAGCCACGTATCACGGGGAAAACTCGTAGTTAGGCCTACTTCTTAGTGGTTTACATTCCCTTTTCCTGTAAGCAAAGGATTTTTTTAAAAAAACTCTTAGTAGTTAAAGGTATACATGACATAATGGTTGTTATTGTACTGTATTGCATTGCAATCCATTGTGTTACGTTGCATAGTAGTGTATCGTATCCTATCGTATCTATCAACCGTATCGTATCACTTTGCTTTGTATTGTATTGTATTGTATTGTATTGTATTGTATTGCATTGCATTGATTGTATTGTATTGTATTGCATTGCATTTCATTGTATTGTATTGTATTGTATTGATTGATTGTATTGTATTGTATTGTATTATCTATTGTATTCGTATCGTATCGTATTTTATTTTATTGTATTGTATTGCATTGCATTGTATTCTATTGCATTGTATTCTATTCTATTTATTCTATTCTATTCTATTCTATTCTATTCTATTCTATTCTATTCTATTCTATTCTATTCTATTCTATTTATGTCTATGTACTGTACTGTACTGTACTGTACTGTACTGTAATGTAATGTAATGTAATGTACTTGTACTCAGTGTAATATGCCCGATGGCAACCAGCTGTACACTCCCTCTTTATACCAAACATACATGTATACAATTCAATGCGTGCTGTGATTACTTTGAAGGTTAGAGCCGAAGTTCAAAGAGGATAGCGCAATTTTGCAATTAAGCGACCGTCCAACGATTGATTTATACAGTATACATCTTTTTAGCTTGATAGTACATTATTGTACTTGTACTGTATGGATTTGTGTGATGTCAATATGCGCAATATGAATGTGGTTTTTTGTTTGTTTCTTGTTTGTTTGTTATTTTGTTTGTTTGTTTGTTGTTTGTTTGTTTGTTTGTTTGTTTGTTTGTTTGTTTGTTTGTGGTTTTGGTTTTGGTTGGTTGGTTGGTTGTTGTTGGTGTTGGTTGGTGGTTGGTTGGTTGTTGTGGTTGGTTGGTTGGTTGGTTGGTTGGTTGGTTGGTGGTTGGTTGGTTGGTTGGTGGTTGTTGCTTGCTTGCTTGCTTGCTTGGTTGTAGGTCGGTCGGTCGGTCGGTCGGTCGGTCAGTCGGTCGGCTGGTTGGTTGTTGGTTGATTGGTTGGCTGGCTGGCTGGCTGGCTGGTTGGTTTTGATCGAATCCAGGGGTGTGTTGGGGTTTTGTTTGTTTGTTTGTTTGTTTGTTTGTTTGTTTTGTTTTTGTTTTGTTTTGCATCTGCTAGGGACACAGTAACTTGTGTTTTGTCTGACTTCAGATTTCAGGGTTTTGTTATTACTCAAGGTTAGTAGCATAAAGTCCCATTGGACGTGTCCTGTAGCTAGCCCCTGATACTCTACATACAAAATATGAACATAAAAAAGAACCATAAGACATGAAATTTTGAAACAAGTTATGAAAATAACTTGTGATAAAAGAGACAGACAGAGAGACACACACAGAGAGAAGAGACAGACAGAAAGACAGATAGAGGCAGACATTAAGAAAGAGAGAAACAGAGACAGAGAGAGAAAGTTAAACAGAGAGACAGAGACAGACATACAGACAAAAAGAGAGAAGGAGACAGAGACAGACAGACAGACAAAGAGACAGAGTGAGAGACCGACAAATAGAGACAAGGCGACTGACAGACAGAGAGACAGACAGATAGAGAGGGACAGAGACAGACAGAGCCACAGAGACAGAGACACAAAGACAGAGACAGACAGACAGACAGAGACAGACAGAGCCACAGAGACAGAGACACAAAGACAGAGACAGACAGACAGACAGAGACAGACAGAGAGAGAAACAAAGAGTCTATCCATTTCAAGACCGCGCCAGCACATAGGTTTTGCACTGGCGTAAGGAGTCTTGCTAGATTACCACAGGTAAATTTGGAAGGAGCGCTTATGGAGTTGTCCGAGCGTGATGAATCTGTCTTAAGCAAACATATTTAAAGTTCTCTTTACCTCAGCAACTATTACTTCGATTCTCATTTGTCCAACCTCTCTCTCTCTCTCTCTCTCTCTCTCTCTCTCTCTCTCTCTCTCTCTCTCTCTCTCTCTCTCTCTCTCTCTCTCTCTCTTCTCTCTCTCTCTCTCTCTCCTCTCTCTCTCTCTCTCTCGTTTGTTTTGTTTTGTTTTGTTTTCTGTGAATTCTCAACTGCTACCTTTTTTCTATGGCTTGACAATTTTATTTCTGTCTCATCATACCACATACACTCTGTATTTTCCTTTCTTTCTTCGTGTTCAAACAGAACTATTTGCCAGAACCATTGTCACGAAACATTCCTTGCACACATCTTTCACAGGTTCAACCAGGGCTCAGTCTTCTTATGAAAGCTGGGAGTAATGTATTGTTGAAAACTGTCTGAGGTATATACCGTTTGGTTCCCTTTTATCAAATTCAGATGATGCTGATAATTACTGTAGATTGATTGATTGATTGTGTTCAGTTTTTACGTCGACACCCACTTCAAGTGATATGGCCGACGGGGATAACCATCCCAGAGAAGTGGGAGAAGGGGGACTTGTCTAATCCTATACTGACACCACCAGAACAACAATGATGTTAAGATGGGACTGTGAGAAGGCCAGTTTTAATGTAGCGTAACCCGGGATTCGAACCCACAGCCATTACCATGTGAATTCGACACTCAAACCAAATGAGCTACTGGGGCCCGCATTACTGTTGACATTTTAATGTACATTATAAACGGGCGTCCAGGGGTCATGACCTGGATGTGGCCCGGCCCCTTATAGTGTCAGGAGTTAAGGACCGAAACACTTGCTTGACGGGGGTTTCTCCTCTGAGGACATTCTGTTGTCCGGCTTTCCCCAGAGTTTCTTACTACCAATGTAGATTATATCGTGTTAAGGAAGGATGTGAAAAGGATGTTGTTGTTGTTTTCTGATCCGTTAGCTTCCATGGAGTTTAGTGGTCAGGTCAAGGTAATTTTAGTCATTAGACAAATAAAGGTACCATCACATACATACATACATGCATACATACATACATACATACATACAGTCTTGAGAAACTGTAAGTGAAACTGAAACATGGTCCGGCAACAAATGTGACTGGTCTTGTTGTTGTTGTTGTTGCTGCTGCTGCTGTTGTTGTTGTTATTGTTGTTGTTGTTGTTGTTGTTGCTGTTGTTGTTGTTGTTGTTGTTTTCTGATCTGCAGGGTTTATGTGCAGGCTTAAGGCTTGTGCCATGATCATTCTGGATCTTCTCCATCACATGGGTTTATGCGCAGATAGTAATTCTTCTTTCTTTCACTGTCTACATGTTTTTTAGAGAGAAATGGATGATATAAATAGACCAATGAGCAGACCTACAACTAAACAGACGGCCATGTTCAGGACCTGGCCAGTTCATGGGTTTATGTGCAGGCTTAAGGCCTGTGCCATGATCGTTCTGGGGTCTTCTCTATCACATGGGTTTATGTTCAGGCTTAAGGCTTGTGCCATGATCATTCTAGATCTTCTCTATCACATGGGTTTATGTTCAGGCTTCAGGCTTGTGCCATGATCATTCTGGATCTTCTCCAT
>JAPXFY010000029.1:29286866-29294366 GCA_030674185.1 Monoplex corrugatus
ACTTTTCTGTCACTTTCTTTGTTTTTGCCTTGTTCCTTTGCTTTCTGTCATTTCTTCCTATCGTTTTGTGCCTTGCTGGTCCATTCACCTGTATGTGTTCGATAACGTCTTGCATACTTTCTCTTAGGATTGATAATTGGGTACACGTATCAAACGCATTTTTGGCTCTTGGGAAATGACATATGAAGTGCAATTTTACGTAACTTATGCCCGTATTTTATATATGTTTTAGTGTCCTTATTGATATTTAAATTTGTAAATCAGGTATGTTTTTTTTTTTAAATCCTTTGTGTGATAAACTGGACGGAGTGTTCAGGGTCATCTCTTCAGATTATGTGCCCGAATGCATCGATATGTGTTCTTAATTTTCTTTATTTTCTTTCTTTTTTTTTTCTTGTTGAAGTATTGTGTATATTTTGAAACAGTTTATAACCCTGATATGTCTCTACGTTGTCGGCTATGCTTTAAACAAATATAACAGTAACAGAACTTGAGCTTCGTTCAGCCGAGCGAGCGGACGTGTTTCTGCGGGCTCTCCACACTGTGAAGAAAAGAAACATGTGTTGAGTGGCCAGTGACATAAACTGCACAGATAGTATGTTTTGCTGCCGGTGTTGGTTTGTGTGTTTACGTGTTTAAGTCAACAGAGACTTAATTAAACTGAACAAACTGTCCAAATAATAACGCACGATTGTATAGACACTGAGTGCTAAGGAATTTCAGAAACGATCGTGAATATATATTGAATCCAGCGGCAGCGTGTTTATCGGTGTGTCAGCAGTGTGGTAAGCAGTGTATGTGCTGTAGTGTTTTGAGAAAATAGCAGCCTGCTAAAGGATGGCGCCACCAAAACCTACGAAGTCACGTCGAGCCGACATCACTGTAAGTAATAGTTCAGACAGTTCATGTAACTCTGTTGATACAACACAAACACGAAAACAAAACAGCAAGCAAACAAATCTGCTCTCCACACCAACAAGCAGCAAGCAGAGCAAAATGATAGAATTTGTGGAAGAGGAGGAACGGAAGAAAATCGGAAAGACAGACAATAGAAAGTAGGGATGAAGGTGGACATGATGGGGACAGCACGTCAAGTTCTTTGATAGAACACATTTTCCGAATGGAGAAACAGCTTACAGAGACATTAAATAAATTAGATCGTAAGATCGACACAACTGAACAAAATCTGTCAGATCAAATCACAAAACAATTCGAAGACTTCCAGGTCAGAAATCTTTACCCTTCAAAAAGAAAACGATGTATTGAAGAAAAAGTTAGAAGATGCTGAGGAAAACATTGAAGATTTACAAGATGACATAAAACTATTAAGAAACACAATCGAAAGGGAAAGAGAAGAACGCAATAATCTCGAACAGTATGGGAGAAGAGATTGTGTCCGTTTTCACGGAATAGGGTCCGATGATGCTCGGGAGACAGCCGCCGATTGCGAAGAGAAAATACTGGCTGTAATACAGGATGATCTTGGTCTGGGGCACATAGATTCCTCCCAGATTAGCATCGCCCATCGTGTCGGAAACAGAGGCAATAAGCCTAGATCGATCATTGTCAAATTTATCAACAGAAAGTTCAAGGATCGGGTACTTCAGAAAAGACGTCTGTTGAAAGGTACTAAACGAGGAATCACAGAAGATTTGACCCACCTGAATATGATAAGACTGTCTGCCATCAAACAGCACCAAAAAGTAATTAACACGTGGACACGAGACGGGAAGATTTTTGCTCTTCTCAGAGATGGAAAAAAACTGGAAGTGCTTGGTGGAAATTTGA
Source organism: Monoplex corrugatus (assembly GCA_030674185.1). Lineage (NCBI taxonomy): Eukaryota > Metazoa > Mollusca > Gastropoda > Littorinimorpha > Ranellidae > Monoplex > Monoplex corrugatus. The sequence continues at coordinate 29,288,655 of JAPXFY010000029.1, forward strand.
AAATTCTGGATCGGGCAGGGGCTGATTCCACAGCTACCGCTGGCGGCCGGGAGACCTCCAATCCCCTCCGTCCTTCAGACAGACAGTCAAACACCAACCACTCCAGAGTCGCCAATGGACGTGGAAACATTCCCAGACAAAGGAAAGAAACAGAGGGGGAAGGATACAACTACATGTAATACACGGTCATCACAGTCCTGTCTCTCCCCAGCAGCGGAAGGAGAACCAGCTTGTACAGGAGACCTGTTGCTGTCAGAGAGCCAGGAATGATCCAGTGTGTCTACCCATGTACGATTCACCCACCATCATACTTGACGTCCGAACAGTGGAATATTGAAGAAAGAAACATAATCGACATGTCAACATCAATCAATACGTTCCGGCCGGCAATTTGTGCCAGTCTCCAGTTCTTGATATCCAACCTCCACCCCCATTTCCTTATTCCTTACACCACTACCCGATAATCACCCCCCGCACTCCCAACCCGTTTACACATGTCATCCCCCAACTCAGCCTTAACCCTACCACACGTCCATCCCAACCCCCACCCTCACCACGAACGCCCTCAAACGTCCCTTCCTTTTTTACTTCTTTACATGGCCCATGGTCTGAACAACAAATCAGTATCTGAAGTGCGCGTGCATGTGTTTTTAGTGGGTTGCGTGCACTCGATTGTGCATGTAAAGATGTACAAGCTCGTGTTTGCCTGAACACTGAACGCGGAGACGGGGAGTAGGCAAACATTATTTTCATTATATTGACAATTATTGACACTAGTCCGGATCTTAAGGTCTGCATTTAGTCTGAAAATCGAGAGAAACGGTAAACCTGATTTCAATTTACTGATACTCGAGTGCCTGGTTGACAGTACTCAAGGGCTCTTCCTAAAGATGCGATGAAAGACATCTCTATTACTGCAACAACCATTGGTTGTTGTTACTGATACACAGTACTGTCTTACGGAATACTAAGATATAGTTAACATGGTGTTTTTGTGCAGGTACGCACCAATACCTAAATATATGTATCGTGTTATGCACAGGTGTATAAGAACGATATCTTGCCTGAATCCCCCTTTTTCTCCCCCCCCCCCCCCCCCCCCCCGCAGTGCTTTGTTATTTCGGGACGATTGGTGGTGAAAGGACTAAATGGGGAAAAAATAAAATAAAATATACATAATCTACAAAATTGCATATTGTGCAGTTTGTGGGACACAAAGACTGATTAACTTATCAAAAAGTTCCGTGGACTCCCGCAAAAGGGGAAAGAGTGATGGAATTACAATAATTTACCAATGTAGAATGGACGAAATTGTACAGTGTGTTGGTTTTGTTTTTGTTATTTTCCTGGTTTTTGTTGTATTTATTGATACAGGAAACATATATCATTTTGTCATACACATATTCCTGTAATAAATGGCAAATAATCCACGAAGAATCTATTTTCAATATTGGTGGTAAACACAGGCCTACTGATGAGATTAATGTTTTTGTCCTAATCACATCTAAGCTCACAAAAAATATTATGATGAAATAATCAGAATTGTAGGTAGCTACAATTTTGGCAATACGTATGTTTAAATCATGTAATACGTAAATAACTAACTGCTGTCTGTCTGAATGTTCCTTTATCATAATGAAGAACTACATAATAAGTAAGGACGAAAAACCCTCTGAGGATGGATGGGTGGAGTTTTGTAGGAAAAAAGGGGAGGATTTAGCAAAAAGGATTGTGATTTCTGTTTTTTAACTAGTTTTTTTTTCTTCTTTCGATGAAATTTGTACGCTCATCGTTTAAATAACCACGATGATTCATTATAATAGTGTACATATTTATAATGCGTATTCTGTCATGTTAGATGATACGTGTTGTGCAGTTCATAGAAGGAAGTTCACGAGAAAGACATGAATGAGCGTGAGAATGAATGTTTCAACTGTGGGTCAGTTGATATGCCGGAAGAGTTATGGAAAATGGAAGCACGACATTTGAATCCGATGCATCTTTTTGATGTGGTTTTTTGTTTATTATTAGCGTTCATAAAAAGGTATGATTTGTGTATCACTGTTTGTGAGTTGATGATAACTTTAATGTATATAATCCACTTGTTCTTTATGTATCATGGAGTTACAGACAAACAATTACTCCTGGAGAAGATAGCTATCACATATGATCAAATAAGAAAATGTCATTTGCTTCTATGAATTGCAGAGGATTGGGTAATCTACAAAAGAGAAGAGATGTTTTTCACTATTTGAAACAAAAACAACATTCAGTCTACTTGATACAAGACACTCACTTTGACCCCAAACTTGAGAAGTATTATATGGCGGAATGGGGGTATACTACGTATTTTTCTTCTCATAATACACACTCAAGAGGGTAGCAATACTTTTTAACAACAACTTTGAGTTCAAAGTTAAAAATGTGTATAAAGACCCTGAAGGAAATTTTCTGATGGTACACATATATACAATGAGCAAGGATATTTTATTAGTTAATGTCTATGGACCAAACAAAGATAGCCCAAATTTTTACACACATATCAATGGAAAAATAAAGGAAATGAAAATATGTAATGTAATATTTGCTGGTGACTGGAATCTAGTTCTGGATCCAAGTATAGACTACTGTAAATATAAACACAAGAACAATATGAAGGCTCAAGAACAAGTGGAAGTCATCATCGAAGATCACTGCCTAGTAGATGTATGGAGAGAACTAAATCCTCAACTTCGGCGTTTTACATGGAGAAGACTTAACCCATTCCAACAGGGTCGTTTAGATTTTACCTTGTATCAGAAAGCTTATGCAATGTTATTAAAGATGCTGATATCTTACCAGGTTACAGAACCGACCATTCACTGATAAGCTTGGAGATAGAAATAGGCGATGGTGGCAAAAAAAGTACCTTCTGGAAATTCAATAGTTTGCTTTTGAAAGATTCCCAGTATGTCAAAGAAATAAATGAGCTTATTGAAAAAATCATTGCACAATATGCAGTGCTTCCATATGCAAGAGATAATTTACCGAATATCCCAACTGAAGATATACATTTTACAATTACTGACCAGTTGTTTTTGGATGTATTACTCATGGAAATTCGCAGTAAAACAATTGCATACTCTACCATGAAAAAGAAACAAAACCGAGAACTTGAAAACACCCTAGAAAATGAAATAAAATATCTGGAAGCAAAGTTACATAAACATGAAGAGGATCTCATTAGTCTACACACTAAAAATGAGCAGTTGGTTGAATTGAGAAGTAAAAAAATGGAAGGTGTATTACTACGCTCCCGAGCTAGATGGGTTGGTGAAGGGGAAAAGATTACAAAATATTTCTGTGGAATGGAGAAAAGAAACTATGTTAGTAAACAAATGACAAAAATAGTGGGGGAAAATGGACTTACTATTAAGAAAACTTTTGATATTTTGAACGAAACAAAACGTTTTTATGAAACATTATACAAACAAAGAGAAACAGACGGCTGTAACATTACTGAGATGGTTGACAACTTACCAACACTGTCAGCAGAGGAAGCTACTGATCTTGAAGGAGAAATATCTCTCGATGAAGCGACATATGTTCTATGTAAAATGAAAAATGATAAAAAGTCCAGGATCTGACGGTTTTACAGCAGAGTTTTTTAAAGTCTTCTGGAAGAAACGCATAGGAGAGTTAACTGTGCGAGCTCTAAATGATGGTTTCCATAAAGGAGAAATGTCCTCCACTCAGAAAGAAGGCATTATTATTTGTATACCCAAAGGAGATAAACCAAGAGAATATTTGAGAAATTGGAGACCCATATCTTTATTAAACGTTGTTTACAAAATTGCGACTGCGTGCATTTCTGAAAGAATTAAAAGGGTACTACCAAAATTGATAAATGAAGATTAGTCTGGATTTATGGCTAATAGATACATTGGAAGCATTACTAGACTTGTCTAGATTTGATAAACTATTGTAATTTAAACAAAATTCCTGGATTGTTATTGTGTATCGAATTTGAAAAAGCTTTTGATTCTCTTGATTGGAATTTTATGCACAAGGTATTGTCTGCATATGGCTTTCCTGATGACATCAAGAAATGGATCGAGGTTTTTTACAATAACATTAAGTCTACGGTTCTAGTGAACGGTAATGCATCAGCATGGTTTGAAACAAAACGAGGTTGCAGACAGGGAGACCCTATATCCCTGTATTTGTTCATTCTGAGTGCTGAAATTTTAGCACTGATGATCAGGGAAAATAAAAACATTAAAGGAATCACCATTGGAGAAATGGAACATAAAATAGCACAGTATGCAGATGATACTGAACTCTTTCAAAATGGAGACAGACACACGTTCGAACAAACCATAATCGTTATAAAAGATTTTGGAGAAAAATCAGGGTTGAAAATCAATATTGATAAAACTATTGTGGTATGGATAGGAAGTATGTTGAATAGTGACGTTAGATTCATGCCACACCTCAAATTTGTATGGAATCCTGATAGTTTCAAAATACTTGGCATTTGGTTTACCAGTGATTTAAAGGGCTGTGAAAAATTACATTTTGACGAAAAGTTTAAAGAAATAAAAGCTTTGTTTGCAATATGGCTAAGACGGTTAATAACTCCCCTGGGCAGAGTTCTGTTTTGAAGTCACTAGTTTTATCAAAACTGGTTCATCTATGGCTATTGCTGCCTAACCCACCTGACTATATTATTGATCGATTGCAGAAAATGGTTTACAGGTTTATCTGGAACAAGAAACGTGACAGAATAAAAAGAACTACCATAGTTAAATATGTTAAAGATGGAGGACTGGGTGTGACAAATATCAACAACTTTGTAAATGGACTAAAGTTAACATGGCTTAACAGACTTCATAAAACAGAGCACAAGTGGAAATATGTTTTTTTTATCATCTGTATCCAAAAATGATACAAAATAACCAATATGGTCCAAGCATATATGCAAGACAACATCATCATACGAACGATTTTTGGAAAGATGTTTTCAAAATATATGAAATATTTGGATACAGAATACAGCCCAAATGTTCAGAAGATGTTCTCTCAGAACCCTTATTTTTCAATAATAATATCAAATTTGTGACAAATAGTGTAAACATACTGATTGGATTAACAAAGGTATTTATCAAATCAGACATCTCCTCGATGATACTAGTCATTTTTATTCATATGAAGAATTCACTGAAAAATACAACATACATGTGAATTTCTTAAATTATTTCAGTTGCATAAAATCAATTAAAAACTATTTAAAGAAAATTGATATCCCAATTATTAATAATAAAACGCAGCTGATTCCATGTTTTCTCAAAACAATTAATTCACAAACAAAAGAAACAAAACTATTCTATGAAATTTTAACCAATGACGATAAGCGTCCAAATTGTTGCAATAAATGGGAATTAACATTTGGAGAAGAAATTAACTGGACGCGATGCTTTACAAACTTACAGAACATTAAAGAAATTAAACTTAAATGGTTTCAGATAAGAGTCATCCATCGAATACTGGCTACTAACGTTGTACTCAAAGAAATGGGTTTAGTACAAAGCAATTTGTGTAATTTTTGCAATCGAGCAAGAGATAGTATACAACACTGCCTTTGGGACTGTCAGTATATACAGTCATTTTGGAATGAATTTGAAACGTATGTACAGACAAATTGTACACATGTTAACAATTTAAAACTGTCAA
>JAPXFY010000029.1:29299366-29301866 GCA_030674185.1 Monoplex corrugatus
TCTTCGATGTGTGTGTGTGTGTGTGTGTGCATGTGCGCGTGCGCGTGCGCGTGGCTGTGTGTGTGTGTGTGTGTGGTGTGTGTGTTGTGTGTGTGTGTGTGTGGGGTGTGTGTTGAAGAAAAAGAAAACGAAGAACAAGAAAAAGAAGAACAAGAAAAGAATGATGATGATAATGATAATGATGATGAAGATGAAGATGATGAAGATGAAGATGATGATGATGATGTCAACGACGACGACAACAACAATGATAACAATAATACTGATAATAATAATGATGATAATGATGATGATGACGACGATGATGACGGTGATGAGGAGGAGGAAGATATGATAATGCTGGTGGTGATGGTGGGGATAATGACAATGACAATAACAAAAATAATTATAATGGTGATCCCGAGAAAGCTGAGATCTCTACCACCTCACTCTCCCCACGTGTTTAATGTGATGGGACAACCTGCACTCTTAACTTATCCCCTTCTCGCTTCTTGTGGCATCAGTAATGCAAAGGGCTTCAATGTCGAGTTGTTTCCCTTTTTATAATCTCCCTTTCCTTTATTTAAAAAAAACGAAAAAAGGTTATTTCATATAGGACCAGAAGTGGTGAGTGAGTGAGTATGTGTGTGTGTGTGTGTGTGTGTGTGTGTGTGTGTGTGTGTGTGTGTGTTTGTGCACATGCACGTGCACGCGCGTTCGTGTATAGTTGATTGTGTGTGTGTGTGTGTGTGTGTGTGTATGTGTGTGTACGTGTGTGTGTGTGTGTACGTGTGTGTGTGTTTGTATGTGTGTGTGTGTGTGTGGTTTATGTGTGTGCATTTGTGTCTGTCTGTCTGTCTGTCTGTCTGTGTGGTTGTGTGTGGTTATATTTTTGTGCATATCTGTCTGTGTATGTGTATGTGTGTGCAGTGAGTATATGTGTATGTATGTATGTGTGTGTGTTTGTTTGTTTGTATGTATGTAATCCTGTATATGTAAATATACATACACACACACATATACACATATATACATATGTGTATATATATTATGTGTGTGTGTGTGTGTGTGTGTGTGTGTGTGTGTGTGTGTGTGTGTGTGTGTGTGTGTGTGGTAAAGAGAGAGATAGGGAGACATATAGATATAGGTATAGGTTTATATGCATGTATGTATGGTATGTATGCACGTATGTATGCACGTATGTATGCACGTATGTATGTATGTATGAATGTATTATGCATGTGTGTGTGTGTGTCTGTGTGTGTTCTGTTCCTTTCTAAGAACAAAGGAGATTACTCAGAACGGCTGGGCCTTCCTTTCCTCTTTAGGAAAAAAACAAACAAACGGGTAACATATGCCATTCAGATATTCCACCCGGAGAGACCGACACACACGAAGCTGAATAAACGGCCAACGACACAGGATAGATAGATAGAGCGTTCCCTTCCTCTTTAGGAAAAAACAAACGGGTGATACATATTATTCAAATACTCCACCCGGAGAGACCAACACACACGAAGCTGAACAAACGGCCAACGAACCAAATTAGATAGACAGATAGATAGAGAGATAGAGATAGTCTAACAATACCACCACCACCACCACCACCATCCACCCACCCACCCGTTTTCAACGGGGTGGGAGGATGAAAAAAGAAGAAGAAGAAGACCCAGTCGTTCACAGGATTGCGGCGTTGGTGTTTGAGAAAAGGACTGAGCGGTGTGTCAGTCTTTTGTATTTGCCTGTCTGTTTCTGTCTCGCTCTCTCTCTTTCTCTCTTCACTTTCTTCTCTCACGCTGACTGAATCGGAGAGGTTTCAAATTTTAGACGGCGGAAGTATTTTGGCTGTGATGTGCTGTCCCCCCCCAAATGTGGGTTAGGTAAGTACTGGTTTTGTTTGTTTTCTTTTGTTTTGTTTTAAGAATTGTTTTGTTTTATTTTGTGGTGGTGTTGCTTCGTTTTTGTTTTGTTTTGTTTTGTGGTGATGCTTTCTTTTGGTTTGGTTTGTTTGGTTTGGTTTGGTTGGTTTGGTTTGGTTTGGTTTGGTTTGGTTGGTTTGGTTGGTTTGGTTTGGTTTGGTTCGGTTCGGTTTGGTTTGGTTGGTTGGTTTGGTTTGTGGTGTTGCTTTGGGCTTTTTATTTGTTTGTTTGTTTTTTCTTTCTTTCTTTGTTTTGTGGTATACAAGTAAAAAATATAGGTTAGGTAAAACATAGGCTAGGTAGGACCTCAGGACCTGGCCAGCTCATCGGTTTATGTGCAGGCTTAATTAAGAAATCCAAAACAAATGTGACTGCCTGCGTTCAAGCAAACAGGAACCAGTAAAAACGCAAATAGAATCAGAACGCGTATTTAATACAACCAGACAAGACAGGCGCAAATTTTCGGGCAAATGGTCTTTGTCAAGCATACATATAAGATCACAAAACGAACAAACACCAAATACAAAAATTGGGAGGAAAAGGCAAAACTTCCCTGCTGCTTCGTCCAGTGGGAGAAAAGGAAATTTTAGCTGTTTTTCTCC
>JAPXFY010000029.1:29316866-29329366 GCA_030674185.1 Monoplex corrugatus
GAGTTGGTTAGTATGTAGGTAAGGTGGTTGACAGATTGGTTGGTGGACTGGTGGTTTGTTTGTAGTTTGATTTGCGGATTAGTTGGTTGGTTGGCTGGTTGCGGGCTGGCTGATTGGTTGGTTGGTTGGTTGGCTGGTTGGTTGGTTGGCTGGTTGGTTGGCTGGCTGGCTGGCTGGTTGGTTGGTTGGTTGGTATTGTTATTGTTGTTATTGTCGTTCTTGTCGTCGTTGTTGCTAATGATGATGATGATGGTGATGGTTGTAGTGGTGGTGATGATGATGATGATGGTGGTGGTGATGATGATGGTGGTGGTGATGGTGGTGACGGAGGTGGTTGCTGACGATGACGACGACTACGACGACTTTGGCCCGTTTCAATCTTTGTTTCTCTCCAGTCCAACAACACAAGATGATGTTTATCCAGGACATAACTATCTTCAATGCATTTCTTATGAAACCTGACTGCTTTTCTGTTTCAGATTGTCATGTCTTCAGCATCGCTTTCACATCCAAAAGAACAACAACAACAACAACAGGAGCAGCAGAATCAACAACAACAACAACAACAACAACCATCCTCTACATCAAAAGACAACAACAACAGCACAGATCACGAGCACAAGTCCAACCAAAGCGAAGAAAAAGACGTGATACACAAAACGGTAATCAATGTGATCGGTAAAGTGCCGAAAAATACTAAAACTAAAACACGACCTACCGTGTCGGAGGTCGAAAACCTATTCAAACAAAGCCAGCCCAAAATAGAACATCTAGGTGACGACAAAACAACTGCTGCGTTTGTTGACCGAAACTCAAGGGAGGTCAATCCTGGTGTTAATGAGGTCAGCAGAGCAGACACGAAAACAAAGGGAAGCGATTCAACTCAACATATCGGTGGTGGCAAAGTGGAACAGATGACGGAACTTTCTTCCACTTTGAGACAAGCAGACGAGACTTCACATATGATGAGCTCTGTTGTTTCCGCGTGTGACAGCGACGAAACTTTGACAGCTTTGACATCAAACGGACGTCCATTTTCAAAAACTGCCGGAACCGCTAACACTCAAAACGACTTTACAAAAACTCCAAACAGGATTCATTCTTCTGATAATGTAAACAGTAGGAAGGACTCGATTGCAAGTATTGATTTAGATTCGTTGAACACGATCAAAGAATTTGACTTGGTGATCGATGCTATTGACAGTGACACCACTTTTAGTGACATTAATACCACCACACATAGCAGTGATTTTGTTGAACATAAGCCAGCATCAGAAGCTGACGATAACAAAGACAAAGAGATGTCAGCTACTGTTCAAAATCATGACCAGGATTATAAATTCCCACCTCCTGTGGCTCCCAAAAGAACTCGAAGCAGGAGATTTAAAGACCAACACCCAGTTCTAGGACTGTCTCAAAACCTGGGTCAGGACAAGTCTGATGAAGACGTCAACCACGACCAAGATGGACAAACAGCTTCCCTACAACAGCCGCAGCTGCTGACGTCAGACTCCACTACTCACCCTTCCTCACCCAGAGAACCAACACGGAATGAAACGTCTGCTGAGATCATGTCTTCTCACACGAAGCCTAAGACCCTCAGACGCCCTTTGTCGGAGATCTTTTCAACTCCACCTCTGTCAGTTTTAGGAAACGATGCTGAGGCTTCATCATCTTCGCAGAAGTCATCTATCGACTGTGAACCACCTTCACATAGGGCATCAACTGGCTCAGAATCGACTGTACAAAATTCGCCAGCGGGCGTATCCACTGCGACAAAGTCAGAACCCTCCGCTTCAAATGATGATAAATTCGCTGAGGAAATATTTACTGGTTCCAAGAAATGTCCCAAGCCCAGTGGAACAGCCACCTCAGACTCTCCACTGTCATCGTCAGAACAGGGAAGAGGACAATCACAAGAAGAGCAAGACGTTCTCTCTAACTGGCATCACCAGCCACTGACAAGCGATGATAAAAACTTGAGACAACACGAAAACGAATACACGCCTGTAAGTAAAGATCGCTCAGAAAACAAAACAGAAGCACCAACATACACATCAACACACAACGAAACACCGACAAGCGAAAGCAACAGAAAAGAACCAACGGTCACAAACCCACCCACAAACAACAACACACCAGACGACATCAACAAAGAAACACCACGAGTCACAGAAACGCCAGAAGATAACCAAGACCCCAAAACACCACCGAACAAAGAAGCACAACAAAACCGCAATCACCCCAACGCCATCACAGAAGCAGAAGACACAAACGACGATCACCCGGATGCACAAAACGACCCGGATGTACAAAACGACCCGGATGAACAAAACGATCAAAACACCGGCATCACCGACACAGAAACAGACCAGCTGACCTGCTACAATCACTCCCAAACCCTTCCCCTACGCTACTGCAACGATCATGACCAAGCTGTCTGCATGGAGTGTGCCTTCGAGTTGCACAGGACCTGTAAGGACGTGGAGAACTTGCAGACGGCAGCAGAGGGTAGAAGGAAGGAGCTGGAACAGCTATGTGACGCCATGTTGATACTGAAGACCGACTGGGATTGTGTGCTGACTGAGGTCTCCAAGGTCCACTCCAGACTGACTGAGGACAAGGCTGAAACTCTGGACAATATCAAGGTAAGAGAGAGATGGGAGTGGTTGTTTGGTTGGTTGGTTTTCTTTTGTTTTCTTGGGTTTTTTTTTTTTTTTTTTTTTGGGGGGGGGGTGTTTTTTGTTTGTTTTGTTTAATTTTTTGTTTGTTGGTTTGTTTGTTTGTTTGTTTGTTTATCTGTTTGTTTATTTGTCTATCTGTTTATTTGTTTGATTCATTGATTGATCGATTGATCGATCGTTCGATCGATCGTTCGTTCGTTCGTTCGTTCGTTTGTTCGTCTGCTGTATTTTGTTTTTCAATTTAGGCCGAAGCCCGTCACTGGTATGTGAATTTTACATTTGAAAACAAAACACACACATTGACATGCAACAGATACCATTCAGCAAATGCAGCATTTCCTGAAAAAAAGGAGAGAGATAGACAAGGAAATTGAAAGATCGAGAGAGGAGGAGGAGGGGTGGAGAGAAGGAAGAGAGAGAGAGAGAGAGAGAGAGAGAGAAGGACAGACAGACAGAGACAGAGAAACAAAGAGACAGAGACGGAGATAGAGACACACACACACACACATACACACACACACACACACACACACACACACACACACACACACACACACACACACACACACACACACACACACACACAGACATTGCGTGCGTGAGTTTGTGATGTGGATAGGGTAGGGGAGTCAAAGGGTTACGTTCTTACTTTGCTAGCATGGTTGACAATGCAGGATGCTGGGGGACAGGTTGCGGGAATCGAAGGGTTAATTAAACACTGGCTTCTTCGCTCCCCATCTTAATGTTTCCATCATTCTGATGGTGTCAGCTAAATTTTTCATGGATCTCCCTCCCCCCTCACACCCACCCCCTTCCTCCCAAACTCACCAGTTCAAAACTTCTGACTTCAAAACTCCGAGGTAGTGACATGTGTGTGTATGAACGGGGGGGGGGGGAGGGGGGGGGGTAGAGATTAAACTGACAGAAGTCCACAAGATCCGCATCACGTTGAAACAAGACAAAGTTTTAATTTAAATCCACTCTAAAAACCCACTTCTTCTCCCAGCTAATGAATTCTCCTCTGAGGACCTTCTGCTGTCTGACGCTCTCCCCCGAGTTTCTTACTGCTGCAACTACATCTTTCCCTTAGTTTGTGTAGGTCTTTTATTTTATATATATATATTGAAGGTAGTCTTTGTCGATTGTATGTGTGTGTGTCTGATGCGCTGTGATTTGAATTGTCAAGATTTGGCGCCGTATAAATAATACTGTAATTATTAATAGTAAATTAATAATTACAAGATCCAAAACAAGATTGACTGCCCGCGCCCAAGCAAACACAAACCAGAAGAACAAGAAAACCAATGTAAGCTTTCCCCTGCAGGACCGTTGACATCAGATCATTATACATAATGATGAAATAATACTGTAAATTATTATTAATTAAAATTAAGACTCTGGCTAACATTCTGTCAACTTAAAGAGAGAGCGAAATATTCTGTATTGGATTGAGAGAAGAAGAAGATGTTGAAAAATGAAAGTGTGTGTAAATGAGTGTGGGAAGCGTGATGGAGAGATGAATATGCATTGCTTGTGTCATCAAACTTTTTCTCTGTGTGTGTGTGTGTGTGTGTGTGTGTGTGTTGTGTGTGTGTGTGTGTGTGTGTGTGTGTGTGTGTGTGTGTGTTTGTCTGTGTCTCTGTGTGTGTGTCTATGTGTATGCGCACGCGAGTGTGTGTGTGTGTGTGTGTGTGTGTGTATGTGTTTGTGTGTGTGTGTGTGTTAGGATCATCATAATCATGGAGATTTCCTGTGCGTTCACCTTTTCCCCGCCCCCACCACCTCCAATTTTCTACACTATTATTATGGATGCAAAAGCTGGTACAGTTCTTACAATGCTATGATGATAATAACGATGAAGACGATAATCATGATGCTGTGGAGGTCCATCTAGAATTGGGACTATGTGACAGGGCTGTACTCTACGCTTACTGTCATGATATCTCCTGCCGTCAACCAGGCCCGAGAGATACAGACACCTGTGGTGCTGGTCAGAAGATTTGAGCAGCATCCTCAATGACGAATCCGTGAAGTGGATGAGACTCGACTGAGTGGTCCCAGTGGTCCCAATGAGCCCATAGCATGCTCAACTCTGGGTAGGAGCCGTTAGAACGGAAAAATCCCACAATGATTTTTAAAGGGAGTGATAGAGATTAATGTCAGGCGCCAACTGCTAACAGAGATCAACGAAAGAAAGCTAAAATATGTAGCCCATGCGATGAGAAACACCAAAACAGATCTGATGTCAAAGGTCCTGCAGGGGAAAGCTGAAGCGAGGAGAAGAAAGGGACGACCGCACACCTCCTATATCGATAACATCACAGATGTCTGTAGTCTGGGGATCCAGAGGGTGCAAACAGATGTCTCAGTCGTGTGACCTGGAGAAGATTTGTGACGTCGAGCGTGGCTCTTACCGCCGATCCCGGAGAGGGAGAGAGTGAGTGAGTGAATGAGTGAGTGAGTGAGCGATAGGGATTCGAACCCACAACTTTCCATTCTGTGTTCCGTTTCGATAACCACTGCACCACGGGGACTGATTTGTGTCTTCCTAATCTCCTGAATAATAAAATTCCCATCTTCTCAATCTCCTGAATAATGAAATCCTCATCTTCTCAGTCTCCTGAATAATGAAATCCTCATCTTCTCAGTCTCCTGAATAATGAATACCCATCTTCTCAGCTCCTAAATAATGAAATCTCCATTTTTTATCTGCTGAATAATGAAATCACCATCTTCTCAAATCCCTGAATAATGAAATCCCCATCTTCTCAATCTCTTGAATAATGAAATCTTCATCTACTCAGTCTCGTGAACAATGAAATCCCTATCTTCTCAATTTCCTTAAAAATGAAATCTTCATCTTCTCAAATCCCTGAATAACGAAATCACCATCTTCTCAGTCTCCTGAATAATGAAATCCTCATCTTCCTAATCTCCTGAATAATGAAATCCCCATCTTCTCAGTCTCCTGAATAATGAAATTCCCATCTTCTCAGTCTCCTGAATAATGAAATCCCATCTTCTCAGTCTCCTGAATAATGAAATTCCCATCTTCTCAGTCTCCGAATAATGAAATCCCATCTTCTCAGTCTCCTGAATAATGAAATCCCATCTTCTCATCTCCTGAATAATGAAATACCCATCTTCTAAATCTCCTGAATAATGAAATTCCCATCTTCTAAATCTCCTGAATAATGAAATCTCATTTTTTTAATCTCTGAATAATGAAATACCCATCTTCTCATCTCCTGAATAATGAAATCCCATCTTCTCAATCTCCTGAATAATGAAATCCTCATTTCTCAATCTCCTGAATAATGAAATCTCTTTTGTCAATCTCCTGAATAATGAAATCCCATCTTCTCATCTCCTGAATAATGAAATCCTCATCTTCTCAATCTCCTGAATAATGAAATCCCATTTCATCTCTAATAATAAATCTCATCTTCTCAATCTCCTGAATAATGAAATCTCCACTTTTCAGTCTCTGAATAATGAAATCTTCATCTTCTCAGCTCTGAATATGAAATCTTCATCTTGTCATCTCTGAATTATGAATACCCGTCTTCTCAGCTCATGAATAATGAAATCTCCATTTTTTTATCTGCTGAATAATGAAATCCCATCTTCTCAAATTCCTGAATAATGAAATCGCCATCTTCTCAATCTCCTGATAATGAAATCGCCATCTTCATCAATTCGCTTAATTAATGAAATCTCCATCTTCTCAAATCCCTGAATAATGAAATCCCCATCTTCTCAATCTCCTGAATAACGAAATCCCCATCTTTCTCAATTTCCTTAAAAATGAAATCTTCATCTTCTCAAATCCCGAATAACGAAATCACCATCTTCTCAGTCTCCTGAATAATGAAATCCCCATCTTCTCAGTCTCCTGAATAATGAAATTCCTATCTTCTCAGTCTCCTGAATAATGAAATCTTCATCTTCTCAAATCCCTGAATAATGAAATCCCCATCTTCTCAATCTCCTACAGAGTTTTGCACTGTAAAACGAAAACTTTACCCGTGTGTGTGTGTGTGTGTGTGTGTGTGTGTGTGTGTGTGTGTGGGGTGTGTGTGTGTGTGTGTGTGTGTGTGTGTGTGTGTGTGTGTGTGTGTGTGTGTTGTGTGCGTGTGTGTTGTAATTTCTCAAACTTCTTTTAACTCCATACATATATAAATTTACAAACTAACAAACCAAAAATGTCTACTTTACAGAAACTCTCAGACCAAGCCATCCAAGTCATCAAAGCCAAAGAGGCGGAGCTTGTGAATGAAGCGGAGTCTTTGTATGCAAACGAGGAGGCGAAATCAACAAAATGCGAAGAGCGCATGCGCCGTGCACTGACGTCACTACAGGAAGTGCAGACCCAAGGGGAACAAGTGCTGGCCTCAGGGAGTGAAGGGAGACTACTGCGTCAGTTTGGCAAATTGAAAGGGAGGTAAGTGTTGGTGATTTTCTGTTTTAATCCTGGGGTTTGTCAGCTCCCCCACCTTGCCATTTGGTTTCTGAACAAGGTAGCTGATGACTGGGTTCGAATGGGTCATGCAACGCATGGACAGCCCCCCCCCCCCCCCCCTTTGCTTGATGAAATGACTGTCGAGTGGCGTCAGTAGCTTTGGAAATGATTGTATGGAGAGTGGTGAGGCATTGGTGCTCTGGGTACCATCTGCACCCTTGTGATGTTTCTTGTTAACTTCGTGATTTTGAAAAACTATTTGTTTGTTTGTTTGTTTTGTTTGTTCGTTTGTTTGTTCGTTCGTTTGTTTGTTCGTTCGTTTGTTCCTTGTTTTTTGTTTGTTTTTGTTTGTTGTTTTTGTTTGTTTTGCTACAGCTAAACTCTTTTCTGAAAAAAAACTGAGGAAAGCATCATCATCATCAACGTCGTCGTCATCATCGTCGTCATCATTATCATCATTATCGTCATTATAGTCGTCGTCTTCATCAACATCGTCGTCATCACCATCATTGTCGTCGTCGTCCTCCTCCTCCCCCTCCTCCTCCTCATCATCGACGTCATCATCATCGTTATCATTGTTTGCAGCAGCAACAGCAGCATCCTCATCGTCATCATCGTCGTCGTCATTATCATCATCATCATCATCGTCATCATCATCATGATCAAACACGTCATGAAAACCTCACGTCATGTTTCTCGCCTTTTTTCCCAACCAGATTCGAGGCTCTGGCTGAAACTGACGTCATGGATTCCAGTGACGTTTACGATGGCTTCAAAGTGACGACCACATGGTTTGATGACGTCAAGCTTTTAGCGCACCCCTCTTTCACGCTGGAGAAACGTCCCGCAACGTCCAAGAAAAACATGCAGTTGTCTGAGCGAGGTTTGGAAACGTTCAAGAAAATCTCAAAGAAAAGGTGATTTTTGTTTTCTTTTCCGTGAAACTCAATATTTAATGATGTTCCCGAATTATATAGTCAAATCTTCAAATAACGTAAATTTATACGATTTTAGCGTGACAATTTATACTTCTTATTTTCCCTTTGATACGTAAATTTATATGATTTTAGTGTGACAATTTATACTTCTTCTTATCCCTTTGATACGTAAATTTATATGATTTTAGTGTGACAATTTATACTTCTTCGTAACCCTTTGACTCCGACACCCTGTCCACCAGCACCCTGCATCGTCATCCTAGTTTATTTAATGTATACGACTATCCATATACTGAAACCATGAACATATGTGAATATGTTAGTTTAAGTGTTTTTTCATACCTCTTTGTGAGGTTGGCTTTCAAAGCATCCTTGTATTGCTATAGTGGTTTTCCTTCAAGACCTTAGACATGAGAAAGTGTGCGTGCGTGTGTGTGTGTGGGGGGGGGGGAATGTGTGTGTTTGTGCATGTGTTGTGTGTGTTTGTGCATGTGTGTGTGTGTGTGTGTGTGTGTGTGTGGCGTGTGCGCGTTTGCGTTTGTGTATTCTTTTATTTTATTTGTTTGCTTGTTCGTTCATGTCTGTCTGTCTGTCTGTGTCTCTGTCTGTCTGTCAGTATGTCTGTCAGTCTGTCTGTCTGTTTTGCTGCTGCTGCTTCTGCTACTGTTGACTAGGGCGTTATTGTCGTCGTCGTCGTCGTCTATCGTCGTCGATGTTTTTGTTGTATTTGTGTGTTTGTGGTGTGAGTGTGCGTCTTTGAGAGAGAGAGAGAGACAGATAGACAGACAGACAGAGAGCGTGTGTGTGTGTGCTTGTGTGTGTTTGTGTGCATGTGTGTGTTTGTGTGTCTGTTGTGCTTGTGTGTTTTGTGTGTCTGTGTCTGTGTTTGTGCCTGTGTCTGTCTACATGTGTTTTAACCAACTATTTTTGGTTTCCACCCCACCCCTACTCCCACAGACGACAAAATCTACTGGCACCAGACATGTACAGCAAAAATGTCAGACGACGGGACTCTTCCACCACCGCCAACTCCAACACCACCACCACCATTGCCACCAGCCCTTACAGAAGCGCCGCCGCCCGCGCCTCCCGTCTTTCTTTAGCCCGTTCCATAGCTTCCACGGGCAGTCTGCCGTCCATCGTGTCTGCACAGAGCGGCAGCTTTTTGGAGGGACCGCAGTCGGTAAGAGATTTAGTGAGACGAAAGTTTATTCAAGATTCGCCTTTTGCCCGATTTGCCTATTCCCATTTTGCCTATTTTCCGATTAACCTATTCCCGATTTGCCTGTTTCCCGATTCCCCTATCGCTGGCAGAGTTGAATGGAGCGCATATGCACTTGACCCAGTGCGATGAATCGCTCGTGAACAAACTCCAAACTCTTATATATCTCACTAGTATCACAATTTTTTTTTCTTTCTTTGTTTCTCAGATGTTCGAGATCTTCGCCGGGTTGGAGTCAGACAAATACCCGTTTGGTCTTGGCGATATTTGTGTGATGCAGCCTCGATTGACCATTCTGATCACCTACCTCACGAGCGACCTCTTGAGGGCGTTTCCCTGGCGGAAGGACTTGTCATCCTTTGTCTCGCAGCCTCTCGGCTACACCCTGTGCTGCATGACGCAACTGACAACGGAAACGGTGGCGGTGACGTCAAGTAACAGTGACCATCTGTCTTTCATGAAGGTGAGAGGACGGAATCTTGTTGAACGGTAGATGGATAGTTGTGTTGTGTTGTGTTGTGTTGTGTTGTGTTGTGTTGTGTTGTGTTGTTGTTGTGTTGTGTTGCATCGTATTGTATTGTATTGTATTGCATTGCATGTGTTGTATTGTATTGCGTGGCGTTGCGTAGCGTTGTATTGTATTGTATTTCATTGTATTGTATGGATTGCATTGAATTGTATTGTACTATTGTATTGATTTGTCTTGTATTGCGTAGCTTGTATTGTATTGTATTGTTGTTTCCGTGCATTGTATTGTATTGTATTTATCATTTCATATTGTGTTGTGTTGTGCTGCGTTGCGTTGCGTTGTGTTGTGTTGCGCTGTGTTTATCATATCACATTGTATAGTATTGTGTTGCGTTGTGTTGCGTTGCGTTGCGTTGCGGTGTATTGTCTGTGTCTGTCTTTTTGTATTGTATTGTATTGTATTTTATTGTATTGTAAACCTTTGCAATGCATCGTATCGTGTCGTATCAAATCTTCTGACCAACACCATCAGATGTCTGTATCTCTCGGGCCTGACTATATTAAGACAGTAACAGAGGGTACAGCCCTATCCCGTAGTCCATAGCATCGTGATTATTATCCTCATCGCCATCATCTTCATCGCACTGTAAAAACTGTGCCAACTTCTGTAACCATTCGCCATCATCATGTGTCATGTAGCATGGCGATGGTGACCACGACCATCCATACAAATATGTCTTCTGTCTCTGCAAGTGCTAAACAGAAGAATGTTAGAAAAAGCACTTATTCACATTCATTATACTTACACTTACTCATATCCCTTATGCTATTGTAAAAGCAGATAGCTCTAACAGTACCAAATAGAAGAATGTTCATCATCATCATCAGGTGCCTTGCCGCATGGCGTTGGCGATCATGGACTTCCATCTGTCTCTATCTCTTGTTGCCCGAAGCATCTCCTCCACCCTTCTCGTCTTCAGCCACTCCGCAGATCCGTCTAGCATTTTCTCCCTGGGTCTACCTGGTGCTGTCTTTCCCTCCAGCCCTCCCGTTGTGACCAGGTGCTCCAAATCCCCCTTCCTCATAAAATGGCCTACAAATGTTGCCTGTCTTTTCCTAATCTTCCTTATGAGTGATCTACTTATGTCTGTTCCCATCAAGACTGTCTCGTTTGTTTTCTTTGCTGTCCATGGAACTCTCAACATTCTTCCCAGAAACCACATCCGAGCTGCCAAGAATGTTAGAAAAAAAAACTTATCTTTCATTATTCTTGCTCTTCTTGCACATGTCACAAGTGTGTCACGTACCCTTTATGTCCCCATCCACTCTGCTAAACTAAAACTTTCTCTCTTTGTTTACCTGGTGCTCTTGTTTTCCCCTCCAGCGTTCCTGTTGTGACTAGGTGTTCAAATTTCTCTTGCCTCATAAAATGTCCTGCTATTGTTTGTTTGTCTTTTCTTGATTTTTCTTGATCTTCTTTTGTGGCCAGTAAATATGGCGTAAAAAGTGGGACAAAATAAGAACAAGAACAAGAAAAGAACTAGTACAAGAATGATGATGCTGATGATGATGATGGTGATGGTGGTGGTGGTGGTATGGATGATAACAATAACAACAATTCTAATACTGATGATGATACTGATGATGGTGGTGATGATGATGGTGATGGTGATGGTGGTGGTATAGATGATTACAATAACAACAACAATACTAATACTGATGATGATACTGATGATGATGATGATGATGATGATGATGATGATGATGATGGTGATGATGATAATAGCAATAACACTACTACTTCTACTACTACTACTAGTAGTAGTAGTAGTAGTAGCAGTAGTAATAGTAGTAGTAGTAATAATAATAGTAATACTGAATAATAATGATAATAATCATTATCATCATCATCATATTATCAGTAATAGTAATACTGATTAATAGTAATAATTGTA
Source organism: Monoplex corrugatus (assembly GCA_030674185.1). Taxonomy (NCBI): domain Eukaryota; kingdom Metazoa; phylum Mollusca; class Gastropoda; order Littorinimorpha; family Ranellidae; genus Monoplex; species Monoplex corrugatus. Next base: position 29,328,596 of record JAPXFY010000029.1, read on the forward strand.
ATGATAATAACAATAGTAATAATAATGATGATAATGAAAATAATAATATAATTATAATATGATGATGATGATGATGATTAAAAAATGTAAAATAATAACACAATCTCTCCCCCCCCCCCCCCCCCCAAAATCAACCGACCAGGTGGACTCAACAAGCATCCAGCTGACCCACGCTGTACCCATGAAGCGACAGTACCGGGCTGTGACGGCACTGGACTACAGGACCCTGGCGTTGGCCACGGACAGTAAGAAGTGGACCAACAACATCATCGTCATCGTCCGCTTTGACAGCTCCGACTACAAGTCCTTCACCTTGCTGAAGACCATAGGCGCCCGACAAGGGTCCGTGCCTTTTATTAATAAACTGTTGGGCAAGACTCTTTTTAAGGTACGTATGTGTGTGTGTCGGGGGGGGGGGGAGGGGGATAGTAGGGGAGGGGTGTTTCAGGCGGTACGTATGTGTGTGTCGGGGGGAAGGGGGATAGTAGGGGATGGGTGTTTCAGGCGGTACGTATGTGTGTGTGTCGGGGGGAAGGGGGATAGTAGGGGAGGGGTGTTTCAGGCGGTACGTATGTGTGTGTGTCGGGGGGGGGGAGGGGGATAGTAGGGGAGGGGTGTTTCAGGCGGTACGTATTTTGTGTGTCGGGGAAGGGGATAGTAGGAGGGGTGTTTCAGGCGGTATATGGTGTGTGTCGGGGGGGGGGGGGATAGTAGGGGAGGGGTGTTTCAGGTGGTACGTATGTGTGTGTGTCGGGGGGGGAGGGGGGATAG
>JAPXFY010000029.1:29334366-29341866 GCA_030674185.1 Monoplex corrugatus
GTGTGGTAATGGTAATTATAGGGATGGTAGTGGTAGTGGTGGCGATGTGTGTGTGCGTGTGTGCGCGCGCGTGTGTGTGTGTTATGTGTGTGTGTGCGCGAGTTTGTGTTTTATGGTTTATGTGTGTAAGTGTGTGTGTTGTGTGTGTGTGCGCGCGCGCGCGCTCGCGCGTGTGTGTTGTGTGTGTGTGAGTGAGTGTGTGTGTGAGAGTGTGTGTGTCTGCGTGCATGTGTGTATGAGAGAGTGAAAATGTGTCAGTGTGTGTGTGTATGTGTGCGTATGTGTACGATGTGTGTGTGCGTGTGTGTATCTTTCTCTGCAAGTCTATGTGTCTGTCTGTCTGTCTGCGTGTCCGTCTCTGTACGTACATGAATACGTAAGCATGCGCGCATACGTCCACGCCCGAACGTAACATCTTCTAACAAACACAGTGTCTTTTCTCCACAGACACACGCGATTGGTAGACACACCAGGGGGCGTGACCTGCAGTCCATCCGGGTACCTGTACCTCGTGGATTCCTGCGAACAGCGCATATTGCGTTTCGATCGTTCTGGAAAGTTCCGCAAAGTGGTCCTGTCCCAAGAAGATGGCCTGGAATGGCCGATAGGAGTGGCCGTGGCCGATGACAGCACGTTGTGTGTGGCCGAATTTTATGGCCAGGTCAAAATTTTCCGTATGAGGTAATATACACAAAAAAAAACAAAAAAAAATCTTGGAGGTGAAGGTTGTTGTTTTGGGTTGTATGGAAAATTCACACTGTGCTCAATATGGACAAATATAAAAGTTTCAAGAAAAAATATAGGAGAGAACACACGCACGTGCGCGCACGCGCACACACACATACACATACGCACCTACGCGCACACACACACACATACACACACACACACACACGCACGCACGCACGCGCGCTCGCACACACACACACACACACACATACACGCACCGTCTAATCTCACGCATAGTGAAAAGACGTCAAAAGACGTTAAATCAAAGAACGAACCAACACACACACACACACACACACACACACCACACACACACACACACACACACAAACACAACCACACACACACACAACATACCATACCTACAACAACTCAAATCCTGATCAAATTTATTCTTGTTTTCATGATCCTGATCATATTTTTCAACTGATCAAATATGTCTTTTCATATCCTGTCAGAATGTATGTCTTGTTTTCATGATCCTGATCAGAATGTATGTCTTGTTTTCATAATCCTGATCAGAATGTATGTCTTGTTTTCATGAATCCTGATCATAATGTATTCTTGTTTTCATGATCCTGATCAAATGTATGTCTTGTTTTCATGATCCTGATCAGAATGTATGTCTTGTTTTCATAATCCTGATCAGAATGTATGTCTTGTTTTCATGATCCTGGTCAGAATGTTATGTCTTGTTTTCATGATCCTGATCAGAATGTATGTCTTGTTTTCTATGATTGTCAGATGTAATGTATGTCTTGTTTTCATAATCCTGATCAGAATGTATGTCTTGTTTTCATAATCCTGATCAGAATGTATGTCTTGTTTTCATAATCCTGATCAGAATGTATGTCTTGTTTTCATGATCCTGATCAGAATGTATGTCTTGTTTTCATGATCCTGGTCAGAATGTATGTCTTGTTTTCATGATCCTGATCAGAATGTATGTCTTGTTTTCATAATCCTGATCAGAATGTATGTCTTGTTTTCATGATCCTGATCAGAATGTATGTCTTGTTTTCATATCCTGTCAGAATGTATGTCTTGTTTTCATAATCCTGATCAGATGTATGTCTTGTTTGCATAATCCTGTCAGAATGTATGTCTTGTTTTCATGATCCCTGACAAATTTGTCTTTTTCATGCATCCTTTCAGAATGTATGTCTTGTTTTCATGATCCTGATAATATTTTATGTCTTGTTTTCATAATCCTGATCAGAATGTATGTCTTGTTTTCATAATCCTGATCAGAATGTATGTCTTGTTTTCATAATCCTGATCAGAATGTATGTCTTGTTTTCATGATCCTGATCAGAATGTATGTCTTGTTTTCATGATCCTGATCAGAATGTATGTCTTGTTTTCATAATCCTGATCAGAATGTATGTCTTGTTTTCATAATCCTGATCAGAATGTATGTCTTGTTTTCATGATCCTGATCAGAATGTATGTCTTGTTTTCATGATCCTGGTCAGAATGTATGTCTTGTTTTCATGATCCTGCCGGTGTGAAAGATTTTGCATAACTTTAAGGATTCTGTCAGATAATTTCTGGCGGATTGGGTGGAGCTCATATGGAATTGTCTGAATGCGATGAATTCCTTTTGATGCCCCTACATTTTGAACCCTTACATTCCATCCACTTCTTCATCCAAAATGTTTAGCGCTTTTTGTCGCTATTGGTGGTGGTGGTGGTGATGGTGATGATGACGATAAGAAATGGTGGTGCTGCTATTGTTGTTGATGCTGATGCTGATATTGTTGTTGTTTTTGTTGTCATCGTTGTTGTTGCTACATTTTGTTGCTGTTGGTGTTGTTGTTGTTGATGATGATGATAATGACGGTCGTTGTTGATGATAGTGATGGTGATGTTCATACTGCTATTGTTGATAGTTACGTTGTCTTTTTATTTTTTTATTTTTGTTGCTGCTGAGTCGCATTGTTTCGTAGTGGTTTTCTTCCCAGGAAAAGAGCTCAAATTTCATGTAGCAAATGCAAATAAATAAATGAATGGAACAAAACATAACAAAAAGTGAAATGGTATGCTTACACAAAAAACTAGGTCTTGTACTTTTCAAGGTCACTGTAACCTCGAAGCGAATCATTTCAAGGTCTTGATCTTGAAATAAAACTTTTATGTGCGTCGAGGACAATGGTAGACTGTGCGACAATGAAAACAGAAATGATTGAAATAATGTCAGTTGATTCTGAGAAAGTGCTGTTTACAGATTTTCCACGAAAAGCGTGGATTTTAGGCACTCGTGTGTGTGTGTGTGTGTGTGTGTGTGTGTGTGTGTGTGTGTGTGTGTGTGTGTGTGTGTGTGTGTGTGTGTGTGTGGTGTGTGTGGTTGTGAGCGTGAGTGTTGTGTGAGTGTGTGTATGTGTAAATCTCTGTGTGTGTGTTTGTCTCTGTGTGTGTGTGTGTGTGTGTGTGTGTGTGTGTGTGTGTGTGTGTGTGTGTGTGTTGGTATGTGTGTGTGTTGGATAGTGTGTGTGTGTGTGTGTGTGTGTGTGTGTGTTGGATAGTGTGTGTGTGTGTGTGTGTGTATGTGTGTGTGTTGTGAGCGTGAGTATTGTGTGAGTGTGTGTATATGAAAATCTCTGTGTATGTGTAAATCTCTGTGTGTGTTTTTGTCTCTGTGTGTGTGTGTTCGTTCGTTCGTTCTTTAATTTAACGTCTGTTCACTATGAGTGATATTAGACGAGTGTGTGTGTGTGTGTGTGTGTGTGTGTGTGTGTGTGTGTGTGTGTGTGTGTGGTGTGTTGTGAGCGTGAGTGTTGTGTGTGTATGTGTAAATCTCTGTGTATGTGTAAACCTCTGTGTGTGTTTTTGTCTCTGTATGTGTGTGTGTGTGTGTGTTGGATAGTGTGTGTGTGTGTGTGTGTGTGTGTGTGTGTGTGTGTGTGTGTGGTGTTTGTGGAATAGTGTGTGTGTGTGTGTTTGTGGAATAGTGTGTGTGTGTGTGTGCGTGTGTGTGTGTGTGGAATAGTATGTGTGTTTGTGGAATAGTGTATGTCTGTGTGTGTGTGTGTGTTTGTGGAATAGTGTGTGCGTGTGTGTGTGTGTGTGAGAAGGGTTGTGTGTTTGTGTAATAGTGTGTGTGTGTGTTTTCGTTCCTTGATTTAACGTCTTTTCACTATAAGTGATATTAGACGGGTAAAAATGGCATGGAGGATGATTTTTTTTTTTTTTGGAGGGGGGGGGGGGAGGGAGGAGGGGAAAGTAGGGAACAGAGTAAGAGACGGAAAAAAAATTAAAAGGAATCGGCAAGGTCTTTAGAAAAATGATATGGATGAACAGAGAAATGAAACTAGAACAACGCTAACATCAAATGTAAAAGAAAAATCGTCATTAAAAGCAAAACAAAACAAAATAAGATAATGATAATTAAAATAATAACCTTAAAGTAACGCATTAACAGGACTGTGAACCAATGATTCTGAAATTTTAACTAACAGAACTTGATCTGATATCACTTCTTTAAAATGCTTTTCAAGATAGTTTCCTTGTGTAAACATCTTTGGTAAAAAATAACGAAGCTTTCTGCAGTAAAACAAACAGTGATACAATGTGAATTGTTCATCGCAAATACATAAAACGTTTTTACAATATTTTGTTTTCAAAGCGTTCAGTTGAATACGAAAATATGTGGTAACAATTAATCTCAAATGATATAATGAAGAATACTGCATTTTTTTTTACAGATATTTTGAACTGAAAGTTTGATTCTTTTTTGAGACACAAATTTTTCATTTAAATGTTCATGAAATCGAATCCATGATGCTAATTCTAGCGAGTTGTAAGCTTCTTTTACCGAGGTGTTAACATGTAATTCTATGGAATTTTCAAAACGGAGTGCACCGGATTTAGCTGCTCTGTCAACTACGTTGTTGCCGTGAAGACCAACGTGAGAAGTCACCCAGCATAAACTGATTTCCGAGCCATTTATCTTTAAACAGTGTATTAGATGATTTGCCTCAATTATTAAATCAGGTCTTGTGTCTGTATCAAAAGACTTTAAGGCATATAATACAGATTTTGAATCAACAAACAGAACTACTTTGAATGGCACAGGCCGAAGGCTTATTAAATAATGCAACGCTTGAACAACAGCGACCAATTCTGCTGTATACATGTATATAGATACATTTGCCCCAATGAAAAAAGACTTTTTAATGTTAAATTTTGCTCCAGCGCTCTGATTTGCTAAGACTGACCCATCAGTAAAAATGTGGAGGTGGGTACTGCACTTTTCATCGATGTGTTCACAAGCTGTGGATAGCGTAATGTTGACATTATCATCTTTTTTAACGTCTGCATAATCGAGATCAAACGTGGCCTTTAGCATTTCCCATGTAGGGATAGGCGTTAACGTTGGTTTTTCGGCTATTTCATCCATAGTTATGCTGGATTGTTTGATCAGGTCAGATATGTAAGTTGCGGTTGTAATTTGTGATGAAATGTTTTTTGCTCGTTTTGGAAAGTCAATATCAGACCTGATTTTAATTTCTTTGCTCACAAAATTATTCGCTTGTGAAGTAGTTCTAATTGCAAACTTTGCTGTAGCTAGCTCACGATGGTTGTTTAGAGGTAGAATTCCAGCAACTTTGTACGTTTCCAGAGTAGAAGCATGAGTTGGTACACCTAGTGCAATTTTAAGACTTTTGCAGTCCAAGTTCTGAATCTTTTTTAGTAAATATTTAGGTGCATTGAAAAAAACTTCTTGCGTGTAGGATAATTTAGACCTGACCAGCGCTGTTGACAGATGAATCAGTATATTTGTATCCATTCCCCAGAGTAATTTGCTTATTATCTTTAGAAAATTTAAGGTTTTTCGTGCTTTTGTTAAAATATAATCAAAATGAACATTCCAGCTTAATTTCGAAGTGATGTAAACTCCCAGAAATGTTACGACCTGTTTGTAATTTAACACTTCACCAAGCAATTTGAAAGTAGGCAAGTTATTTGAGTTACCACCAGGATCAAACAGCATCATGTTAGTTTTTTCTGCCGACAACGACAGACCATTTTCTAACATATAGTTTCCAAGATTATCAAGATCAATTTGATACAATTTCCTGATGTAATTCCGTGTTCTCTGTGGAGTTGTCTTTTTTAAAGTGATATTCATCCAAGTGCATATATCATCAGCATACTGTACTAAAACAACACGATTTGAAAAAGCTTTAGGAAGATCCTGTATAAGGATATTAAATAAAATAGGTGCTATCACTGAACCTTGTGAAATCCCCATGTCGAGGCGTCGTGAAGTAGAATAACTAGCTCCCACTCTAGCCTGTATTGTTCCATTAGCTAAAAAAGATTTAATGTAATTGTACATATTGCCAGGTAAACCAACAGATTTTAGCTTGAATAATAAACGTTTGTGCCAAACTTGATCGTAAGCTTTTTTACATCAAAGAAAGTAGCTAAAACACTTTTTCTGCGGGCAAACTGTTGTTTGATCTGAGTCGTAAGTTTAACCAGGTGTTCAACTGCGGATCTCCCTTTTCTAAAACCCGCCTGGTTTACCGGAATAACGTTATTTTTATCACAGTAGTGTAAAAGTCTGTTTAAGATCAATCTTTCCATTAGTTTGCTCGTGTGGAACGTCAAAGCAATGGGTCTGTAACTGTTTTTATCAGTTTTCGATTTTCCTGCTTTTAATATCGGTATAACTATAGACTTTTGCCAGATTTGTGGTACAGTTCCGCTAACCCAGCATTTCTGCAAAATTTTGTGTAGGAAAATAAGATAGTTTTCAGGGAGATGTTTAATCATTTCAGTCGAAACTGCATCAAACACCTACCGAACTCGTTTTGTTGTGTAGAAACAGTATTGTGTTTTTTAGCTCTTCTAAGGTGATTGGAGAATTAAACCAGAGATCATTCTGAGGTATTGGATCAGTGTAGATTGAGTTGTTATCTTCCATTTCTCTGTGATGTTTGCAATCTGGAGATAAACCTTCAACTTTACTGTTTTTAGCAAATAAGTCCACAAAGGTTTCTGCTTTGTCCATGTCTGAAGGAAATGTGTTACATGTTTCTATCATTATCGGACACCTAGGTAAGTTGGTTCCATTTTTCATTTGATTCATTTTCGTCCAGACTTTATGGAAATCTTTGAAATCTGAAATTTCTTTTGTGCAGAATGATGCCCAATAATCTTTCTTTGCTTCAGCGATGATTTTGTTACTTTGGATGTTAGCTTTTTTCATTTCCACATGATCTTCAGGTTTCCGGCTTTTGATGTAGATTTTGAATTTCTCCCTTTTATATTGAACTGCTTTCTCACATGCCTCTGTCCACCAAACATTACCCAATCGATTATTCGATCTAGAAGTTTTGAGTTTCCGAATTGATACGTCTGCAGCGGCTAGAATTGACTCTTGGAATTTAGAAAACATAATGTCTACATTTTCACTTCCATGATGTCTGTAATCCTGATTAGCAAGAGCAGTTCGAAATAAGGACCAGTCTGCACGCTTGTAATTATATTTTGGAATAATATCAGGAGAGCTGTCTTTCATCCTGATGTTTTTGTCAGTTATGGTTATGATGATAGGTAGATGATCGCTTCCCAAAGTGTCTCTGTGAGTTTCCCAGGTACAGGATGGTGCTAATTCTGGTGATATCAGAGACAAATCGATAGCTGTCGCCATGTGTTTGGAGACATCAGGGATCCTAGTGACACCACCATCATTTAGAAGGTAAAGCGAACTATCAACGATATTTTCTACCAAACGATTGCTCGTAACAGTAGAACAGTTCT
>JAPXFY010000029.1:29346866-29364366 GCA_030674185.1 Monoplex corrugatus
GAAATTGAGACTGAGACTGCTAACTTTGTGTTCCTGTGACCCTACTGTTGGTTGCCTTACATTCCAAACTTGACGTTTACGCAAAGTCATCATCAGTCCACACCTGTGACCAACATTTGGTGAAGATCCACTCATGAGAAGCTGAGGGGGGAAATATCTTTTTCACTTGCTTTTCTTTCAGACAGACGGACAGGCAGAAATGCACACACACACACACACACACACACACACACATATACAGTATATATGTATATATGTAAATGTATATATATATATATATATATATATATATATATATATATATATATATATATATATATATTATATACACACGCACACGTACATGCACACACACATACACACACATACACACGCACAAGCCTTAAGCCTGGTCCCACCCCTTGAAGACCAATTAGCCTTCTTGCCTTTCTGAAGTCTTGGTTAAAAAAATATATATATATAAATTTGAAGCGAGGAAAAGGGGATGGGCGCCGCCCTTGTGGTGAGGTCCCACCTAGATAGTTCCATAACCCTGGGGTCGAAGGGGAGTGAGGTGGCAGAGACCTCGACTTTTCCCCGGGATCTTTAGTGTGCGCAGCCAGAAGGCACATGAGTCCAACTCGTTTTTCGTCCCCTTCCGAAGGACTGGACACTCAGTTCGATTTTCCGGTCAAACTGAGGAGAAAAGTCAAGGCCTCTATGGGGAGCGAACCCTGGAACCTCGAGTTTAGTTATTGGCAGGTGAACGTCTGAACCATTCTGCCACTCTTCTCCCTGACAGCTTGAGTCTAAAATTCTCCACTAATATATCTGATTATGAGTAATGACCACTGACTCCAAATGAGTTTGGAGAGTAACACTATACAAGAATGATTGACAAATTATACTAAAAAGTTGCTGCTGCTGTTTTTGTTATCTTTCTTATTGAGTTATTCTTCTATGTTCTTGTGCTTATTGTTGATGACATTCGGGGGGAAAGAAACTTCGTTATGCCAGTTGATAAGATATTAGTGGATTGGAATTGCATCATGTGATAAATTGTCTGCAGAAAAAAGTGCCATATACTGTTTGGTTATTTGCAGGGGGGTGGAGGTGGGGGTGGGGTTCCGTTGCATAATTTGAGTTTTGTTATTTGTTCTCCGAGTGCCATAAAGTCTGTGTTGTTGTTTTTTTCACTTTTTGGTTGTTGCTGTTGTCATTGTCGTGTGTGTGTGTGCGTGTGTGTGTGTATGTGCGTGCGTGCGTGTGTGTGTGTGTGTGCAAGTGTGTATGCGTGTGTGTGTATGTGTGCGTGAGTGTGTGTGTATGCGTGTAAAAGGAGAGTATGGGGGGGGGGGGGGGCTATGTACACACACACAAACACACACAAACACAGAGTTTCACACACAAACACACACACACACACACACACACATACACTCACACAGAGTTTCATACACATACGCACACACGCGCGCACACACACACACACAGAGTTTCACACACACACACACACACACACACACACTAAGCCTCCTTCTGGTTAAGATGAAATATTGTCCTTTTTTTCCGGAAGATTACAATTCAGAAAACGGCATAAGAAGCCAATCAAAATATAAACACAACACAGCATGTGATCAAGAACATCTGCAATAAAATTTCAGCAACCCCAAATGAATGACACCAACATGAATTGAATTCACCACAAAGCGCTTGCAGGAGAACATTCCAGAAATACTTCAACATACATTAACTCTTTGACTTTCACAACCTATCCACCGATTACAAAAACTTAACCCTTTGACTCCCGCACCCTAGCCACCAATTGCAAAAACTTAATCCTTTGCCATCCTCACCCTATCCGCCAGCTTCCTGCAGGAAGCTGATGGACAGGGTGAGAGAGTCAAAGGGTTAAATTTTTGCTTAACCAGTACAGTTAACAATGCAGGATGCGGATGGAGAGGGTGCGCGAGTCTAACAGTTAACCCTTTGATTTCCTCACCATATCCACCCTCCCTGCAGGTAAGTTGGCGGATAGGGAGAGGGATTGAAAGGGTTAAGTTTTTGCTTTGCTGGCACTGTTGACAATACAGGATGCTTCAGGAATCAAAGGGTTAATATGGTTAAGAGTGGCCTTATAACAGTTTCAGTTTGTTCAACTTCAAGGTATGACAGCACATGAGACTATTTCATAATACATGCCACACCACAAATGCTAAAACTAGTAAAAAATCTCCAGTCAATTTGGTAAGGTGGCTACCACTATGGACTAATGACTAGGATGTTGTCAGTTCAAACCTTCTCTGTCTAAATCATTATGGGAGTTTCCTCTCTCTCTCACCTGGCTCCCACCCAAAGGTAACTGTGCTATGGGGTCATTGCAAAGACTTGTGAGCACACAGTCAAATCTCATCCCTTTACTGATGTAAGATTAAGTGTGCTGCTCACAGTTTGTGACCAACAGTAAAACAGGGCTTAAAACAGGGGGAGGAAAAAAACCACTGAAAGTAGGGGGATCCAGGGGCATGCTCCCCTGGGAAAATTTTTTTAAAAAACAAGTGTAAATCTATGCCATTTCGTGCTTTCAGGACATAATTTCAAGAGATATTTAGTGCATAAAAATTGCTGTAAACGCATAATTATTACAGGAAGATATATTTGGGAAAAGGGGAGAAGGGGTTAAAAACATAATAATAAAATGAACACTCACCCTTTAACTTGCGTGTTTTTAATTAAAACGTCGTTAAAAGTCTGACCCGCTTGAACAATGTCTGTGCGCTCCGCCGTTTTGTTTTTTCCAAGAAGTCCGACCGGAAACTTCTTCCAAAAAAAATCAGGGGCCATAACTTGCGCGCCGTTGCTATGAACGCTTGCAAGCCAATCACAGATGCCTTGCTCCTAAAGTCCTTTGGTTTTTTGTTGTTGTTTTTTTGTTTGTTTTTTTACAAACTGAAATCGTGGAATTCCGCCCAGACGCGGAACGTTTTAAGCCCTGGAAAAACCAGGTGTCTATGTATCTCTAGACAGTGCCAGAATATAATCATTATGAATGGATGCGTAGAAACTGGCACACAGCTCTGTCATACAGTCACAATCCAAAATCAGAATGGAACATGAGGTGTGGTAGCCCGCAGGAATACAAAAAAAACAACAACAAAACTGCCATAATTTTTAACTGATATGTGGCTTCCCCATGAACACTTTGAACGGAAGAAAAAAATGAAACTACAGTATCATCACTGTCATCCATATTCTCACAGTATCATCACTGTCATCCATATTCTCATGGTATCATCACTGTCATCCATATTCTCACAGTATCATCACTGTCATCCATATTCTCATGGTATCATCACTGTCATCCATATTCTCACAGTATCATCACTGTCATCCATATTCTCACGGTATCATCATCGTCATCCATATTCTCACAGTATCATCACTGTCATCCATATTCTCACGGTATCATCGTCATCCATATTCTCACAGTATCATCACTGTCACCCATATTCTCACACTATCATCCATATTCTCACAGTATCATCACTGTCATCCATATTCTCACAGTATCATCATCGTCATCCATATTCTGACAGTATCATCATCGTCATCCATATTCTGACAGTATCATCATCGTCATCCATATTCTCACAGTATCATCATTGTCATCCATATTCTCATTGTATCATCATTCATTCATTGTCATCCATATTCTCACAGCATCATCACTGTCATCCATATTCTCACAGTATCATCATCGTCATCCATATTCTCACAGTATCATCACTGTCATCCATATTCTCACAGTATCATCATTGTCATTCATATTCTCATTGTATAATCATTCATTCATTGTCATCCATATCTCATGGTATCATCACTGTCATCCATATTCTCACACTATCATCACTGTCATCCATATTCTCACACTATCATCACTGTCATCCATATTCTCACACTATCATCACTGTCATCCATATTTTCACACTATCATCATCGTCATCCATATTCTCACACTATCATCACTGTCATTCATATTCTCACACTATCATCATCGTCATCCATATTCTCACACTATCATCACTGTCATCCATATTCTCACACTATCATCACTGTCACCCATATTCTCACAGTATCATCACTGTCATCCATATTCTCACAGTATCATCACTGTCATCCATATTCTCACACTATCATCATTGTCATCCATATTCTCACACTATCATCACTGTCACCCATATTCTCATGGTATCATCACTGTCATCCGTATTCTCACAGTATCATCACTGTCATCCATATTCTCACACTATCATCATTGTCATCCATATTCTCACACTATCATCACTGTCACCCATATTCTCACAGTATCATCATTGTCATCCATATTCTCATAGTATCATCATCGTCATCCATATTCTCACAGTATCATCATTGTCATCCATATTCTCACAGTATCATCATCGTCATCCATATTCTCACAGTATCATCATCGTCATCCATATTCTCACAGTATCATCATCGTCATCCATATTCTCACAGTATCATCATTGTCATCCATATTCTCACACTATCATCATTGTCGTCCATATTCTCATAGTATCATCATTGTCATCAATATTCTCATGGTACAATCATTGTCATCCATATTCTCACAGTATCATCATTGTCATCCATATTCTCATGGTACAATCATTGTCATCCATATTCTCATAGTATCATCATTGTCATCCAAATTCTCATAGCATCATCATTGTCATCCAAATTCTCATAGTATCATCATTGTCATCCAAATTCTCATAGTATCATCATTGTCATCCATATTCTCATGGTAACATCATTGTCATCCATATTCTCACAGTATCATCATTGTCATCCATATTCTCATAGTATCATCATTGTCATCCATATTCTCACAGTATCATCATTGTCATCCATATTCTCATAGTATCATTGTCATCCATATTCTCATGGTACCATCATTGTCATCCAAATTCTCATAGTATCATCATTGTCATCCAAATTCTCATAGTATCATCATTGTCATCCAAATTCTCATAGTATCATCATTGTCATCCAAATTCTCATAGTATCATCATTGTCATCCAAATTCTCATAGTATCATCATTGTCATCCATATTCTCACAGTATCATCATTGTCATCCATATTCTCATAGTATCATCATTGTCATCCATATTCTCACAGTATCATCATTGTCATCCATATTCTCACAGTGTCATCATTGTCGTCCATATTCTCATAGTATCTTCATTGTCATCCATATTCTCATAGTATCATCATTGTCGTCCATATTCTCATAGTATCATCATTGTCATCCATATTCTCACAGTATCATCATTGTCATCCATATTCTCACAGTATCATCATTGTCATCCATATTTTCATGGTACCATCATTGTCATCCAAATTCTCACAGTATCATCATCGTCATCCATATATCTCACAGTATCATTCATCGTCATCCATATTCTCACAATATCTATCACATGATCATTCCATATTACTCATTCATATTCTATGTTATCATTAGTCATTTCCATATTCTCATTGTATCATTCCATATTCATTCATTGTCATCCATATTCTCATGTGATCATCACTGTCACCATATTCTCACTGTATCATCATTGTCATCCATATTCTCAGGTATCATCACTGTCATCCATATTCTCAGTATCATCACTGTCATCCATATTCTCACTGTATCATCATGTCATCCATATTCTCATAGTATCATCATCCATTCTCAGTACATCATGTCACATATTCTCAATATCATCATGTCATCCATATTTCTCACATATCATCACTGTCATCATATTCCACATATACACTGTCACCATATTCTCAGTATCATCATTGTCATCATATTCTCACAGATATATGTAATATTTATGTATCATCAGTCATCCATATTCCAATAACATCATTAGTCATATTCATAGTATCATCATCATCAAATATCTCATCAAATAACCTTTTCATGCCATATTCTAAATATATCCATATCCAGAGTATTCTTCACAACATTGGAAATGTTGTGACCACCGAAGCACTGTCCACGACAAACTAAAAAAAAAGAAACTCCAAAAGTCACATTCAATGACACTGAACCAAAGAAAGAAGAAGTACTTACAAACATTAACCTTTTCATGACACTGCCTCACTATAGCTACTATTCCCTGAGTACACTCTAGGCGGGAAGCAGATTTGCCCTGGGGACACCCTATTTTGGTCATTTTTATTTAATTTTCCTGAGTAGGCTGCAAAAGCTAGCTTACAGATGTTAGAACAACTTTTTAGATCACTCTTTCATCTCCCTAGTGAAGCAAAAATATATTCTGTAAAGATTCATTTAGTTAGTGTTTTGTACTTTTGAAAATGTCAATGTAAGCCACAAAGTCAAAAACCCCAGACAGCTACAGGAGATTCATAGAAATTTGTTATTTTCAGCATATGATGGCCAAAAATGCAGGAAAAAGGACATAAAAGACAATATTTCAACATTTTAAAACACAATGGTAACAAAGTGTAACATAGCAGTTACATAATTAGCAATATCATTATACAAATAGTGTGGATGTACTATTTCAGTCATTTCACATAAGTACATAGCTTCTTCTAAAGCAATGGTTTGTTCATCTATATGATAACACAACAGAATAACAAATAAAAAAGTAAATGATAAAGTGCACATAATCAGGAATTTTAGAAAACCCAAAATGAAAAAAAGACAAGTTAACACAAAACAAACAAGTAAATTAACATGAACATGTAAACAAACACAGACTCAGGCAGGGTGGAATCAGATCAATGTGGAAGGGAAGAAAAAATATGGAAAGTATACACCAACCTTTGAATCTGATGATGAAGATATAGCCATGATGACGATGTGATGAATTAATACAGGTTTATGAAAAGAACAAATTTGTTGAAATCATCTTAGCACAAATACACTGAAAAAGCCACAACCACTACACCTGAAAAAGCCATAACCACTACACCTGAAACACTTAAAAAGCCACAACCACTACACCTGAAACACTTAAAAAGCCACAACCACTACACCTGAAACACTTAAAAAGCCACAACCACTACACCTGAAACACTTAAAAAGCCACAACCACTACACCTGAAACACTTATAAAGCCACAACCACTACACCTGAAACACTTAAAAAGCCACAACCACTACACCTGAAACACTTAAAAAGCCACAACCACTACACTTGATACACTGATAAAACCACAACCACTGCACTTGATACACTGAAAAAGCCACACTAACAACTTACATTCACTTCTGCTACTTCGGCGACCGTGAAAGTTGTCCTACTAGCCATGTTTACATTTTCAGAGTGAACGACGTGGGTAACACGAAGAGACAGAGAGTTGGGGTTGGTTGCTTTCAACACAAATTAAACAATGAAATTGCCCCTGTTAAGCTGACAACGTGGCATCGTATGATGTAGTAGAGTTTCTTTGTGTAGTTTCGACATGTTTTGAGGGAATTTTCGGTGACGTACCGACGCATTTAATTTTAGAACAGGCGTCGCGAACATTCTCGCGACGTGTCCACAGCGACCTTTCGGCCATCGCGAGCAGGCTTGCAACGTGTCCTTACGGCATAGGCAGGCGTCGCGACTATTCTCGCGTCATGTCGCGAAAAGGTTAATCCCTTCACAGTATTTGTGACCTTTTGCATTGCTGTCTGCCGGGACAAACCCTTGCTTTTTTCGGTATGTTCACTAATTTGTTCACTGTTTATTCATTTCGTAAGATATCTTTTCAGTGTTTTGCATGGTTTTTTCCTTATACCCTTGGCTATAGTTTGATGTCATAGCTACTTGATTTGGTTGAAAAATAGTATGATTAAAGTTGATATAATGAGCCTTTTTCTAAAAAAAAAAAAATGCTTTCAGAACATGTACACACATATACACACAGACACACAGTAGCAAATCAAAACCACACACAAAACAAAGCAAAATTTGGTTTTTGTATATAATAAACATCAAGTGAAAAAGTTTTCTTACTATTATTATTCTCTATGAATGTTTTTCTATGCAACAGTCAACAAGTTCTTGGGTGTAGCAGAGAGGAAGAAGAGACAGAATAGGCTGTTGTTCCACCATCTCAAATCACATTATCCGGTTTGTTACTTTCTGATTCTAATTACACTAATATTCAATTCTCTGAACAGTCAAAGGGAAAAAAACTGAACTTTTGACATCTCCACAAGAGGTTGGCCAAGTTTCTAGTGTTATCTCCCATTTTTTCCCCTGAAATATCGATGACGAAAATCCCCCGTGGCAGACACAGTCGCAGGCGTATGGACATGTCAAAACGGCCCCATAAAAGACACAGCGTAAGCAGGGAAGAGGTTAAAAATCCTGTAAGTTATGTCAGTGGCCAGCTTGTGAAAACGTGAAAACACCCAGCATACATGCCCACCAAAGATGCAGACTGTGCAACAAGATACTGAAACAATGACAGCTTGCCAAACAAACAACTTGAGTTCTCTGTGCTCTGCTAAAAACATCTGACTATGAGTAATGCATAGTGAGTTCGAATGAGTATGAAGAACACTACTGTACAAAAACAATATACAATTACAATAACATAATAACAGTGAAGAATTATGCAGGTTTTTTAATTTGTTTTGTTTTGTTTATTTGGTTGATTGGTCCGTTGGTTAGTTTGTTTTGTTTTCACAAGAGCACTGAACGTATTGACTGAATATTGGTTGAATACATTCAGTTTGAACCCATAAATAAAACACATAAATAACACAACCTCGAAATTTGCTCTAATGTTACAAACTGCTCTATGCTTGCAGAATAAATAAGATTTCTCCATCAATAATTCCAAATATACTTAAAAAAGAACAATTGTGTACAGAAATCAGAACATAAGACATTCACTTGTTAAGATTGAGAACACTCTGAACAAAGTTTGCCTCCTCCACAAAATCTGCAGTGTACACCATTCCTGTACGCCCCTTCATACCATCACAGTTCATCCACTGACAAATCTGTGGGTTGATCTTCTGGGCGCACTCTTTGTGAAGGTTGCTGTAGAACTTCTGCATAATGTCGTTGATGCCTGGCGTTAACACAAGTTGACACACATGGAAACTTTCCTCTTTACGTTCCTTTGCTGCCTTTTCTTGGTAAGACAGGCACTTGTCAACGTTACAAGTTTCCGCCCAAGCAGACTTGATCGTATGTTTTGGCCAAAGATCAGGGAATTCCATCACGCTGCTGTGGTTATAGAAGACGATAACTCTGGTGCCCTTCTCTTGGAGAGAGTTGAGAGTGAGAGCACTGAGTAAAGAATATGGACACAGTATGCCATCAAACACAAACATGAGGTAGGTAATGAGTTGAATATGATGCTCTAATTCCATGCTATAAAAATGGTTAAAATCCAACACCACCACCTCCTTGTCATGAGCGTCCAGGAAAGATTTCACATCCTCCATACACGTCGAAACTTTGGGGCCATACAGGCCATGAACGAAATGTAACTCTTCCGTCTGTCTGTAGACAGCCACTCTGAGGTCTAGGAATCGTATGCCTGCTTTGAGTTGTTCCAGAACAGACATATTCTGGCATTTGCTCCAGCTGTGGATGATGTCTTTGGCCATGGGAAGGGTGGAGAGGTTCCTTACAGCCTGGTCAGCATCTGGTCCAACCTCCCACTCTTTCTTCAGCTCGTATGCTGCAGAATTGTGTGATCCTGCAAAAGACAAAGTCATCGTTAAGTGTTTTGTTAACCCTTTGACTCTCGCATCCTAATTCCTATCCACCAACTGCAAAAACTTAACCCTTTGACTCCCTCACCCTATCCACCAGCTTCCTGGTGGATAGGGTGAGGGAGTCGAAGGGTTCAGTTTTTGCTTTGCTAGCATGGTTGACAATACCAGATGCTGGTGGACTAGGTACAGGAGTCAAAGGGTCAATACAGAATGACACTCTCATACTGATATCATGCTTCACTATCTTTCTCAGTTTCTGTATGAAAGGCTACTCACTAAATTATTATACCATGATATCTAGAATATCAAAATTCACTAGGGAGACGGCAGATGCACATCAGAAATAGCCGGCAGAATCGGCCAAGCCAAAACAGCATTCAAGAAGATGACAAGCATTCTTACCAACAAATGCCTGTCAATTAACATCAGGAAGAGAGTTCTTGAATGTTATATAGAACCAATACCATTGTACGTATGCGAGGCGTGGACAGTCAACAAACAAAGCCAGAACAAGATTGAGGCAGCCAAGATGTGGTTTCTAAGAAGAATGTTGAGAGTTCTATGGACAGCAAAGAAAACAAACGAGACAGTCTTGATGGAGGCAGACACAAGTAGATCACTTATAAGGAAGATTAGGAAAAGACAGGCAACATTTATAGGCCATTTTATGAGGAAGGGGGATTTGGAGCACCTGGTCACAATGGGAAAGCTGGAGGGAAAGAGAGCACCAGGTAGACCCAGGGAGAAAATGCTAGACAGATTTGCAGAGTGGCTGGTGATGAGGAGGGTGGGGGAGATGCTAGGGGCAACGAGAGATAGAGACAGATGAAAGTCCATGATCGCCAACGCCATGTGGCAGGGCACCTGATGATGATGACTAGGGAAAAGAGTGGCAGAATGGTTCAGACGTTTGCCTGCCAATAACTAAACTCGAGGTTCCAGGGTTCGCTCCCCTTAGAGGCCTAGACTTTTCTCCTAAGTTTGACTAGAAAATGAAACTGAACATCTCATCCTTCGGAAGGGGACGAAAAATGAGTCAGACCCGTGTGCCTCCTGGTTCCGCATGCTAAAGATCCCATGGCAGTTGAAAATTGTGAAGAGCAGGGCACTGCCCAGCTACCTTGGTATAAAACATTGGAGAGATATGAGGTTGATTTCCGAGGTCCCACACCTTGAAGACCAATTAGCCTTCTTGCCTTTCTGAAGTCTTGGTGAAAAAAATGTGAATATAAATATGAATTTGAAGGAGGAAGGATGGGAGCCACCCTTGTGATGCTCACCCTGAGAAAAGTTGAGATCTCGGCCACCTCACTCCTCTACGACCCCAGGGTTATGGAACTATCTAGGTAGGACCTCAGGATCTGGTCAGCTCATGGGTTTAAGTGCAGGCTTAAGGCTTGTGCCATGATCATTCTGGACCTTCTCCATCACATGGTGCCTGTGACATTAGTGCATATGGAATAAATTCTGAGTGCTGAGACGTCATCTTGAGAAATTGAAATTGAAACTGAAACTTATTAAAACTGTGGAATTTACCATGAAGATTATGCCAAGGGTGCAACTTAGAAAAAGTAAAAAAACTGAAAGGAGTCCAGGGGCTGGCAGTGCCCCGTATGGGGGTCTGGGGGGCTACCAGACGCTGAAGCTTTTTCAAAAAACAGATTTTCCGTTTCTGACTCTTGAAAAAACGGCTTCCGTCGTCAAACGGAAAAAGTTGCACCCATGCTATGCCTATAATGACGACGTCTCCCATCAATCAGACGGATGAGTAGGAATTCTGGTCCTTTTCACTTGGTGTGAGTCTTCCTGTGGAATACAAGACCTATTCTGGAGGCATGTGTTCTTCCCAAGTACTCAACAGGAATGGTCCTTGGGTTCTGCTTCCACTGGTTCCTCTTCTGTTGACCGCTGATTGCACTGTTCCCAGGTTGCTCTGTTGTGGGGATTGTCTTCCCAGTTGGTGATGCTGATGACACAGCTCATGAGGCTGACCTTCAGAGTATTCCTGACCTTTATTCCTGTGCTGCTTTAGTTGTCTTCCATGGTCTCAGTACTCTTGCTTCCGCTCTCCATACAGAAGACTCCTAAGAATAAGTTGGATGGAAAGACGAACAACCAAAAGCATTCTGGAAGAACTGAACAAACAACCTGAATTTTTAGGCCTGGTTAGGAAAATGAAAATGAAATACTTTGGACATGCTATGAGACATCAGAGCTGCCATGTAATGAAGACTGTGGCCTAGGGCAAAATGGAGGCAAAGAGACAAGGAAGACCGCCAACTTCCTATGTAGAGAACATAGCCAAGTGGACAAAGTTGCCGAAAGATGAAATCTACAGAAGGACTGTAGACAGAAGGGAATGGAGACAACAGATGGGGCACGCATCAGTGGCTACCACCAAGAATAATGTTGCCAACAGGTGAACAGGTCTTCCATATGGGCAATGTGTCCCTGTCCAACAAAGCTGGCATTTCTTCAGAACTTGAACACTGGAAACTTGATCTTACCACGTGACATTGCAATCTCGCGCAAACACCTTTGGTTCCAGCAGTTGCATGTACTGTCGGTAGGTAGTCAAGGTCTTACAGTAGTACAATACAGCACTCAAGACTACCACTGTATACAACAATCTTGGTAGTGAGCCATATGCCACAGACCTGCGACAACCTCTTACTGTCTTAGTCAACCTTTCTAGGGCAAAGTACCTTGGAGATAAACAGCATCAAGAGATCATTACCGCTCACTGTGCTGCCTTGGTAGCAGATTTTGTCTGCAGTCTTAATCTCCTGTTTGTTGATCAAAGATGATGACAATTGGAGGCAGTGAAACACCAGAAGCCTGAGATAATACTGGCTGAAACATAACCTCTGTCTTTGCTGTGGCTAATTGTAAGACTGAAGCATTTGTAGGCCACAGCCAACAGGTCTGTGATGCATTGGATTCTCCATGCAAGAGTGCAGTCTGTGCACTGTCATATTCTTAGAGCACTTCCTGAGCACAGCTTTAAGCACTTTGTCTAACACAAACTGACCAAGTATTAATAGTAGCCGAGCAGGCCTGACACCTTCACACTGACTTGCCATGGTCAGATCACCTATGGCCTACATGTGCAAACTGAACTTGAAACTGAAATCATGAGGCAGCACAAACAGGCTTCTTATTAATCTTAATTAGTAATCCATCACAATCCCACAATCAATTCAGCCCTAAGAATTTAAAGAAAACATTCTTCAGATTGAACTAATTGTGGAAATAGTAATGATGCAGTTTATTATTTAGGTCTCTCAAGATGGAGAGTTCTCTATGAATTGAATAGACTACCGACCCCGAGAGTTGGGGTTATGCACTATTTTATATAAACACTAAACAGTCATGTCGGCTGGTTGACCAGTTCTTGTGATAGAGCCATGGACTCAAGATTTGATCTCTTGACTTCAGCCCCTGCCCACAACATTAACAACTGGCCTGTTCACTGCCCATCTCAATGTTTCCATCATCCTGATGGAGTCAACTTTGTGTTTCACAGGTCCCTTTCTATGTCGCCATTGTCGGCTCAGGGAGGGTGTCTACCAGACAGATTCAGGCAGACTAGGGACGAGCGAATGCAAAACTGTTCGAGTGCGATAAATACCTCTTGAGCAAACACTATGCAAACTATAATACAGTAGGGTTTGGGTTAATTTACTAGATGATGAGTAGATCTACTTAAAGTTGCAGGCCTACACTAGATCTACGTCACTACGACACTAGCGATCACTACTACACTAGGCTACAGTATTAAGTCCGAAGTAGTGAAATATAACCTTGTACTCGTATTCATACGACAATTCATTCACCTGGAATGGCCAGTGTGTGGAGTGGGACATCAAGAAGATGGACGGGAAGATTTCCCATCCAGTCCTCCAATGCATTACAGTCAGTTTTGGAACCGGCGGCTTTTGCTGCATCACCGATACCGGCGTCGTCTGCTTCTGGGGTCGCCATTTTTGTGTTGACTTCCTGTTAGGTTGATTGATGTGGTTCAGGTTTTACGTCGACACCCACCTCAGGTGATATGGCCATCCGGGGTAGTGGGAGAAGGGGAACCTATCTAATACTATACTGACACCACCAGAACAACAATGATGTTAAGATGGGGCAGTGAGATGGCCAGTTTTAATATAGCGCACCCCGGGATTTGAACCCACAACCATTAGCATGTGAATCCGACGCTCAAACCAACTGAGCTATCGAGGCCCACTTTCCTGTTAGGCTGCACACCACAAATATTTATATTTCACCGGATGTTCTGCGTTTTGTTGTTGGCCTCTGCGCAAGTCCGCAAAATATTTTGGCTCGATTTGGTTTAGTTTGGTTTGGATTGGTTGGTTGGTTGGTTGGTTTGTTGGTTGGATGGTTTGTTGGTTGGTTGGTATCGGTTTTTCATAATTTTTCTTCATTGTCCTTTTATTGTTGTTGTTGTTGTTGTCATAGTTGTTGTTGTCATAGTTGTTGTTGTTGTTGTCATCATTATTATCATCGTCATTATCTTCTTCGCAGGAGGTGGATGTTGTGCCACGGCGTTTCACGGTATCCATAATCTCTTATAAACACGTACATGGTGTTTGTTCCATCGTCATCATCGTTACATTACGACTGCAAAAGTTCAATATAACCCTTTGAATCCCGTACCCTATCCACCAACCGCAAAAACTTAACCTTCTAACTCCTTCAACCTATCCACCAGCTTACACCAGGAAGCTGGTGGATAGTGTGAAGAAGTCAAAGGGTTTAGTTCTTGCTTTGCTAGCCTGGTTAACTATGCAGGATGCTGGTGGAAAGGGTGCGGGAGTCAAAGGGTTTAATGCAAGGCACCCGACCAGGTTCGAACCCACAGTCCTCAGTGACGGTCCTCTTCCTTCCACTTCCTTGGAATGGTTAGCCTCGTCAGCCACCCATCCGTGAGGATGATGTTGATGTAAAACTGAATGAAATCAATCATCGCAGAAGGTCAAAAGGGTGGGGGGTTTTTTGTTTGTTTGTTTTTTTTGTTGTTTGTTGTTGTTGTTGTTGTTTTTAGATCAGTTTTTTTCCCACAAAGCTTTGTGTTTTTTACATTCTAAGATGATGAAATTAGATGGACAGAGGTAGTGCATGCATTCTCTCTCTCGCGCGCGCGCGCGCTCGCTCGCTCACTCTCTCTCTTCTCTCTCTCTCTCTCTCTCTCTCTCTCTCTCTCCTCTCTCTCTCTCTCTCTCTCTCTCCCCCCCCCCCCTTTGTTATCGCTGTTTATGATGGTGTCTTCTCTTTATCCCTTGGTCTTTCCTCTTCTCTGGTGGGCTTCTTTGGTTGTTTGATGTTCGTGATGGCGTCTTCTCCTTATTCCTTGGTCGTCCCTCTTCTCTAGTAGGCTGCTTTTGGAGTTTGCTTTGGTGACTGTCATATGTTGGTTTTGTGTGGATAGAGTAGCTCTGGCATCAGTTGTTTGTTGCTGTTTTCAAAAGGGTGTTATCTGGAAACTCGTGAGAAAAATAAAAAGTGATCAAAATCAAGTCCCATGTAAACCAAATATAGAATTCACACGTTTAAAATTAGCGTTTGAATGTACGTTTTCTAACTTTTCTTGGTTAAACATGTAGATCTACTACACATGCGCACGCACACACACGTACCCACGTACACATGCATACATGAACACACACATGCACATCAACACACATACATACAGAAATGTGTGCGTGTACGTACACGCGCGAGCGTGCGCGCGTGCGCCATCGCACACACACACAACACACACACACACACACACACACACACACACACACACAAACACACACACACACACACACGCACGCACTCACACGCACAGATGACCATGACCATAGATATAAATAATAACCTAAATTTACTTGCAGGAAATACATGGTCTTTCTTAGCATCAGCATCAATTCCTTCTTGTTTTGTTGGATCATATGTTTTGTATGGATTGGACAGAATCTTCTTTTTTTCGGGAGGGGGGGGGGAGGGGGAGGTGTTATTATTGTTGTTATTGTGTGTCATTACAGAATCCCCCCCTCCCCCCTGAAATTTGAGCCACTGTCCTCGGGGAAAGCATGTCGCCACAGTATGGTGCCACCAGTTCTTTTCCTCCCTCATCAGGGCTATAACCGTTTCAATACACATTCAGTGCTTCAACAAGAAAAAAAGGAACAGAAAATTAAGTATACATATCAATGCATTAGCTCACGTAGTCTAAGGAGATGCCCCTGGCGTTGACCACTCAGTCCAATTTATCACACAGCGGGTTTAAAAAAGCGTACCTGAATACAGATTTAAACATTACTAAGGACACCAAAACATATATAAACATATAAAAAAAACGGGCCTAAATGACCTAAAATTGTTTCCGCATATCTCATTTCCCTAGGGCCAAAAGTGCACTTAATACATGTAACCTATTATCAATCCTAAGAGAAAGTATTAAGATTTTTTATAGAATACATACAGGAGAATGGACCAGCAAGGCAGAAAATGATAGGAAGAATTGACAGAAAGCAAAGGAACAAGGTAGGAACAAAGAGAGTGACAGAAAAGAGGAAATTCCTAGCACAGAATGTCCAGAAGTGGTGATACTATTTATACTGAAAGAGCCCTCGGCATCCCCATGATGAGACTTTCGTGTGTACACGCATGCAGAACATCAAATAGTCACTTTAACCCTTTGATTCCCCGCGCACCCTATCCACCAACTGCAAAAACTTAACCCTTTGATTCCCTCACCTTATCCACCAGCTTCCTGCAGGAAGCTGGTGGATAGGATGAGGGAATCAAAGAGTAAAGTTTTTGCTTTGCTGACATGGCTGGCAATGCAGAATGCTGGTGGACAGGGTGCGGGAGTCAAAGGGTTAAAGTCCTGTGAGCCACGTGAGTGGCTGGTTCATGAAAGCATCAAAACACCCTGCATGGACGCTCTCCATATCCAGCGATTGACTGTGCAGAATGTGCAGCAACACATCACCTGCGCAATGTGGCAAGAAAAAGACGTGTTGGCACACATCCGAGAAAAATCAGAACACTTTTATTCAAAAAACAAACAAACAAAAACAAAAACAACAACAACAACAAAACTAATCCATGTCTGTCTGCTTTGATAGCTAGCTAATCGCTTCAGCAAGTCTCAAAGTGTCGAACAGGGGTCATCTTGAGTCTTGATTTACTTCCTTACTCACTTAACTATCGATTTCCTCTTTTCTTTCCTCGGAAGTGAACGACAGACTGGCGGGGCTGTGATTAAGAAAATATTATCTTCACCTAGTGGATAGACAGCCGGGGCTTTGTGCATAGACTGTGCGGGGGGGGGGGGGGGGGGGGGTCTTTCTGTCATGCGGGACGAATTTATGAAGAATAGCTAATTGTGTTCCTTTTTTTTTTTTTTTTTTTTGAAGGTACCCAGATACACATGCCATTTACATGTAACCAAGATTATTCCAGTGATAGGCTGATACAATACCAGTATAAAATGTAGACTAGGTAAAATACAGTCTAGGTAGGGCCTCAGGACTTGGCCAGCTCATGGGTTTATGTGCAGTCTTAAGGCTTGTGCCATGATCACTATACACATGGCACCCTTGACGTTAGTGCGTATGGAATTTGTTCGGAACGCGGAGATGTCACCTTGAGAAACTGAAATTGAAACTTGAGATAACAACAGTTGAATAGTTTGGTCTCCCTGTTTGGCAGGTTACGTTCACCTCTGAGTAGGAG
>JAPXFY010000029.1:29371866-29384004 GCA_030674185.1 Monoplex corrugatus
TATACATGTATACATTCATTTACACATTAGGTATGTCCACATGTATATATGCACTTGTGACTAACAGTAACAGTACTAACACACATGCACATGAAGTATGCACATACACAATGTATACATATTCAGGTTTATAAGATTAAGAACTTTCTCTCTCTCTGTGTCTAAGTCTCTCTCTCTGTCTCCGTCTCAGTCTCTCTCTCTCTGTCTCTCTCTCTCAGGCTCTCTCTCTATCTCTGTCTCTCTCTCTCTCGCTGTCTCTCTCACGCACACACACACACACACACACACACTATACACTGTTTGTTCAGTTGTTTGCTTTCCAGTTAGCGTGAGCAGAAAGAAGTGGCGAACAACTTCAACAAAGGCTGAAAAAGGAAATATTGAAAAGATTTTCTAAGAATTTATTTATTGCTTTTATATTAAAAAAAGTTAGAAGTGGTTAACACAATGGTTAGCACAGGAGACTTATTACAAGGAGGTTCAAACACCCTTCAGTCAAAAAGAGAATATTGTGGGATTCCCCCCCCCCCCCCCCCCCCCCCAGACCAGCTCTTACCCAAAGCTGAGCATGCTGTCAGCTCATTGGAAGGACTGGGACCACAGTTTTCTCTCATCCTCCCTTATGTATACATCACTGAGTCACTGAGTGTGTTACTCAAATTCCTGATTAACTCAGCCGGTGTCTGTACCTCTCAGGCCTGGTTAACACCAGGATATGTTATAAAAATATGTCAGTAAGCAAGTGTAGAGTCCTGTCCCACAGTCCCAATCCAACAGGGAACTCTATAGCTTATCACCCACATTCTCATCATTGTACTTGTACTTAGTTGTAGCATTGTGAAAATTTATTCCAAATTCTTTGGCCTTTCATGTTCTGCTGTCAAGATGATCATATACTTTCAGTGGATTTGCTGTCAAGATGATCATTATCATAGTTTCAGTGGATATGGAAATGTGCTGGAGAGTTGAAACCTCCCGTGGGGATGCCGGGAGTTCTTTCAGTATAAATAGTATCCCCACCTTCTGGAAATTCTTTGCTAGAAATTTCCTTTTTTCTATAACTCTCTTTGTTTCTGCCTTGTTCCTTTGCTTTTTGTCATTTCTTTCTAAAATATTCTACCTTGCTGGTCCATTCACCTGTGTCACAGTGTGTGTGTTCGATAAAGTCTACGTACTTTCTCTTAGAATTGATAATTTGGTACATGTATTATTCTATTTAAGTGCATTTTTGGCTGTAGAGAAATGAGATATGTGGAAACAATTTTAGGTAACTTAGGCCAGTTTAGATATATGTTTTAGTGTCATTAGGCTGTTTTATGTGTATTCAGGTGTTCTTTTTAAATCTCCTGTGTGATAAGTTGGATGGAATGGGCAAAGCCAGGGGCATCTTAGATTATGTGTGCAGATGCATTGATGTATATACTTAATTTTCTTTTCTATTTTTTGTTGTTGTTTGTTTTGAAATATGTTATAGCCCTGATATGGCTCTACACAGTCAGCTGGGCTTTAAACAAAAACAGCAGTAACAGTAACAGTGGAGAGTTGAAATAATTTGAGTGACAGGTGTGTGTGTGTGTGTGTGTGTGTGTGTGTGTGTGTGTGTGTGTGTGTGTGTGTGTGTGTGTGTGTGTGTGTGTGGTGTGTGTGTGTGTGTGTGTGTGTGTGTGTGTGTGTGTGTGTGTGTTGTCAGTGTGTGTCTGTGTGTGTCACTGTGTGTGTGTGTGTCACTGTGTGTGTATGTGTGTGTCACTGTGTGTGTGTGTGTGTGTGTGTGTGTGTGTGTGTGTGTGTGTGTGTGTGTGTGTGTGTGTGTGGTTACCAGGAATGGTAATACAATGGCTGGATAGAAAAAAGAACAGCTGAGTAGTAATACTAGTACTAGTACAGAGAATGGGAACATAAAAACAACTGCTGCAACATATTATGACTTAAAGTTTATTATGAATGGAGAAAAGTTGTATTTTACAATTATAAAGCTCAGAATGGAGTTAATGTATGGTGAACACTGAAACAGTGAATAGAAGGAGACAATGAAACAAAACAAGTAAAGAAGTCATTTCAGTCAGTTTATTCCTTTTCTCACACTGACCAGAGCAGCAAGGAAGTTTCAGTCTTTTTCTCCTAATTTTTGTATCTGGTGTTTGTTTGTTTGTGATCTTACGCTTGACAAAGGCCAGTTGGCCGAAAATTTGCGCTTGTCTTGTCTTCTTGTAATAAATTATGTGTTCTTATCCATTTTTCTTTTTTTTTTTTTCTGGTTCAAGTAAAACGAGAAAAAGATGAATTTTCAGTGCAAGCATCAACTGGTGGAAAGTTTTGTAATAATTGTACACATTATTTTGTCAGTATGCGGTGGCAGTCTCACTATAATCTTTTTCGTGCACAGAGGTCGTACGGTCGGGTTCAAGATATTTGTTGGAGGTTTTCTTGTTATCAAGGAACACCTGACATACATATATGGTAAAAGTTGAAATGCAAACAACTCATTCCTCAGGGTTGTGGATATATACGTTTTTGGAGGGTTGGTTCAGAAGTGTTTTTTGAATGTGTGTGTGTGTGTGTGTGTGCATGGTGTGTGTGTTTGTGTGTGTGTGTGTGTCCGTGTGCGTGGTGTGTGTGTTTGTGTGTTTGTGTGCATGTGGTGTGTGTTGTGTATTCACATTTTTGTGCGCATGTGTGTGCATGCATGTGTGCATGCACGGGCACATGTTTGTGTGTGCATGCTGCATGCACACATGTATGTGTATGTGTGTGCATGCATGTATGCATGTTTGTGTGTATGTGAGTGTGCGTGCATGCATGCACTCACATATGCATGGGTGCATGTTTGTGCATGCATACTGCGTACATGCATGTGTGTGTTGTGTGTGTATGTCTGTGTCTGTGTGCATTTGTGTGTGTATATATACATGTACATGTATATCTATGTAGCTGGAGGCATAGAGAAACTGGTAAAGTGCTTACTCAGCGGGCATAGGTTTGACCCAGTTTTGAGAATTCGTTCTCATACATGTGCATAGTACTTAGTAGATAACACATGTACTTTAAGTTAACACCACACTCAGTTTAAATAAGGGAAGGTAAAAGCAGTGACTTAGAGTGAGAAAGGAACACTACCCACATAAAAGCATAACTGACTTGAGACTAAGGGGGGTCTCTTTACCTGGTAAGGGTGCAGATTAGTTCTCATGGATTTTCATGGACTGAGTGCACATGGAATTGTCTGATGTGATGAACAAATTAAAAACCCCAAACTCCTCACAGTACCAGTGATTTTTTTTTGTTTTTCTGTTTTTCTTTTCAATCTCATCTCTATTATTGATTTTATACCCACAGGCCACACACTGCTCTAACATGTGTGTGTGTGTGTATGTGTGTGTGTGCATGTGCATGTGTGTGTGTATGTGTGTGTGTGTGTGTGTGTGTGTGTGTGTGTGTGTGTGTGTGTGTGTGTGTGTGTGTTTTATTTCTTCCTTTTAGAGTGCTTTATAAAGAGTATCTTTTTTGTTTATGTTGTTGATATTTTGCAGAATTGTTGGTGCTTCAAAGGATTTTTTTTTCTGTAAAGAAAAGATACTTCTTATTGATTGATTTGATTTTAATGGAAGGGTAGCTTCAGTCACAACTTTGAAAACAATGAAAAAAATTTGTATTTGACAATTGAATGAATGATATATGAAACAAACAACTTTTTATGTTTATTCCATATTCCATATGTGCTCCTCCCAAATCTGCCAGCAGTTATCTGGCAGACTCCCTGAGCCTGTGCAAAACCCTATGCGCTGGCAAGGTCTTGAACTCAGGGGCAGAAAGGGAGAGGTGGGGGAGGGGGGGGTTAAGACTAAGACCTTTGAAACACAAAGCTGACACCACCAGACTGATGGAAACATTAAGATTTGTAGCAAGCAAGTCACTTTAGTCAGTGTTTCATGTTTGCAGACTGGAACTGAATTCAAGGTATAAGATCGGCCCACATAAATGTTTATGTGACAATTTAATTTTAAGCTGATTATCATCATCATGTGCCCTGCCGCATGGCGTTGGCACTCCATATATGCATGTATCCCTTGTTGCCACAAGCACATCTTCCACCCTCTCTGTCCTCAGCCAACCTGCAAGTCCGTCCAATATTTTCTCCCTGGGTCTACCTGGTGTTCTCTTTCCCTCCAGCTTTCCTGTTGTGACCAGGATTTAAGCTGATGCAGTATAGTATATGTGGAGAAAGAACAAGTAAACTTTAGAATTTTTTCATTTATTTCATTTAGTATAATACAGATAGAACTGTGGGATGCAAACTGTGTCAAGTGTCTGTAAAAAAAAAAAAAAGTAAAATTGTCATGTCTGTAATGTTGTCCCAGTAATATTATCATGTCTGTAATGTCCCAGTAATATTATCATAATCATGCCTGTAATGTTGTCCCAGTAATAGTTTCATGTCTGTAATGTCCCAGTAATATTATCATAATCATGCCTGTAATGTTGTCCCAGTAATAGTTTCATGTCTGTAATGTTGTCCCAGTAATATTATCATAATCATGCCTGTAATGTTGTCCCAGTAATAGTTTCATGTCTGTAATATCCCAGTAATATTATAATCATGCCTGTAATGTTGTCCCAGTAATAGTTTCATGTCTGTAATGTTGTCCCAGTAATATTATCATGTCTGTAATGTTGTCCCAGTAATATTATCATGTCTATAATGTCCCAGTAATAGTTTCATGTCTGTAATGTTGTCCCAGTAATATCATCATGTCTGTAATGTTGTCTCAGCAATCTCATCATGTCTGTAATGTTGTCTCAGCAATATCAACATGTCTGTAATGTTGTCTCAGCAATATCATCATGTCTGTAATGTTGTCTCAGCAATATCATCATGTCTGTAATGTTGTCTCAGCAATATCATCATGTCTGTAATGTTGTCTCAGCAATATCATCATGTCTGTAATGTTGTCCCAGTAATATCATCATGTCTGTAATGTTGTCCCAGTAATGTTATCATGTCTGTAATGTTGTCCCAGTAATATCATCATGTCTGTAATGTTGTCTCA
This sequence comes from Monoplex corrugatus, assembly GCA_030674185.1. Lineage (NCBI taxonomy): Eukaryota > Metazoa > Mollusca > Gastropoda > Littorinimorpha > Ranellidae > Monoplex > Monoplex corrugatus. The sequence continues at coordinate 29,376,915 of JAPXFY010000029.1, forward strand.
GTAATGTTATCATGTCTGTAATGTTGGCCTAGTAATGTTATCATGTCTGTAATGTTGTCTCAGCAATATCAACATGTCTGTAATGTTGTCTCAGCAATATCATCATGTCTGTAATGTTGTCTCAGCAATATCATCATGTCTGTAATGTTGTCTCAGCAATATCATCATGTCTGTAATGTTGTCCCAGTAATATCATCATGTCTGTAATGTTGTCCCAGTAATGTTATCATGTCTGTAATGTTGTCCCAGTAATGTTATCATGCCTGTAATGTTGTCCCAGTAATGTTATTATGTCTGTAATGTTGTCCCAGCAATAATATCATGTCTGTAATTTCCCAGCAATATCATCATGTCTGTAATGTTGTCCCACTCCCAGCATAATTGTCATGTCTGTAATGTTGTCCCAGTAATATTATTATGTCTGTAATGTTGTTCAGGTAATATTATCGTGTCTGTAGTGTTGTCCCAGTAATATTATTGTATCTGTAATGTTGTCCTAGTAATATTATCATGTCTGTAATGTTGTCCCAGTAATATTATCATGTCTGTAATGTTGGCCTAGTAATGTTATCACGTCTGTAATGTTGGCCCAGTAATATTATCATGTCTGTGTTGTCCCAGTAATATTACCATGTCTGTAATGTTGTCCCAGTAATATTATCATGTCTGTAATGTTGTCCCAGTAATATTATTGTGTCTGTGATGTTGTCCCAGTGATATTATCATGTCTGTAATGTTGTCCCAGTAATATCATGTCTGTAATGTTGTCCCAGTAATATTATCATGTCTGTAATGTCCCAGTAATATTATCATGTCTGTAATGTTGTCCCAGTAATATTATCGTGTCTGTAATGTTGTCCCAGTAATATTATCGTGTCTGTAATGTAGTCCCAGTAATACTATCATGTATGTAATGTTGGCCCAGTAATATTATCATGTCTGTAGCGTTGGCCCATAAGTTAAGCAGAAGGTCAGACTGTGGGGATGTGTGGCACTTTTTCAGCATAAACAGTATCCCCAACTTCAGAAATTTGTGTATGTTAGAAATTTCAGAAATGTCCTTTTTCTTTGTCACTGTTTGTTTCTGCCTTGCTCCTTTGCTTTCTGTGTTCTTTTTCTTATAATTTTCTGTGTGCTGGTCCATTCACGTTTATGGCTTTTCCTTCTTATATACTTTCTGTGTATTAGGATTGATAGGAAAGTAGGCCTACATAAACATCATTAATTTTGTTGCTCTGAGGAAATGTGAACTGCAATCCCCCATGGGGATACTACTTACTAGGGGCTGTTTTAGTATAAACAGTATTCCCACCTTCTGGACATTCTCTGCAAGAAATGCCCTCTTTTCTGTCAGTCTCTGTTTCTGCCATGTTCCTTTGCTTTCGGTCATTTCTTCCAAACATTTTCTGCCTTGCTGGTCTATTCACCTGCATGTGTTCGATAAAGTCTTACGTACTTTCTCTTAGGATTATTAAGTGCAGTTTTGGTTCTAGGGAAATGAAATATGCGGAACCAATTTTATGTAAAATAGGCCCATGTTTTTATTGTCCTTAGTTCCGTTTAAATTTGTGTTCAGGTGTGTTTTTTTTAAAATCCCCTCTGTGATAAATTGGATGGGATGGTCAATGACAAGGGCAGCTCCTTAGATATGTGCACGAATGCATTGACTTGTGTACTGATTTTTGTTGTTGTTTTTTTCCTTATTTTTTTCATTGGTTTGTTTGTTTGTTTTTTGTCCAGTTGAAGTATTGATTGTGTATGTTTTGAAATGTTTATAGCTCTGATGTGGCTCTGCGCAGTCAGCTGGGCTGTAAACAAAAATATCAATAACAACTAATAGTGTGATAGAACAGAGTAGCAGCACACAACACATTAGAGTGATAGAACAGAGTAGCAGCACACAACACAGAGTGATAGAACAGAGTAGCAGCACACAACACAGAGTGATAGAACAGAGTAGCAGCACACAACACAGAGTGATAGAACAGAGTAGCAGCACACAACACAGAGTGATAGAACAGAGTAGCAGCACACAACGCATTAGTCTTAGTGCATAAAACTGGTAGTTGACACAGGTCATTTGAAGGTCAATGTTTTATCTCTTGACATCAACTTTGAACTGGGGCTCTAACCTGGTGGTAAGGTCAGTGGAGCATTGCATGATTTAGGAGTGACCTCACTGGCAGATAATATCTTGTCAGAGTGACCAGATAGGGAAACAGACTATGTGTTGGTTAGGTCAGTGTGTGTAGTGGCTCGAGCCCCGATCGTGGAACAGGGGTAATAGTGTCTTCGAGATTAGGCCCAAAACTCGCTGACTCCTCCTTCTCCTTTCCATTTTCTTCACTGATGGAGTTTCTTTTATGTAGATAACCTTCACTTTAACCATTTGACTCTGGCATCCTATCCGTCAACTGCGAAAACCTAACTCTTTGCTCCCTTATCTTATCCACTGGCTGGTAGATAGAGTGAGGGGGTCAAGGTTTAAGCTTTTGCTTTGCTAGCATGGTTGACAATGTGGGATGCTGGTGGACAGGGTGCAGAAGTCAAAGGGTTAATGAAGTGTTTTTGAGATGCTGGTGGACAGGGTGCGGGAGTCAGGGGATTAATGAAATGAGTTTTTACGGTAACTCATTTAAAAAAATTTTGTGTGTTTTAAAAGACAGACAAGAAAGAGGGGGGGGGGGGGGGTGAGATTGAGGGGTAGAATAAATGATAAAAGTCCAAGGTGAGATATTTGGTTGGACAGCAATTTTTTTTTTTTTTAATTTATTTTTCATGAGGATCATTGTACATGGACAGTTTCGTTTGTCACTATTTTAGACTCACTTTCTTTTTGTCCTGTTTTCTTTGCCTTTTTAATGGCAAGGCAAAGAAAACAGGACAAAAAGAAAGTGAGTGGGACGGAATGTGGGAAATGTTTCACAATGCGATGGTGATGGTGATGATGATGATGATGATGATGATGATGATGATGATGGGGATGATGATCATGATGCTGTGGAGTTCCATTCTGGATGAACACTGCTTGACAGGATTGTATTCTACGTTTAATTTCCTAGTGTATCGTAATATCAACAGGTCCAGGAGATACAGACATCTGCAGTGTTGGTCAGGAACTTTGAGCAGGGTCATCAATGATGCATCCATAAAGTGGATGAGACTTGACTGCATGATCCCAGTCTTTCCAAAGAGTCTGTAGCGCTCTCAGCTCTGGGTCGGAGCAGGTTGGAGCTGAAAAATCCCAGTGATTTTGATAGGATAATTGGGATTCAAACCAACAACCTACCAGTGGGTTGTCCATTACACTAATCACTACACCACAGTGACTGATTTGAACAGGGATGTTCCTATCACTTGTCTCCCTTCACTGGACTTTGGTGATCTGCCCTTTTTTATTTTTTATTTTTTTTTAACTTCAGAGTAACTCGAGATTCCACATGCAGCACACACACAATGATAATGATAATAATTACAATATTTATGTAGCGCAAAATCTTGATAAAAATCAAATCTAAGCGCTGAACATACACATGCAGTATGATGCACATGCATGCACACACACATGCACACACACACACACACACATACACATGGCTATAAATGGGGAAAAAGAAGAAAAACAATGGAAAATTATATATATATAAGTGTACTCAAAGTAGAAAAAAAAAGAAATCAATTGAAAACGTATTATATACAAATATATATTACAGTGTGATTCCACACCGAGTGGAGACAGGCTGCAGTGGGGGTTGAGTGAGGTCAGGATTTTATACAGAGGAGAAAAGGTGAGTTTTGAGAGCGGACTTGAAGGAGACAAAAGTAGGTTGCTGTCAGACTGAGAGAGGAAGTTTGTTCCAGGAGAGTGGACCAGAAACAGAGAAGGCACGTGGACCACAGGTATTGAGCTTAGTGCGTGTAAAGTGAAAAGTGAGAGGATCCGAGGCAGAGCGGAGGGCACACACATAAAAACATAAAACTGATTCCATGTACAGTATATACATAGTTTCAGTTTCAGTTTCAATTTCAGTTTCTCATGATAATGTCTCCGCGTTTGGAATGGATTCCATATGCACTAACATCACAGATGCCATGTGATGGTGATCATGACACAAGCCTTAAGCCTGCACATAAACCCATAAAGCTATGTTTTACTTAGCCTACATTGGGTTTTTTGTTTGTTTGTTGTTACTAGCATTGTATCAGTCTGTCATCGGAACAGTGTATGACATGTGTATCTGTGTGCTGTATCTTCAAAGGAAAAAAACATAAGTATGATAAATAGATAATTAAAGGCTTGAATTACAACACAACTAGGCACTCAGTATAAAGTAGCATACACATAAAAACATAAAACTGAGAACCTATGTCAGTATGTGAAGCATGCACATTGCACACTGAAAAGAATCTGAAAGATGGAGTTGTTCTGGGCAAAATTCTGCCAGAAACTTTTTTTTCCTAGGTAGCATGAAGAACACACAGTATATCATATATGTAAACAAGGTTGTTATAAAAAAAATTAAAAAAAGAAAAGAAAAAGAGGGGTGAGGTGTCGATCCACTGTGGTGATACATTCTCTCAAAGGAGAGGTAAACACAGATAGAAAAAACAAAAGAAGAAATAAAAAAGACAGCCTTGGACTGTGGAATACTCTATTCCCAAAAAGAGTACTAGCCCATCATTTAAACAGATATTCTTCCAGTCCATGTGTTGCAATTCCTGTATACACTGGAATGTATGAGTGGGCATTTGCATGTTAGGCATGATTTTTTTTAGCCTGGCTTTCAGGCAGTTGCACTGTGTTGTCAGGGGTGTGCATGCTGGTGTTTTCATGTTTCAGCTAGATGCTGAACACTGATATAGCTTGCAAGATCGTTAACTCATTCTATACTGGCCACCTGCTTCCACCAGTAACTCTCTGTACTGCTGTTTGTATAGGTTACAAAGATTCTAGATAAAGAATGCAAGCACATACAGACTTGAAATTTTGTGGTAGTACAAACAATAGACAGCGGATCTTAACTCATTCTATACTGGCCACCTGTTTCCTTCACTATTCACTGTATATGGGCTTTTTAATAGTTTCGATAAAAGATTCTAGAAAAAAGAATGCAAGCACATACAGACTTGAAATTTTGTTGTGTTTTAGACGATAGAATAGACAACGGCAAAGTTTGAATGCACTGACTTTATTATTGACTAATTTATCCATTTTTGTTGAAAAAAAACAAAACTATTTTTCACAACTCCAGGTTCAGGTTCATATTGCTTATAGCCCAGCCAACTGCTAGAGTCATATCAGGACTATCATCGCATTAAAAACAACACCCAAGTTTGATTTTTCACAACTGACGCAAGGGGGGTAACTTGATTTCATGTAATATAAATTTGTTTAACTCTTTGAAGACGTAATATAGTTGCCTTGCACAACCACTGTGGACGCGATCAACGGGACCTGCCACAACCCTTGGCGACGCACGATTTTGGGGGGTTTTCAAAAAATTCTCAAAAATACAGATTTTACAGCACAAGAACATACTTTATATCAAAGTAAAATTCAGTTTACGCTCTTTGAGCTGAAGCTACATACAGGGACAATACATCTATTCTACTTACCTTCCTAGAAGGTGAAATGGGGTAGGGTTTTGGCTCTGGGAAAGAAGTTTTTGATTGACAGTAATCCAACACATACAGCCCAGGGGGAAACACCCATTCTTGACCAGGAAATTTCCAGAAATCCAGGTAATAAACAATTCCTTGGTATGACCAGAAGGATATAAAAGAACAAACACAGCTTTGTTTTCACACCAAGGTGAACACAAATGATTAGACGATCCTTTGAAGAAGAAAAAAGGCCTAAATTTTCGCCATTTTGGTGCAAGGACGGTCACTCGGTTTGGGTTTTGGGATAAAGGCAAAAACTGTAACAAATTTGGGGATAAAATCGTGAAAGGGGAAGTAACAAACACTTCAAAAAGATACCAAAGATTTTTTCCTATATGTGTAGTTAGTTCCCCTAGACCAGCGCCCCCCCGGCTTGCATCTTTTTTTAAAAACCCCCGGGGCGGAATATCCCTTTTAATCACGTCCTAATTTTTTTGACCAGCTGAAAGGCGGAATATCCGCTGCCCACGTCTCAAATTTGGTTTAAAACCACTGCAGCGGAATGTCCGCTGCCCACGTCTCCAAAGAGTTAATTGAATTTTTTTGTATCTGTAAAATTTAAAAAAAAATTCAAAAATTTGGAATGGCAGATGTGAAATGCAAAAAGTAATTCACCATAGGATCAGTATTTTTTTCCCCTTTGGAAAACAGACAAATTTAAAAACACACACAAAAAAAACCCCCGCCCCGCACTCTTACTGGCTTTTTAAAGTAAAAGCATTTCCCGCACATGGTACCCCAAGCAAAGACAGCCCAGTCGAAGGTATATTTGCACATCAGGATGATTTTTTAAAACAAAGTTAGTTTTTAACAAAACAACCCCCTTGAACCAGCATAAAAGGGGAAAATTTTTTAAAATCAAGGTAGGGGTGTAAAAGTACTTCAGTAAGAAACAAATGTACTTTTTGAATACACTATAGTGGGATCCAAGTAGAAAAAGAGTTAACATGTGTTAAATGTAAATTTGAGGCAGCCGAGATGTGTTTTCTAAGAAGAATGGGTTTAGAGTTTCCCTGGGCAGGGAAAGAAAACAAATGAGACATCTTGGGGGAGGGGGACACAATAAGATCATTCATAAGGAAGATTTGGAAAAGACAGGCAACATTTTTTAAGGGGCCCTTTTATGAGGAAAGGGGAAATTTTAGCACCTGGTCACAAATGGGAAAGGTGGAGGGGGGAGAGCACCCCGGTAGACCCAGGGAGGGAAATAAATAGACGGACTTGCAGAGTGGCTGAAGACAAGGAGGGTAGAAAGAGATGCTTGAGGCAACAAGAGATAGAGACAGATGGAAAATCCATGATCGGGCCAAACCAAACCCAAAAGCGGCAGGGCAAAACCCATGATGGGTGCCCGTAATTTTGGGGGCCTTGAACTCCTGCAACTTAAGGGTTTTTTTGTTTCTTTTTCCATTTATAGATTACATTT
>JAPXFY010000029.1:29389320-29401820 GCA_030674185.1 Monoplex corrugatus
AGAGAAAACAGAAACAGACAGACAGAGGCAGACATACACGGACAGACACAGACAGACAGATACACAGTGAGACTGACAAAGAGACACAGTGAGACAGAGACAGACAGACAGACAGATACACAGTGAGACTGACAGAGACAGACAGACAGACAGAGAAAGATAGACGGACAGATACACAGTGAGACTGATAGAGATAGACAGACAGAGACAGACAGAGAAAGACAGATAGATACACAGTGAGACTGACAGAGATACAGACAGACAGACAGAGACAGACAGACATTTACACAGTGAGACTGACAGAGACAGACAGACAGAGACAGACACAGACAGGTAGAAAGAAACTCTAGGGAGAGCTAGACAACAGAAGGTCTTCAGAGAAGTAACCCCCTTTAGACAAGTGTTTCGGCCCTTAATTCCTTACACTCTCGGGGGGCCGGGCCACATCCAGGTCATGACTCCTGGATGCCCTTCTGCTGTTGTCTATTTTTTTTTTTTTTTTTTCCCACGCCGGGATCGAACCTGGGCGATTCTGCGCTTCAGAACTGCGGTACGCGGTTTTACCAATGTGCTAACGGGGCACACATCATCTGTAGGGAATTTAATCCTTATGAAGTTCACTTTTTTGGTTCCTCCTTGCCCAGATCCAGCTTGAGCTCCTTTCTGCTGCCTCTGCCATCGCTTTAAGGGCTCTAGTCCTCTTCTTCCCAGAAATGGCGAGTTGTTTCATGAGATCATAAGCGGAGGTGCCCACAAACCCTCTTGCCCCGACCTCTATGGCGAAGATTTTGACCCGCAGACCTGCTTTCTTCAGGGTGCTGGCAAGACCGGCGTATTTTTCGGTCTTGTAGATATGTGCTTCTTCCATTCTGCTTTCGTATGGCACAGTGAGTTCTATCAGAATCACTTGTTTCGAGGAGTCAGAGTGGAGAGCGATGTCTGGTCTCATGCCTGTCTTGCTGATGACATCTGGGTAATTTCTCCACTCTGGGAGGTCTGCTGTACACTCCCAGTCGACTGCTCCATCCAGAAGACCCTTTGGCAATGTGCTGGTTGTCATAGCCCTTTCGGGCCAGACCTGTTTCCCTCCTGCTTTGTAGAACGTTGTCATAGCAATTGGTGCGTTTGGGGTCATGGTTTTTCGCTAACCACATCTGTGATCACTTTCAGAACTTGGTTGTGCCTCCATGTATACCTTCCTTGGGCTAGCGCTACTTTGCAAGAGCTTAGGACATGTTCCACTGTTTGTTTCTTCTGACAGAGCGGACATGCTGGGTCGTCTGCTTTCCCCCATTTCACTAAGTTTGCATTCGAGGGGAGCAGGTCATATACAGATCTGAGGAGGAAGCTTATCCTTAGAGGAGCCATGTGCCACATATCGTTCCAGCTGAGACTTCTTTGGAGTGCACTGTCCCATGTTGTCCATTGCCCCTGTTGACCTTGCTGGACTGCCTTCTGCACTCTTTTGACATCTTCTTCTTCCTTCAACTCCTGTATGATCATGTCTCTTTTTTCCTTCCCTTTGGCTTTGGACCACCACTGCATTTTTGTTGCTCCCAGTCCCTGTCTGTTGGTTTGCGTGTGTCCAATTATTTCTTTGATGCTGAGGTTTCTCTTGGCATTGTTTACAGCCTCTTGGACTTTCCACTTTCTGCCAGTTCTCAGCTTTGGATGAACTGCTCTCACGATATTGTCCTCCGATTCCTCCAGCATGCTCAACAGTCTTGCTTTTCCAACTTTGTATTCCTCCACTATGGATTTCAGAGGTAGCTTCAGCATTGCTTGACGACAGTAGAATGCAACATCAGTGAGACCAGGTGGGACACCGAGCCATTTTCTTGTGTATTTGTTGATTTTGGCTTCCATTGCTTCGACTGTGCTGGTGCAAATGTCATAGATTAGCAGTGGCCACAGCAGCTTTGGTATCAGCATGAACTGTAGACACCAGACTTTGTATTTGCCTGGCAGTCCGCAGTTATCTATTTTCTTCAGGCCTTCTTCTGCTGTTTGCTTGGTTTCACATCCCCTTTGTGTGTCTTTCAGGGAGTCATCATACCATCTTCCGAGACTTTTTACTGGCTCTTCTGTGACAGTGGGGATGGCTTGGTTGGCTACCATGAATTTGACTGAATCTGCCACTTTTCCTTTTCGCAGTGAGAGACTTCGGGATTTCTTAGGTTTGAACCTCATTCTTGAAGAGGCCACCAGCTCATCCAGCTGCTTTATGATTTGGTGTGTCTCTTCCTCATCCGTGGACAAGACTGTTGTGTCATCCATGAAATCTTTCAGAGGAGGCATCTGGTATCCATCTCCCAGATTCACTGGACCTGAACTCTTCATTGCAGCTTTCAAGATGACTTCCATTGCCAACACGAACAGTATGGGAGAGATTGCACAGCCCATTGCAATGCCCACCTCTAGGTCTATCCAGTCCGTGGTGTATTCTTTGGTAGAGAACCGCATTGAGAACCCTTGGAAATACTTCCTCAGCATTGTTCGGATGTTTTCTGGGATGTGATACATTTCAAGAGCCAGCTGGATCATATCGTGTGGAACTGATCCATATGCATTCGCCAGATCAAGCCAAACTACGTCAATGTCTCTCTTCTCTGTTCTTGCTTTTTGGATGGCATCCCAAATCAACGTGGCATGTTCCAAGCATCCAGGCATTCCTGGTATGCCTCCCTTTTGGACTGACATATCCAGATACTTGTTTTCAGTCAGGTATTTTGTCAATCTTGCTGCCATAACAGAGAAGAAGATTTTCCCCTCGACGTTCAGAAGTGATATTGGCCTGAACTGATTGATGCTGCTGGAGTTCTGCTCCTTCGGAATGTACACTCCTTCAGCTCTCATCCATTGGTCGCTGATCTTCTGGTTCCTCCATGCTGATCGAATCATCTTGTGGAGCCACTCGAGCACTTTTGGGCATTTCTTGTAGAGCAGGTATGGTATTCCGTTTGGTCCAGGTGCTGACTTGGCTCTGGCTTTCTTTACTACGTTCTTCACTTCATCCAGTGTTGGTGGTTTGTTATTGAATTTTCCTTCTGGCGCTGCAGGCCAAACCAGATTTTGGATTTCAAGTGGTGCCTCGCGCTGAGAATCGGAATATGTTTCCCTGAGATGCTGCTGTAGGGTTTCCTTGCCCACTGTGAGAGTCCCTGATTTGGGTTGTTCAAACAGCTTTCTTGCAAAGTCAAAGGGATCTTTGAAGAAACGATCTTGAGTCTTCTTCTTTTTGCTCTTTCTTCGCCTTGCTGATTCCACTTTGCTGAGAGCATTGTGTTTGGCCTTCAGATCTTTCCAGAGTTCCAGGAGCCCTTGCTTCTCGAATTCTGAGGCAGTTTTCATTCGCTTTTTAAGCTTCCTTTTCTCCCTCCGGATGCTCTCCATCTGTTGCTGTCTTCTGGATTTCTGGGGAGGCGTTTTTTGTCTTTGGCTGCTTCACTCCATAAGTGTCCCTGCAGATAGAGTATATGATGTCTCCGTATGTGTCAAGTTTGTGTTCCAGCGTACTGTTCCCTATTAGCGCATTCAGCTTAAGGACAAGTTCCTCATCTAATTTCTCCCATTGTTCTTTTGCACCGGCAGGCGGCAAATTGAGTTTTCCACGTTTGGCGTTAAGAGCTTGTGCAAAATCCGCATCAGAACCGTCAGCGTGGATGTCCTTGGCACTATGGTTTAATTCCTGGCCTTGGTCATCCAACGTCTCACCTGCTATCGCAGTGCGCTGCTGCTGGTTCGTATGTGTCTTCAAACAGCCCATTTTTGTCCTGTGGATCTTCATGCCGCGTTTGGTGGTGAATCTCCTTCCACACGCACACGGAAATTCCAACTGGTCATTAATCATGGTCCGTTGTGCGTTTCCAGTCGTGATGGAGTCAGTGCCGATGGATTCATCATTCTCTCCCCCTTTCGGTGAATCCTGGGAGCATCTTTCATTTGGAAAACTCGTGGCATGTTATCAAAGGCAAGGTGGGAAGCCAACCCACAAAGCCCGCAGACACACAGTGAGACTGACAGAGACAGACAGACAGACAGATACACAGTGAGACTGACAGAGACAGACAGACAGACAGATACACAGTGAGACTGACAGAGAGACAAGACAGAGACAGACAGAGACAGACAGACAGAGACAGACAGACAGATACACAGTGAGACTGACAGAGAGACAGACAGACAGAGACAGACAGACAGAGACAGACAGACAGACAGACAGACATACAGATACATAGTGAGACTGACAGAGAGACAGACACAGTCAGACAGAGACAGACAGACGGAAGTCCTTTCACCAAGCAAAGGGATGCTATCCATGTTCCACACGACCCATTCGGACCCAGTTACCTTGCTTGCAAATCGAATGGCGAGGTGGGGAGAGGTGACCAACCCCGGGACATAGTCACACAACGCGTACTGGCCATGTCCAGCCCAGTTACCGGACCAAGAGAGAATAAAGGAGATTCCTTTGCCTAACTCTGAGCCTTCATCTCTCTATAGGACACCCCAACAGCTCGCATAGCCATTAGCTTTTCTCCCTATAGAGAGAAGAGTGGCAGAATGGTTCTGACGTTCGCCTGCCAATAACTTAACTTGAGGTTCTAGGGTTCGCTCCCCGTAGATGCCTCAACTTTTCTCCTTAGTTTGATCGGAAAATCGAACTGAATGTCTAGTTCTTCGAAAGGGGACGAAAAATGAGTCGGACCCGTGTGCCTTCTGGCTGCGCATGCTTAAGACACCACGGCAGTTGAAAATCGTGAAGAGCAGGGCATTGCCCGGCTGCCTTGGCATAAAGCATTGGAGAGATAGGTTGATTTCCCAGGTCCCACCCCTTGAAGACCAATTAGCCTTCTTGCCTTTCTGAAGTCTTGGTAAAAAAAATGTGAATATGAGTATGAATTTGTAGCGAGGGAGAGGGGATAGGCGCCGCCCTCTTGGTGCTGGCCCCGGGAAAAGTTGGTGTCTCTGCCACTCACTCCCCTACGACCCCAGTGTTATGGAACTATCGAGGTAGGACCTCAGGACCTGGCCAGCTCGTGGGTTTATGTGCAGGCTTAAGGCTTGTGCCGTGATCATTCTGGATCTTCTCCATCACATGGCACTTGTGACGTTAGTGCATATGGAATTCATTCCGATCGCAGAGACGTCATCTTGAGAAACTGAAACTGAAATTCCCTTCACTGTAGTCTCGACACTTAGCAGTCGGAAGCTGTCTACGTTGCTTTACCACAACCACAGGGGGTGTATGTACGATCAGACATGCTGCTTCAGACACGGCCCATGTTGCTGTTCAGCTAAGGTCTGACAACCTGTCCCAGGTACCCTCCCCCTAACCCTTTGACTCTCTCACCCTGTCCACCAGCTTCCTGCAGGAAGCTGGTGGATAGTGTGAGGGAGTCAAAGGGTTACGTTTTTGCAGTTGGCGGATAGAGTGCGGGAGTCAAAGGGTTAATAGCATAGTTGACAATGCAGGATGCTGGTAGACAGGGTGCGGGAGTCAAAGGGTTAAAGACTAATGAGCCTTCTTGCCTTTCTGAAGTCTTGGTAAAAAAAAATGTGAACATGAATATAAATATGAATATGAATATGAATACGAATATGAATATGAACATAAATATGAATATAAAGCGAAAGAGAGATGGGCACCACACTCATAATTCTGGCCCCCGAAAAAAAAGTTGAGGTCTCTATCACCTTATTCCCCTACGAACCCATGGTTATGGGACTGTCTGTATCTGTGTAAGGTCTGACGTGCACCCTCCCCCCCCCCCACCCCCATCCCAAGGAATCCTAAGTTTGCCGCCTTTTTCCAAACTTCACCAGGATTTCAGTCATCACGCCTGATTCTCTGAAGCCAGCAGCCAAGCCACAGCCCAAAATAAACACGAAATTAAAATCAGAACGCGTATCTATAATACAGCCAGACAAGACAGGCGCAAATATTTTTGGCTAACTGGCCTTTGTCAAGCGTAAATGTAAGATCACGAACGAAAAAACTTAAGCATTAGATAGAATAATTAGGAGACAAAAGACTGAAACTTCCCTGCTGCTTCGTAAAGTGAGAGAGAAAAGGACCTCCGCCATCATCACCACCCACCACCACCACCATCATCATCATCACCACTACCACCACCACCACCACTACCACCACAACAACAACCACATCTACAACACCAAGGCTAGAACCAGTATCGTCTTCTCGTCCCACCACCATCACCATCACCACCACCATTACCACCACAACAACCACATCTTCAACATCAAGTCTGGAACCAGTACCGTTTTCTGGTCATCACCGCCATCATCATCACCATCACAACAACACCCCACCCCCCCACCCCCAACCCCACACACACACCGTTAAGGCTGGAACCGTACCGTTTTCTGGTCATCACCACCATCACCATCACCACCACCACCACCACAACAACAACAACCACATCAACAACATCAATTCTGGAACCAGTACCATTTTCTCGTCATCACCGCCATCACTATCACCACCACCACCACCACCACCACAACAACAACAACATCCACAATATGAAAGCTGGAACCAGTACCGTTTTCTCGTTCCATCACCATCACCACCACCGCCACCACCACCACAACCACATCAACAACATCAAGTCTGGAACCAGTACCGTTTTCTCGTCCTACTGCCATCATCACCATCACCACCACCACCACCACCACCATCACCACAACCACAACCACATCAACAACATCAAGTCTGGAACCAGTACCGTTTTCTCGTCCTACTGCCATCATCACCATCATCACCACCACTATCACCACCACCACAACAACAACCACATCAACAACATTAAGTCTGGAACCAGTACCGTTTTGTCGTCCCACCACCACCACCATCACCACCACAAGAAAAACAACAACAACCACATCCACAACATCAAGTCTGGAACCAGTATCGTTTTCTCGTCATCACCGCCATCACCATCATCATCACACCACCACCACTACCACCAGAACAACAACAATAACCACATCCACAACATCAAGTCTGGAACCAGTACCGTTTTCCTCGTCATCACCGCCATCACCATCACCACCACCACTACCACCCGAAAAACAACAACAACCACATCCACAACATCAAGTCTGGAACCAGTACCGTTTTGTCGTCCCACCACCACCACCATCACCACCATCACCACCACAAGAAAAACAACAACAACCACATCCACAACATCAAGTCTGGAACCAGTACCGTTTTCTCGTCATCACCGCCATCACCATCACCACCACCACTACCACCAGAACAACAACAATAACCACATCCACAACATCAAGTCTGGAACCAGTACCGTTTTCTCGACATCACCGCCATCACCATCACCATCTCCACCACCACTACCACCAGAACAACAACAATAACCACATCCACAACATCAAGTCTGGAACCAGTACCGTTTTCTCGTCATCACCGCCATCACCACCACCATCACCATCACCACTACCACCACAACAACAACAATAACCACATCCACAACATCAAGTCTGGAACCAGTACCGTTTTCTCGTCATCACCGCCATCAACATCACCATCACCATCACCACCACCACTACCACCAGAACAACAACAATAACCACATCCACAACATCAAGTCTGGAACCAGTACCGTTTTCTCGTCATCACCGCCATCAACATCAACATCTCCACCACCACTACCACCACAACAACAACAATAACCACATCCACAACATCAAGTCTGGAACCAGTACCGTTTTCTCGTCATCACCGCCATCACCATCACCATCACCACCACCACTACCACCACAACAACAACAATAACCACATCCACAACATCCAGTCTGGAACCAGTACCGTTTTCTCGTCATCACCGCCATCACCATCACCATCACCACCACCACTACCACCACAACAACAACAATAACCACATCCACAACATCAAGTCTGGAACCAATACCGTTTTCTCGTGCCTTCCAGACTGTTTGGCACCATGGAA
Source organism: Monoplex corrugatus (assembly GCA_030674185.1). NCBI lineage: Eukaryota > Metazoa > Mollusca > Gastropoda > Littorinimorpha > Ranellidae > Monoplex > Monoplex corrugatus. Next base: position 29,397,315 of record JAPXFY010000029.1, read on the forward strand.
GGCCGTGAGGATCTTCACCAGTTCGTAGTTGGTCTTCAGGGGGAACTCTTGTCCTGTCAGGTTGATAAAGTATTTCCACTTCTTGTGCTGCCACAGGTCTTCCATACAAATGATTTCCGGTTCCAGGACTGTAAAGGTGCCCCATCTGCCATAAAGTTAGAATGTTTAATTAATTAGTTTATTTATTTACTTATTTATTAATTCATTTATTTATTTATTCATTTATTTATTTGTTTGTTTGTTTGTTTGTTTGTTTGTTTGTTTGTTCGTTCGTTCGTTCGTTCGTTCGTCATTCATTCTTATTTATTTATTTATTTATTCATTTGTTTGTTTTGTTTGTTTATTTATTTATTTATCTATTTATTTATCTATTTATACATTTATCTATTTATTTATGCTTTTTTTTTTTTAGGCATTTATTTATTTAAGCATTATTTATCTAGATTTATTATTTATTTATATATTATTATTTCATTTATTTATTTACTTATGTATGTATTCATGGCTCCCTAACTCCAATTTGCCCCATCTGTCATTGATCTGTTTATTGATTTTACTTAACTATGTATTCGTTTACTTACTTACTTGCTTACTTGTTTACTGGCTTACTTACTCACTTACTTACTTACTTACTTACTTACTTACTTTCTTACTTACTTACTTACTTGCTTGCTTGCTTGCTTATTTATTCATTTATCTGTTTTTTGTTTCTGTTTGTTAATTTGTCATCTATCTATTTATTCATTGCTTCCTACCAGAACTTTCCTTATCGGTTTTATTTATTTATTTATCTATTTCTTTCTTTCTTTCTTTCTTTATTATTTATTTATCTTTTTATTTATGCATTTATTTGTTTGTTTGTTTGTTTGTTTTTATTTATGTATTTATTATTTATCTATTTATTTACTTATTTATTTATTTTATGTCTATTTATTCATTTATAATATTTAATTGTTTCTTTCTTTGTTTTTTTGTTTGTTTGTTTACTTATTTATTCATTTGTTTCTTTGTTTAGTTGTGTGCTTGGCTGCTTGTTTATTTCTTTCTTTATTTATTTATCTATCTATTCATTTATTTGTTTATTTATTGAGCTATTTGTTTGTTTGTTTGTTTGTTGTTTGTTTGTTTATTTGTTGGTTGTTGGTTGGTTGGTTGGTTGGTTGGTTGGTTGGTTGGTTGGTTGGTTGGTTAGTTGGTTGGTTGGTTGGTTGGTTGGTTGGTTGGTTGGTTGGTTGGTTGGTTGGTTGGTTGGTTGGTTGGTTGGTTGGTTGGTTGGTTGGTTGGTTGGTTTCTTGCTCCCAAACTCTGAGTTGTGACATCTGCCATGAACTTGTTCATCTAGATATTCAGGCCTACATATACATATATACGCTCACATACTAACATACACACGCACACACAAACACATAACATCCATTTGCAGCGGTGCATGTACATACTCATATACAAACACAGGCACACACACACGGCGCGCGCGCGCACCACACACACACACACACACACACACACAGACAGACACACACACACACACATACACAACACAGACATGCACACACACAAGCAAACAAACAAAGAAACAAACGCAGGAGTGCGCGCAGACACACACACTCACACATTCACACACAGACACACATACACAGTCACGCCCCCCACCCCCAAAATATATATATATATATATATACACTCGACTCACGTATACAGACACGCACGCATGCACAGACAAATTCACACACATATATACACGCAAGCGCGCACACACACTCATTCGTACACATACATACACATATAAACAAGCACGTGCACGCATACACACACACACACAAACACACACACACATAACACACACACACACCACACAAACACACACACACACACAACGCACGCACGCAGGCACGCACGCACACATATCTGTAAGAGAGAGAGAGGAAGACAGAGATAGAGACAGAGTCAGAGAAACAGAGAGACGGACAGAGGCAGAGAAAGAGAGAATGATTGAGAGAGAGAGAGAGAGAGACAGAGACAGAGAGACAGAGACAGAGAGACAAAGACAGACAGAAAGACATACAGACAGAGAGAAAGAGAGAGAAAAGAGACGGAGAGAGAGAGAGAGAGACCGAGAGAGAGGAGCCGAGAGAGAAACAGAGACACAGAGAGAAAGACAGAGAGAGAAAGACAGAGACAGAAAGAGAGAAAGAGGGGGAGAGAGAGAGAGAAGAAACAGAAACAGAGAGAAGAGAGAGAGAGAGACAGAGACAGAGACAGAGAGAGAGACAGAGACACAGAGAAAGACAGAGACAGAAAGAGAGAAAGAGAGACAGAGAGACAGAGAGAAAGACAGAGACACAGAGAGAGAGACAGAGACAGAGACACAGAGAGAGAGACAGAGACAGAGACAGAGACGGACAGAGAGAGACAGAGAGAGAGTGAGAGAACTCACGAAACGCTAACGGATCTTGAGGAGAGAAAAACATTAGGAAAACAGTTGGCTATGGCGGTGATGGCGTCCTGAAAATGATGGTCAGACTTGATGTCCATGTGGATACAGTAATAGTTCTGAGGTCTGTAGATGGCCCTCAAGAGACTGAGTACCTGAACAGATAGGCTATAATGATGATGATGATGATGATGATGATGATGATGATGATGATGATGATGATGATGATGATGTATATCTATCATCATCATCATCATCATCATCATCATCATCATCATCCATCATCATCATCACGTCGTCTCGTCATCGTATCATCATCCTCATCATCATCATCACCATCATCATCATCACCATCATCGTCGTCGTCGTCGTCGGTCATCACCAGCACCATCCATCATCATCATCATCATCAGTAGTAGTAATAGTAGTGGTGGTGGTGTTGTTTGTTGTTGTTGTTGGTGGTGGTAGTAGTAGTATTGTTGTTGTTGTTGTCATTATTGTTGTTATTGTTGTTGCTGCTGTTGTTGTTGTTGTTGCCGTCGTTGTCATCATCATCATCATCACTATCATCGTCATTATCATTACTACTATCACCACCACACCATCATCGTTGTCGTCATCACCATCGTCGTCATCATATCATCATTATCATCATCATATGGTCGTCATCATCATCATCTATTCATTTATTATTATCATCGATTTGTTATCATTACTGTCACCATTATGATGATGATATGATGATGATGATTATCATTGTTGCCATTACTACGATGATCATCTTTATGATTATTATCATCATTATTATTTCATTGTCATCATCATGATGACGATGATGATGATAATAACAATAACAATAATAATAATGATAATAATAATGATAATGATGATGATGATGATGACAACGACCGACGAACGACGGACGACGACGACGACGACGAGAGATGATGATGATGATGATGATGATGATGATGATGATGATGATGATGATGATGATGATGATGATGATGATGATAACGGTAATAAATGAATAAATACCTGAATAAATGAATACAATGAAAAATGTTCTTTAAAACAAGCCACTGACCTGTTCAGCATTCTTAAAGATGAGGAGGCTAAAGGCGATGGGAAAGTTCCTCTCTTCCTCGCTCAGAGAGCTGGTGATAAAGCCAAACATCCTCCTGAAGGCCCAACATGAAGAACTTGCCAAAGAGGCAACAGCTTTGTCCGCTAATCCTCGCACGGTGTCGTTCTGTTCCAGAAATTTCGCTCTTTCCATTTCCGCTGAGTCTCCGTCGAACAACTTCCGGCAGTCCACGCGCTTCACTCTCTTTGGTTTCCATGGGAACAGGGCCATTTCCGCTTTCTGAACACAAAAAAGGAAAGCGTAAATGTTTTATGATGTAAATGATTCTAACAGAGAAAGGAAAGAAAAAAAAGAAAAAAAAGAGAACAAAATGGGCGAGACAAATATTTGATCATGATTCATTTTATAACTTGTTTCAAAATTTGAGTATTACGGTTCACCTGGTTTTTTGTTTGTTTGTTTGTTTGTTTTGTTTTGTTTTGTTTTCGGTTGTTTTTGGTTGTTGTTGTTGTTGTTGTTGTTGTTGTTGTTGTTCCATTATTGCAATACTTTTATCAACCTTTGCATTTTCGAATTTCCAGGAATTATGTTTCCACTGATACAACACTTCTATGTAAAATGAGATTTAATAATAGAAATACTGACTATGATAACACCCAGTATGACGCATACGTAAAGTGGATGATACGTAAAGTGGATGATACTCGACTGTGTGGTCCCAGTCTTCCCAATGAGTTTACGGTACGCTCAGCTCTGGGTAACACAGCTGGTTGAGATTCACAAGTCCCACAAAAATATTTTGGGACTGAGGCAGATTCGAACCCACATCATCCCCAGTCAGTAGCTGTCCACTGCACCAAGCATTTGGTCACGTTGACTTATGGTGTAGTGTGGTGTGATGTGGTGTGGTGTGGTGTGGTGTGGTGTGATGCGATGTGGTATGGTATGGTTTGGTATGGTATGGTTTGGTATGGTATGGTGTGGT